>JACBOY010000070.1:0-309191 GCA_014706135.1 Phytophthora tubulina
TGTGTTGTCGGCGATGTCGACCGGATCTGGGTGTTAAAGTCGTTGACTTACGTTTGAAATCCAATATCTCCTGGAGGCGAATTAAACTGAGTAGCATCACCGGAGGTCGGCAAATAACCAACATTCTGAACTCGAGTAAGCGTTCTTGTGCGACCGTCGAGTATACCAGTCAGGCTTTTTGAAAATCATGATCGGGCGTTGCAGCTGTGATATCGCAAATGACGCAGGAGAACACGGGTTGCTAGTTGCCGCTAGCATCTGTACGATGAAGGTGTTTAGGATACCACCGTTAACTTGGCGGAAAGGTGTACTCGGAGCTAGAGTAGTGACAAACACTCGCTGGCAGTGGTGTATAACACACAGAAGACCGCTGAAACATCCGAACCGAACCGGGAGCTCAAGGCGACGGTGACTGGTCAAGAACCGAACGTAAGGCAGAGATTCGCACATAAGACGAGATCCGCAGTTAGTGAGTAGTCGCCCCGTCGAAGAGTCGCTGGTAGGCCGACTTCTCGTTCACAACGATCACATTTATACTTGATATTCGTAAAGGAAGTAGTAAACTATAGGGCAAGATGTAACACCCTTCGGGGTGAACAAACAGAACAAAATTTACCACGAAGTGCTTTACCGGCCTCGGTACGTCCCAAGTGTGTTGCCGCTTTTTATTGTGCATATATATGTCTGTCGGTGGGCACTAGTGTAAAAGCTTGTGTTCATCCTCTTGCAGGCCAAGATATATAGTTATGTGTGTTGATTGAGTTGTATTTGGCGGTAGTGGGCTATCGCTCGGACTTTGCAGCGCTTACCAGCGACTCCTATATTATTTTACCGTCGGAGCTTGACCCCTACACCCTCGTTTAAGGCAGAAAAATCATAGTACCCTTTCCTCTGAGGGACAACAAGGTTCAAGAGCGTGTTGGAAGTGTAACGGGCCACATCCAATATGCATTCGTAGATAGAATTACAAAACCTGACACAGACAACTCATAAATATGGGAGTAGGGTGTGTTGAGCTGTCACCCTCTGATGGGCTGAAAGGATGTCATATTTCGAACAGAGGGTACATGCACAGCACCGGCGAGAGGGCATACGATACTGTGTAGCGCGCCGCACAACCTCACACAGTCTGAGACTGTGAATGAAAATGGACTGTACAAACTGCGTATGGAGGGTACAGATCATTGTTACATACATGTGCATACTGTACATCGGTGCTTCAAAATATATTTTTTTATGAATGCATGTCAAATTGACATTGTGTCAGTTTTTATATTCAGATGGTAAACGCTTTTTTAAGACTTTTACGGAAGTCTTTTTTTTTACTTTTTTAAAATCTTTATAAAATATTTTTATGGTGATGCTGCTCTAGTGGTTTTTATATGATTGACGCGCATACTGAACCGCTAGTAATTTGAGTCTCAGATCTTTAGCAGATAAGCGGCACAATTCATCTTTTGTACCTACTTATAAGAAATCATGTTATAGCTATTGTAAATTAGAAGCTTGATTGTTGAGTGTAGAATGGCTATTATCATCTACGCATTCACAGCACGCTCATAGACTCACATTGGTATCATCATATGCTACTGAAGCGTAGTGTTCAGGTAAAACTGACCTCAATGTGGAGTTATTTGGATCATATTGTAGTTCGGCGTCAGACTTGAGGGCTGACCCGAAGATTGCCCGTCCCGTTTAAAGCTCTTTGGAAACCAGCCAAGTCTTCAAAGGAGCCGTGCTTCGAGTCGCCGCAGGCTTCCCCTCTTTGATCGTTTTGGTCGCTGGCTCCTCTCTCTTCTTCTCCCGTGAACCCGTGCCCTTTACCAATATATGGACGGTGGTATACTTACGGGGTGTCGACCGTCAGTTGATTGCCGACTCGGGTAACGCTTGCATACCGCCTTGCGCCCGCGCGCATATAATCGACGAGCAGTATTCAGGTCTTATATTCCGATGTCCAGAACCACCCCACTCATTCTCTTCTTGGGCACGTCATTCGGCCGAGATCGCTTTCGTCACTCCGGTCGGTCGATATTAGCGGTGGTGACAATCTAGCCGTACGGGGACGACATACCGAAAGGGGGCTTGCTGCTCGTGTTGGACCCCAACTATTCCACTCTACTATTTCAGTTATCTTTGTAAGAAACTGTGGGATTGCTATACCACACACCCAACACCCATACTAGATAATGATTGTGTCGTTCAACCACTCCGACTATAGCGCAACCTTACTAATAACCTGATTTTCCGTAAGTTCGTTGTCACTGTTTTCGTGAATCGATCCCGATTCTGTTCCGTTTTCGCGCTGTTTTCTATTTATGTGTATACCTAAGTTTACATTTTTTTATACTTCGATGTAGTATACACTACGATCCTGCACTTCAAAGCTTGAAATGTTTTGGAACCGCTGGAATGTAGAGCACAACACACGAGGTTTAGATAGCGATTTAGTTGTCACGGTTTCGAGGGAAACGTACAGCGTTCACACACTTATATTAATGCGGAGTTGGCACGAGCTGTTTTTCCGTTTTAGCATTTTCGAAGGCAAACTGAATTGGCTGAGTACCATACCCCACGAGGACCATGATGTTGATGGGCAAGTTGGCGTGTACCCCCCCCCCTTCCCGCGCGCGCGCTCACTGAAGTTGCGAAAAGAGGGAAGGAAATGTCCGTAATGGAAACGAAGACAATGAGTGCCATGAAACTGTCTCGAAAGCAATTACTGGATGAAACGATCGAGAGATTATTGCTTCACTACAGAAGAGTTACGCCATTTGTGATGCTGCCGTAGAATTGGATCTGCGTCCCCGCGCTTCCGCCAGATTTTCGGGAAACCACAACTCCTCCAGCATTTGAAACTATTCAAACTGCAATGGCGTGGAATGATGTACCGTTATTGATCTCAGCAATTGATGTTGATGGCAATCACTGATGTGCCATGGTGGTTGATATTGAATTGTAGGAAATGACGATATACGACCCTCAGCAAAATGGAGATCGTGTTGATTTGATTTGGAAATTGGTACAGTCTCAAGTGCTCCCGCTTCTTCCATCGCCAGCGACATCAAACGCATATCACCTCCATGTGCACGATGAAGTGGTCGTACAGAGTGACAACTACAACTGTGGCGTGTTCGTGCTGCTTTTTTATCGAGATGTACATCACAAATGGGTCGCTCAGTGAAGTGGCAGGTGACGCCGTTACGACTGCAATGCAGTTTTCAGATAGCGATATTTTGCGCTCAACGTGGTTACCAAAGACGAGTTTCAAGAGGATAACGATTGGAGTTTAGTCTGTTGTCTCGAGATTTACAAGACCAACATGAGGAAGTCAGATCTAACACAATTAAATGCCCAATAGGGCATACGTTTTACTACATTTGAACAAATATGAATTCCACGAGCAACTACACTAGGCTGCGCCAGAACCTTTTAATTCGGCCAATTGGTGTCGTCTTCTTGTCACAATTCTGGTGGGCAATCGTCACCACCGCTCGCTTAAGCGGTCGAATCTCAATCTCTTGAAGGCGCTCGGCATAAGGAGCAAAAGGTGCGGCTTCTTTTGTATACTCGTCGACCACTGCCAAAGAAGTTAGCGTCTTTACTCAGCTTAGTGCCTTGACAAACTTAATTGTGTCTCCCATAGCGGCTCGGTTCGCTGCTTTTTGGCGTGCTTTCTTCGATACTCCAGACTGTATGGTGATGGATGCAATTTGGAAGCCTGTTGATGAGTAGGATTTGTCTGGTGATGCACCTGTGTCTGAAGAAGAGCGCGCATGCTCATGCCAATCCGTTGTCACGCCGATACTTCCATTATGATTTCCTGTACTTATAGTTGTACACTCTTCCACAGCGTGTATGTTTCCACACTGATGATCAGAACTGGTGGGCATCGGGCTTCAATAGATCAAGAAGATGACAGTCGAAAATCTATAATACGCCGATCTGAAAACTCACACCCTTCCCCGAAGAGAGACGATGCTGGTATACGAACATCAACAACACAGCGATCTGTAAATGCATATTGGTCATCAGAGCAGATACCATCGGCGACTGCGCTCCTAAATTCTACTACATCCGTTGACGGCAAGTAGCCGTCGCGGCAGTCATCATTCCCATCGAGAAATTTTCCAACAGCTCGAACCTCTACAGATAGTTCGAAAAAAGCGTCAAAAACATTAGACCTTATGTTCGTCTCGGTAGTCACACACTCGGCTTCGCCAAAGATCGCTGTCACATCCGCGAGTAACGAGCTATCAGGTACTGTAGCCATCTGATCCGGACACCTGCTAGCTTTAATTATTCGAAGAAAGCACAACCGCTGGTTGAATACGCGTGTATGAGCGTCTGTACCCCGCTCACTCGCAATATCAGCGATCTGCTTCGATACAGCAACAAGAGCGTTGTACTTTTCATTCTGGGGCTTTGGCTTCGGTGCGCTTGTAGTGTTTACTTTCCCAATAGCAAAAGGAGATTCAACATCAGCACACTACAAAGTGCTGATCTTGCGATAGTTAGTGATGAGCCAACGCGAATTGATAATACTTGCTGGCACCAGTTGGCTATGTCCTGAAATACTTCGATGGTATATAATGTGTCGGCACGGAAGCAGTCGAGTGGCGTGAAATGTACACAAGCAGGTCCACAGACGTGGATTAATTGTGTTTTCATCAGGAGTGTCCTCCACTTCGTCCTCAATGTTGTTTTCACGTGGCTCATACTAAATCAAAACTTAGGGCTCGACTGGATAACTGGTCGACGTCTTCACAGCAAAATCATATTGCTGCTTCACGAGTGTGATAGCATGTTCCAATAGAAGCTGAAATAATTCTCGCATTTACTCGTCATATGTTGCGTTAACACAAACGGCAATGCAATTCAGCTTCCGTATCCATTCCATCTCGTTTACACCCTGCCAGAACATAATTGCAATGGCACTGTCATCGAGCTTAGTGGATCGACCCACTAGTGTTTTCATTTGTTTTGCCAGCTCTACTCTAATCTGCAAAGCAGCACGTCAGAAAAATAGTATTAGCGTAGGAAAAGTAAATTTACAGCTACCTACCGATTGTTCGTATGATTTCCAAGATTAGGGACATTTTCGCGGAGTATGGAGCTCCAGCGCTCCTTACATAGTTGGACAGAACAGTTGATGCAGCGCGAGTATTGAGTCGGTCGCTGGTAGGAAATATATTTCCACTTCCTCGGTTTCTCGCTATGCATGCTCTTATCTGTCTTGTTGTAGAAACTCAAGTATTGAGGAATTACTTGCGAAGGAGCCGACTTTTTGCGCACCGTAATCTGTTTTTTGTTTCGACCCTTCGCCAACTTAGTCGTTCGGACCGGCAAAAGCTGTGTCATTCACAAGCCGAATTAGTTGTCTGTGTGTAAAGCTACATAAGTTACGATATGGTACGATACCGGAAACGTTTTCGCTGCATACGAGCCGATTAAGGCATCACACTCGCCCCAGCTCCCAAAAGCCTTCTTCGTGATAGCTGGGGCTAGCACCAACTCATTTCTCCGAAGGCTTCAATGGTCTGATCGCGTGATTTCGTCACGATTTCTTCCGCTGCATCTCGGTGCTCGTTAGAGGCGTCGGATTCACCAACGTAGCTGGAACTAGATGATTGCTGCGGTGAAATGCATGGTTCAGACGTCTGACGGCGCTTAGCGTACCCATTGTTCCCTGATAACGTTCCCTTCCGGTAGTCGTGGAGTCTAACACGAGGTAGATACATGCTGCCCCGTTTGACGGGCAGCGAGGTGTCGCGGCGGCGGTGTAGAATGCTTTAACAGTATCAAATTGACACCCTCACCACTAACCCAGCGTCGGATGCCGTGTACCATCTACATCCCGTAAAACACCCTCTCGAGATGTATATCGGGGATCTGCCCACCACAAACAATATTTCATGGTGCGGTGCAAGTAGACACTACCCATATTTCAGTCAATCAGGGATCGACATGTATTTGAGTGGCCAGGGCTCTCCGCCCTGGCCCTAAACGAAGACAGAGTTGCTTTTACTTTAAAACCAAGACTTGAGTTGATTATGGTGTACGCCGCATTGGCATAATTGCGCCGAGCTGACATAATTATGCCAATCCTGCCATGTCCATAGAGTGGAAGATTAAAATAATGTCCAATGATAATGCATTGCAATTCTATGTAGTATATCACTGATGTTACACTAGTCTTACTGGTTACGTAACCTTTCCCCCCAAAACAACATCAAAAAGTATTGTAAGGTAAAGTGCCAATTGTGGCACGGTTTCGATGTCCTCATAAACGGGGGTATAGATACCGCAATACTCAAAATTAGTGAACAAAAACTATACCATTGATAAGATCATATAAACGCGCAGCCGATAAATACTTGTGCAGAACCTGGTTCTTACCAGTGGAATACCTAGCTATAACCAAACTTGATAGAGTTTTACAAGTAAAAAGGACGTGCCAATTCGTGGCCCGGTCCATACAAGCTCAAGTCATTCCAAATCACCTAGAACACTTTACACTTTTGAGGTAGCAGAAAACGCCCAAACGTATACTGAAATCAAGTAAAAAAAAAAGCGTGCCATAATTGGCACTTTACCTTATTTATGAATTGTAACGCTAGTTTTACTCGAGTAACCTATGGTTACGTAACCTTACTGATGCAGTTGGGCGATTCACAAGCACAAGCGAACCAAAGTTGGTCTTCATAGCTCACGGTGTCATCCTCACCTGCAGGGATGACCTTAACAACGATCACTATGACTTTAGTTGTTTTCATGGAGCGTACTCCGGCAAAGATGCATTTAGGCGAACACGAGTGGTTAATAAAACGTTTGTTCCCCCGCACTCTCGCCTGCAACTGCACCGCGTATTCGTTCTTAAGATCGTCGTCCTTATCATAATCCTGTGTTGTAAGGATACCCGTATACTCCCAATCACGGTACCAGCGGGGATAAACCCAGTTGCTCGGACACCGTATCCGAACTTTGTCCGTACAAGCTCCATCTCCTGGAACTCGTTCGGACTGTTAGAGCATCGCCCGTCACACACGCCATTCGCTGATGTACATTACACGCCTGAGTCTACATTGTTGTACTCGTCACGAAAATAATCTCGAGTGCAATCACATGGGTCCAGATTGCCGTAGTCAGGAAAGTGAAGCAGCTCAGGACTATCGCACTCGTCGATTTACCGTGACCCATCCGGCCAGTAGGTGTCGCAGAATTGGTGACTTAGTCATTTTCCCAGTTCAGGTAACTCGCTACAAGCAGTCGTAGGGATAGGCTCCACTGAGTTCACTACAGCATCGCTGTCAGACCCAGTCAGATCGACGAAGTCCCCTTCGTTTTCGCTGTCAGAACCAGTTAAATCCATAATTTCTACATTTGAATAGAAGGCGGTGTTCTTGAGAAATGTAGTTCGCATTTACTTGACGTTATAGGTAGCTGCTGAGTCGCAGACGGGCTTCTTCATGTGGTGGTAGCGCGCCTTATGTCCCTAGAACTGCCGTGGGTTTGTTCTTCTTCTTCAGTTTTTGCCTGTCTTCTCCTTATCAGCATATAACCGGGATCCTTTCCATGACTAGTCGTAGCAGTAGCTGGTGTGTAGGATTCGGGCAGAATTACAATTTGCGTGTTGCTGCCGCAGGCGGTATCGCTGGTGTCGTGCTATTTCTACCGGTGGTTGAACTGTAATAGGATCTCAGGCATTTCTGCCGCTAGCACAATTGATATCCTATTCATACGCGCCCCGCTTGCGCTGTTCGGCACGGCGTGCGCGATTTGTGAAGCTGCTCGCTTGCAGCTTCGCCTGTCCCGTGCTAGTGTGCTATGTTTCTTCCTTGTGTGTTATTCAGGCCAGAAACAGTGTTTTAAGTATTTCCTCGTTTTTTAGTCCGACCTTCCTTGTGGACCGGCTTTGGAGTTTTCACGTGTGTCGAGAGTTGGTCTTCGACTCTTCTTTAAACGACTCTATTCGTCGAAGCGCTTCGTAGCCATCACAACAGTATTTCTTGAAGGATGGAGTGTAACCTGCTAGTAGCTGGTAGCTACAAGCCTCACGGGAATGAGAAAATATGAAATGATTACCCCCGCCAACCCGAGAGCAAATCTCGTACACACAGACTATTGTTTTTCGCCATTTTCACATGCTTGATATCAAGCATGTCAGAGACAGACTATACTAGGAATTTGTATGAGAAAAAGAGCAACTTCCGTATCTCGGTACAAAGTCAATGATGTTGCACGATTTATGGAACCAAATGCTCGATATACAGCGTCATTCTCGAAATAGGTAGACGCCATGCTTGATGTAGTGGATATGGTTTAGGCCCTTTTATTGGGAAAGTTTTTACTTTGATGGTAGGCATATGCAAAACGACTACGAATGCGAATTTGTACATTGAGCTTGTACGCGAAACGTATGAAATGCAAGTACTGCTACACGATTACCCACGTAGTTACACCATTTCGACCCCTACTCCTATGAAGCGTCATCACTCGCCTCCTCGCAAATTCTCCTTCATTTCAACATGCAATGGAACCCAGCGGAATACTTCAGAGAGGCTTAACGACATCTATTGACGCGCTGGACACTTCGCTATAATTCTCAAGGTGTTCCTCGATTTCTCCCAGGCGAAGCAGCAAGGTCATGGTTACTCTAAACCTGCGAATCGATAGGCTTCCAAGAGACAACGATAAGTAGGATAAGATGATCAGGAAAATGACGCTATGTATAAAGTACATAAGAACACCTGAACCCAACCAACAGCTCCATTTTCAACAGCGACAGCATCTTCACCGGCAGCGTCATCCGCGTAACCAGCGCCAGCAGCACCGACAGCGGCGCCCCTCGCTTTGGCTGCAGCGTTATCTTCACGATGACCGCCGTCGTCTTTACCACCGACATCCGTCTGCTTTTTCGCGGGGGCCTTCGCGTGAATTGCATGGTCTCAACACGCTTGCGAACGTTCGCCCCATTATACGCCAGAGCTGGTGCCAAATTGCGTAACAGGTCTGGTTGTTGTTGGGATAATGGCCTTGGCGCACCTTATCACACAAGTATCCGCTAGGATGATATCAAGCAATAGCTCAGAAGTAGCTTGAAGGGTATAAAGCGTGATAAACGCACCGTTCGCACCTTCTTCGCCGATCCCGACAACTTACCCCCCCATCCCCCTGACGTTTCCATTCCGCCTTCCCAGGTTGGTTCGTAACAGCTTTCTTCGTCGCGGATAGGGCTTTGTCGTGTGGGGCATCCGGCGTCGTGTTTGCTGCCTCAAATCCCCCCTTCTTCAGGTAGGTCCACGTGGAGCCGATTCTCGCGTCACTACCGTCATTCGCGAGCGTCTTCCGGATCACACTGTCTCTGCTGCCCTGTCTCCCTTCTCCTTGTCACCAAAGTATGCGTCGCGGTCCCGCGCGCCTTCGCCATTCTCGCGGTGCGCACTCGCCAGCCGTTCTCGCTCGTCGCCATCTTTCCCCACGAGTCGGCGCAGAAATGCTTTGGCTTTGCGTTGCGTCGCGAGGCTTGGTGCGTCTTCGCTCGTCGTGTCTTATTATAAACTGAAAGGGCTGTCAGTTACCACATATTAGCTACGTACTGGCCTTGAACCAGTGTATCCTTGGGACCTTTATTTCTACCGTTAGCACTTCAAGCCCTGTTTATCGAGATCCAAACCGTCGCAATTTACTAGGCTATAGCTCATACGAGTGAGCGCAGCGCACAACAACGGCGACATGACAACACTTCTAACCGCGGATGTTTCTGCCGTACGCGATTCGGTACTGCACGTTCGACCACAGGATGGCGCTAAAACGAGCGAAGGTGATTTTGTAGGTGTGGGTAGGGTGAGTCATGATTTATGTGGCCTCGTTAAAGTTACCCAATTTGATCCAGAGCCTCATACACGTGACGAGATGCCTAACCTAGTGTTAACAGACGCCATAATCGCTAAGGTTGAAGGGAACTATCGAGATGCCGCATACATGCAATGGGCAAGATGTAGCCGCCAGGGAGATTCGGACCCCCCGATTCTATATGTTAACCCTTTCGCGATGCAACGGCGCATTATTCGCCCTTTAAGGGGTTTTGCAAAACACGGTAGAAAATACCTGTCTAATAGGGCGAAAAATGCGCCCTTTCACACAAGTTCAACCGTCTTCTGGGACATCTCAAAAAAGGTGCGTGGCGTAATCATCAAGTAATCACGATACTATACAACAACCAAGTCCCATTGTCCTATCCCTGTGCACCTACAAATCACAGTAGATGGCATGTCTCATGAGACATGCAAGTGAAGTACCGTGAATTTCTTAAAGGGCGATAAATGCGCCATTTCAGATGCAAATCACTTAGCTTTGTATAGTATAGTTGATATAAGTGGCTCGCGAAAGGGTTAACACCGATGCTTTGGCAAACCGCATGGGATAACGCAACGAAAAGATTACTTTGATGCCGACTAACCAGCAGAAGGATAAACTACATTAACAAATAACCGTGTACCTAGAAGGAAGCGTACACGGCGTTAACTCTAACGGTCTACGTTTTGATTATCAAGTATACATATTGACGGTGATCAACGTCGATATGTTCGAAAACAAAGTATGAAAGGAGGAAAAAAAACCGTGTACCCGGAAGATAGCTGGCAATACCTGTTATCTAACGACATACCTTTCGTCTACCACGTATGGATATTGATGCCGAGTAACGTTGATGAAGTTTCTGCTGAGATGTTGCAGTATATGAACAGATAACCGTGTAGTAGGGAGAAAGCTAGCAACGCCTGCTATCTAACGAGCTACTTCTTGTCTACCAACTATGTATTTTGAAGCCGAGTAACGTCGATGTAATCTCACTAAAGTTTAGATGTCAGAGCCGTGTACTTGGGGGAAAGCTGGCGATGCGTACTATCTAATGAGCTACTTCTTGTTTGCTAACGATGCATATTGGTGCTGAGTAACGTCGGTGAAAACTCAATGATGTTTAGCTGTGAGATGACCGAATAAGTACTTTGCTGGTTCATTATCGATGTGATCGTATGACAAGTCGATATATTATATGTTGAAACACGCAGCATATAAACAAACGTTGGTGTAGGCTCGAGATGAACTAACCTTGATGCACGCCAGGTGCTTGATGGGTTTGGGCGACTTGCTCGCATTTCCTAGTTACTCATGAACTGTTCAAAGAATCCAGACAAATTACTCTCGAAAATGGTTATCTCGAACGCAACGATAACTGCTCACAACATGATCGAGTGGCGATGTCAATAGAGTCGCGTATTCCCCACTTACCGATGGTAATCTCGATCGCCAGTAATTAACACCCATTGACCACGATTTAGTAGCTGGATCAACGTATTGGAGAAGGACGCCAATTCCTATTCGGCTGCAGTAAAATCTCGCGGGTGGACTGGCAGGTGTGGAAGCGCCCAAAACAGGTCACTGACAAGCCAAGGCACGGCAGCTCATGTGACAGGTGGCATGGTCATCGCTGCCATCCGGTGTTTGCTGCATGCTACGTCGGCACAAATAAACCGGCGTATTTGTATTTGTTGTAGCAATATAGTAGGAGGTCGTTCGATTCGAAACCTATATATTACGCGTAGCACCTGGGCGACCCTACCGAGATACATGTAAATCGTGACCGCAATGTTAGTGGTTAGACGGGCATTGCACATGGATCGAGCAATGTAACGTCGACTGCGTTCTAGTCGACAGATTGGGGTTGCAAGGCAAAACGCGTGCACTGCCTTGCCAACAAGATGAGGGTGGAGATCTAGTCCTGGTGGCTCACGAAATGTACCCCCAATCTACAGCTGGTACGGATTGCCGCTGTTATGTGTTCGAAATAGTGGCGTACTTATCCTGAACGACTTTACTTATTGACTCTAGAATAGCTGGAAGCTTCCGACTGGGATGAAAATCACTCTAGTCATGATCGAACTGCCGAGCCCATACGTGGTAATACGGGGGCACGGACAATTAAAATGGGGTTTCTTTTAAATCCTACATGCCATCTACGACGAAAGACCCCTCGGAGATGACAGCAGCCATCAATGACGCTAGTGCACTGGCCAGCTATGATGATGAGTATAGGTTCGATTTTGGCGGCTACGTGAAGATGGCGGATGATAATGGGCAAGATGGTGGTGATGATCAAAGCGATCGAGTGGGTGATTGTGGACGGGATGGCGGTTATTGGAGAACTGGCGTTGATGCTGTGGCTGGGAGTGACGAGGGGTTATTAAAGATGATTAAAGCAGAGGCGTTCGTACTGGTTGGACCTACAGGTGGGTTGTGGATTACCAATACACTTGCTCGAACGAGTCGAGGATCAAAGAGTCATATCGATGTAGCTTTATCGCGGGACAGGTTGCCCCGGAAGATGTGTTTTTGATTTGGCATCGAGGAGATACACGAACTTTGAGCCGCATACCTGCGGTCTTTCTGCGATTCCAACTGACCAACCACCTATTTTCCACGGAGAAAAAGCAATATTAGGGATCCCTGGTGATATCCCACCTGCGCGACATTGTTTCCTAAAGTACCACGTGGCTCATTTAAAGCTAACGACGGCCGTGAACTGGAGTGAGGATCTCGCACTGATTTTAGTAATCTCTGTAGCTTCCTTCATACCCCTACAACTAAAAGCCGTGTTTCACACGGGAAGCCCTGCATTTTACAGATTCACAGATACTTTCACCGCTCGTTTAGAATGAAATCTGAGCAAACCCTGGCTTAGTTTATTAACCCACAGCAAAAGGTTAGCCCTGAATTTAGTGAGATGTCGGTCGATCATCCTGACTCGGTTTGCTGGCCACCCCGACGCATCTCCTGCAAGGGCTCCTACGATTGCGGAAGAATCTCGTAAACTGCGTTAACCTTAAAAGGTAACTTCATTTAAAAAATGCAATCTAGGCACTATCGATATTTCCCTTTCACATTGGACCCACTTTAAACAAAGCGATTCATTTTTAACCAACATGTTTTATCAGCCTCACCAGGTATCGTAGTTTAACCGCATTTCTTCAAGCAACATTCACTGAGTGACTGGGTCCTTAAGTAACTCTTAGCAGACACAAGCAATATTCAGTGTGGGGTAATTTAGGTGATACCCGGCTAACGCGGTTCATCCATTCATGAGCCGATTTTGGGATGTTAAGCAGAAATTGGCATATCTGCTCGAGGATTGCTCCAATCGCCAAGATACGGGTACCACCGAAAAGCCTACGCTAAGGGCTTTGATTTGGCTAATTTGCCGACATTAGGAGAGTGATAATGATAGAGAAATGGGCTGAAAACTCCCCCTAGCCCTAAATCTTAGGAATCAATTCGTGACCTGTTGGATTTGCAATACAAAAAGTAAGTTTAATTTTGGAATCAGATGTATTTCAGCCAATCAAATCGAAGGTCCATGCATTGATGAGGTCATGGATTGATGAACCACGTTATCTATTGTAAGAGGTTATGTTAACCTGTTTTCTATGGAGCATAGAACCTCTTATTTACATTGATAGCCAATAATTCAGTTTGATGGGGAATTACGCCAGTTTTACTGTCGTTCTGAGATAACAGATATAATACATCAAGAAATAGAGTTCCAGTTGCATTCGTAAGCGTTAGCATGTCTTTTATTATTTTTTTAAAGTAAAAGTTTAAAAACGACTTGGCTAGATCCCACGTATTTAGTTTATAAAAAGAACATTTCAAGGCATGCTCATACAAACGTATTATTACATTCCTGACTCTCCTAGAGGGTTAAAACGCGTTAACGGTTAAGCGCGCGGTCTAATATGAAGCCTAATATTGCTGCTGCGAAGGTTGTAAAGCGCTGAGTTCGTATCCTTCTTGGGGAGCGAGCAAAGAGAGCTAAAGCCCAGGGGGTCAAGTTTAGACTTTTTCTCTAGATTTGATGCTCAGAACGTAAAAGGTTCAAATTTCAGTACCAAAGCCCTGGTATATCGTGAGTTTTCTAAATTTTGAAACCTGGACACTAGCCTGAGGGCGTCCTGTTTTTTAATATTAAGAATAAGAGTTTAAAGTTTTATTATATTATTATATAATACTTGTTGCAGGATGGATGAGCTTTGCAAACGACGGATAATGGGTTCCCAGGTCTGCTGACAGACCCCCCCCACCCACCACCCTGGGCGAAGAGCAGCAAAGCTCCTGACATCTTAGGATCTTTAGGACGAATAAAATCCTGACGTGAACATTTGAATTGTAGGACCGGTCCTAAAGTTTGGGTGAATGGCTCGAGCTTGATGGGAATCGGACTCCCAGACTCCACGACGAGACAAGCTCGGTTTCGGCCGTCCCAGCCAATCTACTGCATCATCGGCCGCGTCAACAGCGGCATTGTCTAAAGTAACATTGAAATGTCGCCGTTCACCACCATTGAGCACAAAAACGCTGCGAATTGTACAATTACACAGGTCTGGATAGAGCTTCAACGGTTTTGAGAGGACGGATGTCACGAGGGCCAAATCTTCAAAGTTGAAGGAGCCCGCTGGAAAACAATCACCCAAGCCTGACCTATACAACCACTGGAATCCCCGACTGAACTCTAAACCAAGCGATACTATACCATATTTTGTCCTGTGTTTAAGCTTACGTACTGCACTCACGAATCTTAAACCACATACGTTCCTTTGGCTGGCCAAGCGAGTTGGCGTTCACCCCCTCCCTCCACCCTAGGCCATACAAAAACTGAGTTCAAATCAATGTTAGTGATGGCACGACATTGACGGTGAAATGGCCGATTCTCAATGTTGCTTTAGCGACTCCCGTCAAGGCAACAGCGGCACTACATCATCCGCCGCGTCAACAGCGGCACTGCATCATCGGCCGCGTCAACAACGGCACTGCATAAGCAAGGAGCAAGGAGCAAGGAGCAAGGAGGAGGCCGCCACAGGGGACGCCCTCCAGTAGTGAAGGAGTGAAGGACTAGAACGGTAAAACTCTTGCTCAATAGGAACTCACTTTGCAACTTACTTTGAAGCGCGCAAACGTCATAGAGCTGTTCCAGTTCCTTTGCGATGTTTTCAGCTGTTAGAGTTGGATTCGCGATGGCGACCAAGTGTCGTAGACTTTGCATCGCCTTGCGCATCGTGTAGATGTTATGAACTTACACCTTGCAAGTAGCTAGAACCATCGCCAGCACCCAACTACCTCGAACTACATGAACGTTCACGTATCCGATACTGTACGCAGCGATGGAGTAGAAGATGGTGTCCGAGACGATTCAAAAGCCCGAATGAACGTGGCATCCATGTGCACAAAGATGCTCAAACACAAGTTGCTTTAACACGAGCCCCATTTTCCTGCTGCGAATCAGGAAGCGTGATTCCGTGCGAGCTGTCAATGGCTACAACCGCGTCATTTTGTCCACCAGTGCGTGATGCGTTCCAGATTTGTCGGTGTTGCTGCTTCTCAAACTCTAGCGTCCAAGCAGGCTGTGAGAATTCCTCACTCCAGCTCACGACCGTCGTTAGTTAAAAACAAAAGAATGGGGTTATAACCTGCAACTCAAAGCATCAACCTGCGCCTCAAAAGCATCAGCTTGTCGCAACCGCAGCCATCCATCACCAGCCCTGGAGCCTCCAGGCTGGAGGTCAAGCGCGAAGTATTGTCCCTCTGAGTCAGAGGCTCTGACCAGCAAGCGAAACACAATAAATCTGCCACCAATAATCCAACATCAAGCTTGTAGCACACACACAGGCCAGCAAGAACTTCATCCTGATACGCAGCACCTGGTCGAGGCATATGCGTCTCCGCCCGCAATCGCGATATGCCGCAATACCCACCGTCAATTGAATTTTTCCCCCAGGAAGCAATGCATCTCGCTACAAAGAAGCGAGAGCGCGGGGGAAGGAAGACCTTGCTCTTGTGTTCTTCCAATTCTGCAGTCCGCCGCTAAAGGCCAGGCTTGATGTTTGGATGCCTATGTGATGCAGCGTCCAAGCAGAGGTTGAAGTGGTCTTTTGACCAATGATAATCCTGGACGACCCTTGGCCACCCAATCACAACGTCCCATCCCCCTCGTCTATTTTTGGAACCCTTTTCATTGCTGAGACCGGCTCTGACCGGCCACGTACTTGGCCTTCCGCTTTATCATTCCCCAATTACCTGCCAGAGACGCAAAGAGCTCGTCATTATGGGCTCCGCAGGTAGAGAACATCAGCCTCTGCTGCCTTCGTACTCTCCTTCTGTAGCCCGTGCGCGTCTTCTGGGTCAAGAGGCAGCTCCTGCATGGCCTGCCACGTTCGAAGAGGGTATCGAAGCTCGGTACGAAACCTTTACTATTAGGTTAACTCATCTAATTATCTGGTTAACTAACCTAAATCCGTTGTTTTAGCATGGCGTCACCTGTAGCCATGTCCTTGACGCCTCACCGCGTCAGCTCTTTCAACAGCAGCCCATACACTGAGAGACAGAGGCTTCTACAGCAACAAAGTCAACAGAGAGAAGTGCTTTGGTCTCCAGCCAGCAGCTCCGGAGCCGCTACACCCCAAGGCACCAGCAGCTTTAAAGACACGGTTTTTAACGCTATCAACGTCTTATTAGGGGTGGGGGTGCTCTCCAGCCCGTTTTCGCTGCGGTCCAGTGGTTGGCTCATTGGTGGCCCACTCTTCCTCTTCTTCACATTGGTGACCAATCACACGGCGAAGCTTTTGGGTAAATGTCTGGATTATCAGGAAGGCATGACAACTTATCCGGATATTGGAGAAGCAGCTTTCGGCGCTAGAGGAAGAGTTATCATTGGTGTCACTTTCTTTGCTGAACTATTCACAGCTTGTGCCATGTTCTACGTACTGAGTACGTGATGCTGTGTCGAGTTTTGGTGGAATTTTCAGGAGTTTTTTTAACGTTTTTTTTATTGTTTTTATTTGCAGTTGGTGACACGTTGGCGGCGTTGATTCCGTCGTTTACTGAGACGCAGTTGACGATTATGGCGTTCTTGCTGATCATGCCAAGTATGTGGACGACGCACATGTCCATGTTGTCGTATTTCAGTATTTTGGGCATTTTGTCGTCGTTCTTCTGCCTTTATACGATCTTCTACGTGGGTTTTGCAATTGACACGGAAGCGCCGGGATATTCGATGGGAAGTTTGCTGCACCCGCAGCCTGTGCAAGTGATCGGTGACTTGGATCGCATTCCATTGGCGATTGGACTTACTATGGTGGCTTTCGGTGGCCACTCGGTCTTCCCGTCCATTTGCAGCTCCATGGCCAATAAGGAGGACTACCCGCGTGTGCTCAACCTCTCGTACTTTATTGTGGGATGTGTGTACGCCGCAATTGAGTTGGCTGGCTACCTCATGTACGGCGTTGCGACCCAGAAGGAGATCACACTCAACCTGATCGCGACGTATCCCGGTGTACTTACGCAGATGGTGGTTTGGACTATCGCGTTGAACCCGATGAGCAAGATTGCTATCACGCTGCACCCGATTGCATTGGCGTTGGAGGAGTTCTTGCTCTCACCGAGTCAGAAGCGTGCTGCTGCGCGGAACAAACCGAGCAAGACACTAGTGTTCTATCGTGCCTTCATCCGCACGACGCTCGGCATGGGTGCTCTGTGCTGCGCACTGTTTGTGCCGCACTTCGCCCGTGTGACGTCGTTCCTCGGCGCCTTCTTCGCCATGTTGGTCTCAGTGTTCCTGCCGTGCATCTGCTACCTCAAGCTCTTCTCTCACCGCCTGTCAAAGGGCGAGATCGCGCTCAACGTTGGACTGGCCATAATCTCTATCATCCTGATGTTCTTCGGCACTCTTGCGTCGTTCTTGTCCCCTGCAGATTAAGCCGGTGGATTATCTCTCCTGCTGTAGGCAAATAGATGATATCAAGAGGCTGCTACGTGAGCAGTAGCTTCCTTATATATTCCTATAGACAGACAGTGTTTGCATGTGGGATTTTGTTGTTGCTGTGGTATTATTTTGCTTTGTAGGCAACACTGCTTGGAATGGTGCGTTACTCTGGAGTATTTTCAGTGTGTCTACTTACCCCGTTGCTGTCGTTTCGCAGACAATAGCATTGCTCAGTTACGCTGCAGACCCATTCAGTGATCCCGATCCGTACTGTGACGGTGCTTGGCGTGTAGGACCTCGGTGTGTATGGAATGGGAGATGGTGGTGCCGCCCGACGGCGGGGAGGCAGTTCGATGCTATCACAGCGTCAACACGATCCAGCCGAGGACACCGATGAGACGGAAACGATAAGCAGCGGAGAGTTAGCTCATGGAGACCGCAACGATATCAAGCTACAGCAGGATAATCAGTCGTCAGATTCGTGGCATCACCGACATCAATCAGGCAGCTTGGCTGCTTCAACTCCAACCCATAGGAGAGTACGCCCTGGTACCGAAGTGGTGCACACTTTGGACGAACTGACGGAGATTTCGAGCATCGCAGCGGTGGTTGCTTTGCAAAGATGGTAAGTCGGTAGTAGAATGCACGTAGCTGAACTAAATGGTGGTGATGACTGGTTTTGCTACTATAGGTGGCGACGACATAGTGTTGGTGGACAGCGCGTCGCTCAATTCCAGAAATTGTGTCGAAAGCATGTGCTGGAGCTAGTCCGCCAGCGGCGTACAGTGCTTGCACGGTCAAAACTGCACGCAATTGCACTGCAGATTATTTTCCTTGGCATTTTTACTTTCAGCATTCTGCATGGCTTCGCACATGATCGACTCTATCGCTTCACGCGAGCTGTTACTTGTAAGTGTTGCGTTGCTGGGAATGCTATACTACTGAGTGATATCTAACTAATCGTTTGGTTTGATGCTTATTCTACTGTGTAGCGCAGTACCTCGAGGCTCCATTCATCTCATCCGTATCAGGAACTTCTAAAACTTTCTTCGACGTTGCGAATACTCAAGAATTATTTGAGTGGCTGAAGGGGCCATTCGTGTCCATTGCTTACATGGATAATTCGACATCTCTCACGAATAATCGCATCGTTGGTGGCATACGCATCGGCCAACTTCGTGTGCAGAGTTTCAATTGTTCCTCACGAGTGACGCCATTTTTCACTACGGGTAGCAGCGTCTATTACTGTTACGGTTCAAGTGATGGCGATTTTACGTTGAGCATGGAGATGAGCGATCCCATTCAAGCGTCTAACGGAGATTCATACGTTTTTGAAGGGTTCAACGATACCAGCACAGCTAAGGAGCGTTCAGCTTTCTTCTCGACCATGTCCGTTTCCAGTGAGCAATATTCGCTACCAGCCCCTGCGTACTCCATCGTACTTCCTCGCTCAAATGATGTCCAAGCCTCTTGCATTTTGGCAACACTAGAAAACAACGGGTATATTGACGGGCAAACGCGTGCTGTCATGCTGGACCTGAGTTTGTACAATGCCATGCTACGCCAAGTGGCTGCACTACGATTTTTGGTGGAACTTCCCGCCTCAGGTGGAGCAATCGCCTCACTTAACGTCGGGGTGGCTCCTCTCACGGACAGCTTCTTGTTAGATGCGGACCACTGGGTAGTCTCGGCGTGTCAAGTTATCGTGATGCTTTTTTACGCGTACTTCTTCCTGGATGAGGTCTTCGCTCTAGCGTGTTCCCGGTCACGACAGTGGCAATACCAAGCTGTCTGGCAGAGATCAAGCCTGAGGAAAACTAGCTCTCGACGTAAAATGAGACCCAGTCCTCTTCATCGTCGTCATGGCACTGGTGCTAGACTTGCCGGTCTGCTATGCTACGTCTGCGCATGGTTGTTGCGCTTGATTTCATTGGTAAAACGGCCTTCAGAACTGCCCCTAGACTCAGACAAGTTCGTGCCATTGAGACCGTACGTCGAGACATTCCGTGCTGCTCAGCTTGCACTGAGCGCAAGCGTGTGTCTGGCATGGATCGAGTTGCTGCTGAAGTTGCGAGTGTCGTCACACGTGGATTTATTAGTGCGAGCTGTGGTGTGCGCTGCGCCGCAATTGTTCGCATTGATCATCATGGTCACACTTGTAGTCTTGGGATACGCCAGCGCGTGCCTTCTTGTGCTAGGTGCACAGTCGTCACTTTTTCAAAGCCTACCGGAGGCACTTCGTTCACTGGTGGCGATTCTACTTCAGACTGGAACGGGAGCTGCAACTGGTACGATGCTGGGAAATTCGGCACCGTCTTTTGGAGAGGTTGGTCATGACGCAGCAGGCACATCAACGTTGCGGACGCTTCTGCTCGCCTGCTTTCTCCTACTTAACGTCTTCGTTGCAGCCAATCTGTTTCTGGTTGTCGTCTACGAAGGATATCTGAAGGCTAAGCGAGAGATTGATATCGACCGACAACGATTGCATGCACGTGGACAGTCAACGAGACAAATATTTTCTGCTGGAGGCGATGATGATAGTATTGAAGCTGCACCGCTGCATCTCGATATGACGTACGAAGTTGCTGTGTATGGCCATGCATTGGCTGCGAAGCTGGTTGGTCTCATATCCCGTAAACTAATGCCGACGGTTAGACGGAGGAAGGCAGTGGAGATGCAGAGTACAGTGTTGCCCACTGATAAAGCAAACTTAAAGCTGTCTCCAGAGGAAGACGAAAGTGAAGCTGAAAACTACGAAGATAATACTTTTTCGCCACGACGTCGGAACTCATGCCGTCGAGATACAGCACGCTTTAGTCCGAAAGGAAAGCGTCAAAATCGTGATAGTTCCAGAGAGCGATCAAAAGACAGCACAAAGCTGCTGGAAGGAATGGTGCTGCAATTGGCACTTCAAAATGAAGCGCTACTACGAGCCGTGAACGAATTGAAGCAAGATTTCCAAAATCTTCAACGCCAGGGTGAGACTGGCACCAGTGACCGTGACTTGTTACGTCGAAGAGCAGTTGCTTTGGTGCCACCGGCGCGTGTACACAAACAACGGAAGGGACCAGGTGCTGTTGGCTCGACACTTGTCAAGATCCCTGACTAGTCAAACAACCAAATACTATCAGGATAAACTAGAGTATATTAGCTTGGGGGAAGAAAACTAAAGGGGATTTACCCGGACTGAGTTAAACCATATCCTTGGGAGGCGTGTCCTCATCTTTATTGCTGTTGTCATCCTTCTTTTCCTTGGTTGAGGAAGATCTGAAATTGGAGAATGTAATCGAACGGCGCTTAGGCAGCGGCTTGAGTGGGTTGGCTTCGCGAGTTGCTGCTGGTAAACCAACTTCAATATCGTCCACGCTGCGACGATTACGTCGTCGTGCGGGTCTGTCAGATACAACAACAAAAATCAACAAAGTTAGCGGACGAATTCAACCGTAAACTAGCGACAACACCGTGCAGGTACTCACCGACTTGACATGCGCCGGCTGAGAAGGCCACTCTCCTGCGACCGTGGGAAGCCAAGACCACCTAAGATTTCTGATAGACCCACAGTCGTGGACATGTCCAGGTAGTTGTCGATCGCCTGGCGATTCACGTGTTCCGATGCTTCGTTCTCGCTGCGTCTGTCGTGGTTGCTGTCATCATCCGAATCTTCAGTCGCGCTTTCTTCATTCAGAGCCTCGAGAATGGACGAGAGCAATTCACGACCGGTGCTAGTATCTGGTCGGGTAGTATCCTCACCCTCCTCAACAACGACGGCATCGGTAGAGAAGTCTTCTGGCACGCGTGTCAAGCGTGAATCCGAGCTCTTGGGAGGTTCTAGCTTCGACTCATTTGTCGACGTGAAGCTGAAGCCTCGCTCTACTTTGCCCTTAGTGGAAGCAGTTGATGGCGCGTGCTTGCGACGCGAGAGCAGAACAACACCGAAAATGCTGATGCCGATTCCTAGCACGAACATGACTGCCTGCAGGACCGAAAAGGTGCGAATTTCCTGGAAGTAGATGACGCCGCCAAGCACACCGCTAATGACCCAGTAGGCTTGATAGACAGGAACCATCGAAAGTGCGTCGTAGTGGACGAGTCCACCATTCAGGTACTTGATCTGAAGACACAGGCAAACTACCAGCGCGAACGCAATAAGGTACGTCTGGTAGTGCACGAAGCAACTGGCATCACCGTTGAACACTCCCTTGAGCAGCTCAGCCGTCGACTTGGCAAATAAAACTGACTGGCCACCCAAGGTGCCCGCTAGACCAGCATAACCAACGAGGCGAATCGTCGACCACATTGCAGGTGTCCCAACTTGAATGATTCGATGCCGCTTGCTTATCAAGCAAAATGTATCCACGATCTTGATAACTGCAAAGTGGACCACCACCGCAAGCACGACCACGACAAAGTAAACAATCGTCAGTGGGTCTCTGTAAAGCTGCATGAGCATGTCCAAATTGTACGACGGCGACGTGTGCGACGCAAAAACGACAGCAATTGTTGCTCCCACGAAGATAACGAGCGTCGAGACGATGTCCTTCTTGCTGAGTTTCTCCTTGTTAAAGCACGGCGCGAGCATCATATTCCACACGAGCGTCAGTGCCGCCAGTGGAGCCAACAAACTCTGCGGAGCCAAACCGAAAGCTACAAAGTCCAGCACCGACCCCACGGCACAAAGGATAAACCCCAACGTCCACAACGGCAATCGATACGCCGGTCTTGGCTCCGGCATGAGTTCGTTCTGTTTCAGTGCCTTCTTCTGCAAATTTATCCCGACACTTGCCAGGAATGAAAACACCACTGCAATAGCAAATCCAATGACCCAAATAGCCTTCTCTGGTCCGTCGTAGTCCGTGTCGAAGCATTTACCTTCGTCACTAACACCTTTCAAAGGTTCGTTCTCATCTCCACAGGCGTCAATTTTCAAGGTCGTCAGTGTTAAAGTTGACAAATTGGCGATACAATCTGTCTCAATAGCTTCTGTACAGCTATCAAGACACAAAGTCTCAGGTGTCCCCATCTCACAGACATTGAAGATGGCCATGCATTGAGTTCGCTTCAAGGTTGTCTCACAACTGCTGTCTATGGTTGTATCATTGACCAATTTGTTGTATTGCTTCTCGGCAGTAGTATCCTGACAATAATACAGTATTACTAGTTAGTAAATAAGAAAACTTTAATATAGTATTAGCAAGTTTTTTGATACCATGTCCTTCCATGAGCCTCCAGAGCGACAGGCTGAGTAAGTGATGAAGGACGAGCAGAAGCTCAAGACCGAAGCTGTGGGTACGTCACAGGACGAGCAGGTGGCTGCAGCTAAAGGCAATGAGGAAGCAAAGGCCCCGAGCAGCCACAACAGACGCGACATGGTGTTAGGACTGACAGTGAGCAAATGGCACGCAAAGTGGAGCTGCCAAGTCACTAAAAATGGCACTGAGCTGAACGGAGCTGGCGTCCATTATGAGATCGGCTGGTGAAATCAGTTGTAGATTTTAGATGGGGACAGAAACGCTGCGATGTAACCAGGATTTTTTTCAGATTTAGGAGAAACGGATGTTCACTTCAACGTTGCCTGACAGTAGCTTTACCTGGTTGGCCAGTGACGTCGCCGATCTCTAGGCATACATGTTCGCTGTGTAATTGAGGAGTTGGTTTTATTGATATTCGATGCGGCTTAGCAATAGCTGCGCGATCGGTATGCCTCCACTGCCGTAGACCACTGCTATAGACCACTGCGTGCGTCGCTCGGGATGTTGCCAGTGGTGAAAACACTCGCTTTGTTGATTCTCCTCCAAAGATAATCCTTCTGACAGGAAGGCCTATAGGATAGCACGCAGTCCTAGCACTTATTCGTGCTAAGATGGTCGACAGCAAACCGTTTGTTTACTCCATCCATTCATCAGATTTTTTTTTTAAGAGACACACGTTTGAGCGCTTGGAACAGCAGGAGTTACATTATCTTGAGCAGCTAAGGTGCCTTAAGTTTGATCTTCTAGAATGGGTGCCACTAAAGACGGGTCCGTTATCGACCGCACCGCAACTGCGACGGAGGAGCAGCCAAAGACCGCTGGACAACACAACTGATCCCCCCTGCAATATCTGATACAACATCGCAATAAGCAGTCACTTTTCTATTGTTTCACCTTCAATACCCCGCACCCTCCATCGCAATTTCATCGCTATAACGAATTCCTGTAACTTTTTGTGCCACACCACTCACACACCAACCAGACCTTTGCATACCTTCCACCACCGCAATCACTCGCCAACATTCCGGCTCGCGGGCAGGCAGCTTTATCCACCATCCTACGCCGTCCACGATGCTCAAGCCAATGGGGAAGAAGCACATGCCGCACCACTCGCGGCTGGACGAGTGGCGCAACGCTCCATCAGGCGCATCTCTTGGCTCCAGTGGCCCCAAACTACCAGCCCACTTGCGTCCACTACTTGTGCCCAATGGGGCCGCGTTGAGGCTGCAATTGCGCTACCAAAAGTACCAGGAGAAGGTCCGTGCATTGCTGAAGAAAACAGACGCCAGTCAGCATCAGGAACACGCAGCTAAAGCCACAGGACGCGCTGTTACGACGTCCAGTATGGCTTTAGCAGTGGCTATTCAGGCCCGTAAAGAGGAGAAGGAGATGAGCGCTGAACAGGTTAAACAGGGCAAGAACACGCCGTTGCACTTGAAATCAGAGCAGATTTCTATGGAGAAATGGAGCAGTAGCGCCATGGAACAGGACTGGACGTCGACTACAGGAGAGATAGATGATGTGGACGACATGAAATTAGTGTGTGGCACATCTAGTGAGGAGGCTGAAGAGGGAGATGGACAGATGAGACAGGAACAACAGGTGGTGCAGGTTCATATTGAAGCAGACAAAGTTCACTTGATGCAGAACTGTGAGGATGAAGAAGACACTGGACGTCAACATGGATTCGTCAATGTGATGGAGCCGTCGTGGCTGTTGTCGTCTATTGAGCAACGTTGTGCTGAGACGGCGAGTGATCTGATGACACAGAGTTCTACTAAGCCGCAACAGAGTTTGGCACTGCAACTTGCAGATGTGAGATTGGCTGTACTGGACTTGCTGTTTATCTGTCGGTCGGGAGTGGGAGTGAATCTGCTTGGAAGACCACCTTCGTCTGTGGACATGCACCACCGGAATCTGGTGGCAAGGGTGAAGGAGGTGGCGCAGGACAGTAAGGAGCTTACGCAGGCGGATCTGAAGCGTGTGACGCGTATCTTCGAGAGCTTGAAGTCCGACATGTTGATGCTAGCTGTGCGATGTCTGGGTTGGTTGCTGACTAAGACGTGGCGTTTGCTTTTCCACGGGCTTCACGTGGACTTGGAGTCTTTGCATCATGTGCGTCGTGTGCTGGAAGCTTCTGAAGGTGACGTCAGTGTCGCGTTTGCACCTACGCACAAGAGCCATTTGGACTACTTGATTATCAGCTACTTGTGCTTTGCGTACGGCATCCCGTTGCCACGCATTGCGGCTGGTAACAACCTGGATCTGCCTTTGGTGGGTTCGTTTTTGCGTGCAAACGGCAGCTTCTTCATCCGCCGGTCGTTCCGGAACGATAACCTCTACAAGGAGGTGCTGGAGCAGTACGTGCACGAACTTCTGCACGATGGCAACCCCGTTGAGGTGTTCATCGAGGGCGGCCGATCGCGGCATGGCCGAGTGTGCAAACCTCGCTTGGGTTTTATGTCGATGTTCCTCAATTACGTGAAGGGGACGTCACGCTCTGCTTCCGATGACGATGGCGCTAGCAAGGACGAGAGCTCGAAGAAGACGGTATTGGTCGTCCCGATCTCGTTGGACTACGACAAGGTCTACGAGGTCGATGGCTACGCCAACCAGCTACTAGGCAAGCCCAAGGAGAAGGAGAGTCTGGCCGTGTTGTTCCGTTCGGTGTGGGACCTGTTCTTCCTCAGACTCGGTCATTCGTACGTGCGTTTTGGTGAGCCGGTGCCTCTGACAGAGACGTCGTCGCTGCAGGATTCGTCTGAGCTCGTGGCCGAGCGTATGCAAACCTCCGGCACCAGCACGTCCACTGCCATTGTATCCGCGCTGCTCATGTGGAAGCGCGCATACATGACGGAGGAAATGCTAGAGACTCGCACGGTTTGGCTTGTGGAAGAGCTGGAGAAACGTGGTGCGACGGTAGCCCACGTGGAAAACGATGATATTGCTGCGCATGCAATGTCAATCCTGAATGTGGAGACTAAAGCCAACAGCGTTGTGGCCCCCCAGCTGCAGTACCCAGTGCGAGCACTCGAGCTGGGCTTCTACCGCAACCACTTGCTCCACATTTTCCTGCCGGAGATGGCTGTGATTGGTGCTATTGATACTGCTCTGCGCCAGCGTTCGAAGTCTGACGAGGGATATTCCACTTCGCATAACGTGGATATCTGGGCGATCAAGCAACAGGCACAGAAGATCTGGCACTTCCTCCGTCACATTTGCCGCCATGAGTCCATTGATATTGACGCTCGCGTGGACCAGTTCTTTGCTGAAGCTGTTGAATGCGAGGTTAATGAGTCCACGGGCACGGTTATGGTGGATGTGAACAGTTGGAACACCTCCAAGCTGACGAGCTTCGTTTTGTCGCTGAACTGGTCCTTCATGGACTCGCTGTGGCTGACCACGCAAGGCCTCTGGAGCTTTTTTGAGGAAGATGAAAGCGAGCACACGGAACGCGATGTTGTGCGTCGTGTGCAGGTTCTAGCGAAGGGGTTGTTCCTGCGCCAGCAACTATCCCACGCCGAGGCTCTGTGTAGTGAGAGCATCAAGCAGTCGCTGGACTTTTTGGTGGAGAGTGGAGTGGTGCGCTTCGAGCGTTCACAAGACGGCAAGTCGCGTGTCGTTCGCCTCTGTTTGGACGTGCGCGCTCTTGAGGACCTCACGCGTGAGGTGAACGCGCGTCGGAAACCACACTCGTTCCTGTGGCGTGAAGACGAGCTGCCGCGCAACCTGACGCGTGAGGAGGCACTGGAGCTCATGGAGGGAGCCCAAAGTTCCCGTAGCGTCTACGCCAATTGGATGGCACCGCCGGCCGCAACGGCCTAGGCGCTTTATAAGTTAATCGTAATATTGCGTAGAAGGAGAGACACCGCAGCATTGACTATGAACATGGCAACGTTGAAGTAAGCTTATCTTGTCCCTATTGAACCTTACGACCACCTAAAAGCTCTAATATCCCCTGTCTAAAGTGATAACGGAGACCAAAAACGAGCGGTTGGCACCAAAACGACTATGATGATGCTCCACCTGCATAAATCCATTGCGCTACATGTTTCCAGGGCTCTTTCTCCCGCGTTATCGCTCTGCATATCATCTATCGGGTCTTGTGCATCTTTCAGTACCAGTCAAAGTGCCAGCGATGGCTCCCAGCCACCAGTACACGTCCCAGTCCTACTACAGGAGACTGTCGCTGCCTTTTCACGAAAGTTTTTGGACACTTCCCAGCCTCGTCACTTCGTAGATGGAACTGCAGGTTTCGGGGGACATTCGAGGGCCATTTTGCAACACTTTCCAGACGCCAAACTGCTCTGTGTGGACCGAGATCCCGAGGTGTTGAGTATCGCCCAAGCCAATTTGGCAGAGTTCAGTGGCCGCGTGAGCTTCCAGAACGGATCGTATGCTGACTTACCAAAGCATTTGGAAGCTGTGGGATTCCCGGAGGAAGTGGACGGGATTCTTGTTGATTTGGGAGCTAATAGCTTCCATTTTGACGCTGCGAGACGTGGATTTAGTGTGCTGAACGACGGACCTTTGGACATGAGGTTTAACCAGAGAGACACATCCCTCCCGACGGCAGCGGATGCTGTGAATAAGTTATCGGAAGTGCAGCTTACCAAGATCTTTAGAAACTATGGAGAAGAACGACTGGCGAAGGAATTTGCTAAGGCTATTGTGAGGGAACGAGAGGAGAGAGGGAAAGTGTTTGAGACGACGAGGGATTTGAGGGAGTGTATTGAACGCATTGCCAATATGTGGAAGTCTTCGGACAAGGGGAAGAATAAGAAGAAGGGAAAGAGGGCGAGCAAGATGGGGAGTACACATCCAGCTACTCGTTGTTTTCAGGCACTGCGGATTTACGTGAATGATGAGCTTAACCACGTTGAAAGTGGCGTCAAGCAACTTGTGAACCACTTGGCACCCAATGGACGACTTGGTACGATGTTATGAAGGGATAATAGCCTGGATTGAAAACTAACAATGACTTGTGGTAATGGTAGTAACCATTGCGTTCCATTCACTGGAGGACCGACCGATCAAGGACTTCTTCCGTGACTTGGTACGCTGCAGGGTGGAAGGAGAGATTTAGTAGTTCTCTTTTTGCTGACATGCCTGCTTTATTAACAGGACAAGAAGGGCAGAATTGAACCGGATGACGACGAAGACGAGTGGGAGGATGAAGACAGCGATGAGGAAGGTGAAGAAGTTGAGGACATCGATCCACTTAAAAACAAGCGCTTCCGCCTTACACGCCGAAAAGCCACGAAAGCCACTGATGAGGAGATTGCGGCCAACTCGCGCTCGCGGAGTGCACGTCTGCGCTGTATCGAGCGCACTATGTGATCAAATAGTGGTTGCGATAGGTTCCATCGAGAGAAAAATTGGTATTTGCCGACCGGTTGATCCGCTAGAGGCACACTTTTGTAGGCAGAATCACAAGTACTTACGCATCTGTCCTGACGGCGCAACGTAGTTCTTGAACTCCTCCAGATTATAAATGCGACGCCAATCAACTGGTCGCTGGCCGGGCAGACCGAGGAAGTCCACCACGTTATTGAAAATGCCACGGGAATATGCGCGATTAAGATTTTCGTTCTTCACCACCTCGTTCGTCGTGAGAGCTGCGCACATGAGGTAGATATGGAAGAACAGCATGTAGGCAATCCACGCATTCTGCACGACGTCCAGCAACATGACGCAGAACAGCACTGGCTGGAAATGTGCGACGCTCCAAATCCAATCAAACAGCCCAGGAGTGCTGGCAACAGCTACAGTTTCGCTGCCCATGAGTAAAGTCCACAACGATGTGTTCCACTTCCACCACTGCCACTGAACGGTGAAATCTACCACAAGCTCGGGTTGTGCACGTGCGAAACGCCAACATGCGATAAGCTCCAGTCCGATGGACAGCACAGCCGAAAAGAGAAATCCTAGGAAAGCTGCATGGTTGCGTGCGCCAATGGCATTCACCACGAACGGACAGTAGTGGTCGAACTTTGCGATGCAGGAGTTTAGCTCCGCGCAGTGCTTTCCACGGAGCGGTCTTTTGTGTAAACATGTAAGACACAGCTTGGTCGCGCTTGGTAACTTTGATTCGACGAGCCAGCGGATATTCTAAATGAACAAGCAGAAAAGATCATGAGTTAGCCCACACTCTTTGGTGTACAGCGTAAAAGAGTAACACGGCCAGCTTACATGCAGCTTCTCGTCGTACGAAGTTAACACCTCTCCCGGGTCGGAGGTTGATGTTTTGTACAGCGTGACACCTATCATAGCGAATGAAATTGCTGCAAACGCGCAGAATGCAGTGCTGCAGTAGCCGCTAAACCGAGGAAAGCTGCCAACAAGGTAGCCGATCGACGCGACATTGATCCCGAACATGAGTGATGCTGCTTTACGCTTGTCACCGTAGGAGCCTCGCTGCAGCAGTTTAAGCAGCAGCATTGCTCCTACCAATAGAACGGAAATCGACAGCATGATGTACACGGGGCCATTCACGGTCGATATCACGTAGCACGCGAGAGGAAACACTATCCATGGCACCACAAACGCGAGCTTGTACACAATATCCTCGAGTGTTTGTTTCTAACAGAAGACCAAGAAAAAAGTTCGATGAGTTCGAAGATAATCCACTTTTACGTGCTCAATACGTACCGGAATTGAAGTGCTTCGAGCAAGACTCTGAAGTTGCTCATCCTCCGTCAGAAGATGACACACTGTTGAGTCAGGACGAAGACGAATGCGTGCAACTCCCAACGGAGTGAGACCCTCTTTGTTCACAATGGTCGTGTCGGCTCTCACATCGAGTAGCATCCGCACAGCCATAGCAATATTGTTCATAGCCGCATGATGAAGAGCTGCAAGCAGGTTGAAGTCGCTAACAGTTAGTAAACACAATTTTCTCCATCAAACACACAAAAAAACTAAAAAACTAAAGTACCGGTGTTGCCATCTGCATCTTGCACATTCACAGAAGCCTGAAGACTCAGCACCATGCGAAACGAATCCAAATGGAACTGCTGCGGCTGACAAAGCAGCATCAACGCCGTCTTTTGGCTTCCATCTGCTCTCCACAAAAATCAATTGAGTCAACATATAAGTATTAGTAAAAATATTCAGTATCACCACCTTCACTCACCTTGCATTCTTTGGTTCACATTCGACCCTTTTGCCACCAAATATGCTGCCGTAATGGGAAAACAGCGTTGAATTGCCACCAAAAACGGCGTAAACCCGTGTCCATCTCGGAAGTTCGGATCAGCTCCATGGCGTAGTAACAGTTCCACCGCGTAAATCTGGTTGTGGAAAGCAGCCCAGAAGAGCGGCGTCGTCTGCATTTCCCCTCCCAGTGCGTCCACCTGCACTTTAGCCCTTAACTCCTCATTTCCGAGTAAAAACCTATCACCAAAAATAAATGTGTAAAACCTAGTCAGATTAATAAAACCACGTTAAAAAACTCAACATATTTTAAAGGTATACGTACTCCAGAACTCCCATTTTGCCACTAATAGCAGCATGGTGAAGTAATGTGGCATTTGACGTTTCATCGTATGTATTGACGTCGAAATCGTCGTCCTAAAATCAGAAAACTCGTTAAAACACGAATAATACCACGATAATATTAGGGTTTAAAAAAAAACTATTTAAACCTGCTCCACGAGCGCCTGAAGCTCCGGGAGTAGCCCCAACTTGGCGCAATCGAAGGCGGAGGGTGCAGTGAGCTCCCCGTTGCACTTAGAACACGAGGCACCAGCGCCTACTACGCTGCAGGACGCGCACACGAGGCGGAGTGGCGGCATGTTTGAAGTCGTTCCAAGAATTTTTTTACGATAAATGTAGCCATGTTTTTGTATTGATATATGGTATTAAGCCATGACAAAACGTGTCCATGATGTAGTGCACATTTTGTCATTGACGAGTACTGATTTAGCGTGCAGCGTACTAATTTGGGCAGTTGCATTTACGGCTGCCTGGAGTATGAAGCGCAGAGGACCGTTTGTCCACCAACAGAACCTCCAAGCTCCTGTGTCTGACTCTGCTACATCATCTACTACCAAAGCTCCATCCCCCAAGCGCAACGTCGCGGCTGCTGCGTGTTTACGTCTGTACGAGGAAGGCCTAGAGCTACTTCAACATAAAGAAGAGCTTTACAGCAAATTTGGGCTGCAAAAAGTGACTAAAACGACAATAATGGGGAGTACTACTACACATACAACATCTGCTGCAACAAAGCGAACTTCAATACAAGGGGTAGGGAGACGAAGCAGTACAGTGTATGTACCTCCAGGAGGACATTCCCCGACGGCTGCAACGATGAAACAAGTATTTGCAAAGACTTTTCCACTTCAATCGACTATGGAGAGTCGAGCTGCAGTTGCCCCAAGGCGAAAAACTAGTACAATCAGGAAAACACCTTCCCCTAAAGGTAACACTACAAGGAAAGATGAAAGACCAAATTCCAGTTCAACATGCACAAAATCTCGCAGAATAAGTACAGCAAATGCATCACTGGGACGAAATGGAGCATTGCAACTATTACATACTCAACAAAATCAACAGGAACATTCAGGATTCCAACTGAAGCAGATGAACAGCAGGGTTTCAATCAAAATTGGTACTTCCGAAGGTACAATGGCAAGAACAAGTCGAGCAAGTATGATATCACCTGGTTCAGGTGGTCGAAGATCATCAACGGCGCCAATTCAGCAATCGCCACAGAAAACGAGAACTTTATCAACAGTTTTTCAGCAACCACAGCAACATAAGGAACCTGTATTCGTACAGGTTTCTCGTCGTACATCTTCCCCAATCATGTCACCAGTAGGTGCTGGAGGACGTCGACGACCCAGTGTAGCACCAATTGGTCCTGCTTTATCTTCTTCACGTGACTTTGATTCAGGAAGTTCTATTGTATCTCCAGGTTCAAGCTTTAGTCCTCGGGCTTCGTTTATTCGGCGTGACAATAAACTTGAAAAACTCCAGGAGCAAGTCAACGTCCTCAAAGCATCTCTCGGAATTTCGGATGAAGATTTGTTGTGGAAAGTTGAAAGTTCAAAAGGTAATGCCTTCCTTTCGGCTGACAGGCATCTTGCAGCTTGTGAAGAACGCTATGATCGTTTAGTATTTGAGATGCAAGAGTTGTCACAGCCAGCTCGTTGCGCTGACGAAGATAAAGCTAACGTAGCTTTAGCTGCGAAATTACGATCATTGGAGAAACAGGCGCAACAAGTTGCTGAGTTAAAGGCGAAATCTACAACTTACCAGACAGATATGACTCAAACCAAGAAGAATTTACTCGCGGCTCGTGTCGAAGCAGAACTTCAACGTGCCAAACAAGACTCGAGTGCTGCTGCATCTGCTGCAGAGTTGGAAATAAATACTACCAGACGACTAGAAAGTATCAAGGAAGGACTGTTAGTTGTCCAGCATCAACTGAAAACGGAGCAAGGCGTCCTGCAAACACTACTGGAGTGGCTTGGATCCGAGACCGACCGCTTTGGTACCTCTTTCGATGCTGATGATTTGTCACCATCACCTGTAATTTCAGAGCAAACGTTAGAAGCAAAGCGTTCATTGCTCTACACACTTCGAACAATTCCTGAATGCACGCAAGGTAGCGAACGATTATCCACGCTCTGCTCTCAAGCTACTCAACTTGCCGCAAAGATCACCGCTTCTCGTGCTCACGACTTGAAACGCACAGAAACTGAGCTAGAACGAACCATGCGCGACGTGGAAATCTGGAAAACACGTCGAGAACAAGCGAAGGAATTTGCTGATGAAATGAGAGTACGAGAGGCGGCGTGGCAGGCGAAGCAACGCGAAAAGAACGATGAATGTCTCGCATTAATGCGTACTTTCATTCCCATTGACATCGCTGATCTGTCTGTCGAGGCTTTGATTGCTCGAGCTCAGGAAGGAACCAACGGTGTGCTGTACACATACGATCTCGCTGCTTACCTCAAGACGAATCGATTCTTGCATTGGTTGGTCACACACGAAGATGACATAACTCGAGCCAATTTCTTGGCGATTGAGAGTGCGTCGTTCTTCATGGACTTTACAAACTATGACATTTATGAACTTCGAGCAATGGCACGAGTTCTTCCTGATAGTTTCGCATTTGACAAGGATTGTCGGAAGAATGCATGGCGAACATCTTTTATTGATCACGTACGTCAACTTACTGCTCAGCAGGTACACGAAACCATCAAGGCTGGCTGGGATCCCATGAAGCGAGCACGACGAGATGTCCAACTGCCAGAACTTACAGCACGACAGCAACTCAACCCGATCTTCTGCTACCCGACAGACGCTGAAATCAATGTTCAGTTGGATAAATTCGAGCGTCAACGTGCTAGACTTGAGTTAAAGCGTGAGCGTCTGAAGAAGCTAGACGACGAATTAATCCCACAAGCCAAAGCTGAATACGTGGCAGTTGCTGACGATGCACGAAACGAGGATTTACAACGGTCATTCGGTAAATCCACGTTAATCGCTCTTCGTGAAGAGGCCAAGCAGCAACATTTGGCTTTTTGTAAGGAACGAGACACTGTCAGAAGTGAGTTGACCCACGGCGAACGTGCTTGGGCTGCAATGACGCCATCATTTGAACAATATCAAGCTGAAGTTGCGCAGATCCGAGCACTAGACCCTGAAATTCGTAACGCACCTCGTATTCGAGGACCATTTCCAGCGGATATTGACATTCAGCCACGTGAGCGTGCAGCATTCAAAAAGTTATCGGTTGAGGAAGAAGCTGAGGCGCGAAAACGTGAACTCGATAACGCCATTGCAAAGCGCAGTCTCGATATCAACGAAGGTGCTGTTGAAGTGACCACTACCGGACCAACACCAGCAGAACCCACAGTCAATGTGACTCCAGTGGAAATTTCTCCTTTGACCGAAGTCGAGGTGGAGGCCACGAGGTTAATGCAACTAGAAGACAAGACGTCGACTGTAGCTGCAGAACCTACTGCGAAGTCGGATTTGCCAACGGAAGCAGCAACACTTTCACGCGGTTTTAAGCGAGTCAAATCTCTGCAAGTGGCTGTCGGGGTGCTAAACTTTCTCGAGAAGGACTTTTGCAGCCCCAAGCGCGTGGTGAATGGGAAAGGAGGAAGCTTTATGTCGCCATCCTTGAAACGAGAAGCCTCCGAGACGACAGAAGCGGTGAGCAATGGACAAATCGTCAGAACTCCACGATCACTGCCACCAACACCCAAAGTCAATCCAAAATTTACGAAGGAGGAGGGCACGAAGACTCTGAAGGCTGCAGTGGTTGTACAACCTAAATCCAAGGCACTATTGAAACTTCTTGAAGCTCGAAAGGCAGAGGGGACTGGAAAACCCGAGGGTTCGAGTGCAGGAGTACCTCCACCGTCACCAATCGGAGGTGGCAAGGTCAACTTTCTTGGTGAACTGCAAAATCGTTTTCAACGCAAGCCATCGAACACGGAGAGCGTTGCGGCATCCAACGATAGTGTGCAATCCGGAGCGAAGAAATCAATGAACTTCCTGGATGAACTGAAGCGAAAAACGTCTGGTGGAGATGCAAGTTCCGATGCTACACCTAAGAAGACTATAAACTTTTTAGATGAGCTCAAGAGTGCCTCCGCTCGAAAGACTGCTGGCAACTCAGAAATTACTGAAGCAGCATTACCAAAAGCAGTTGCAGACTCGGTTACCAGCGGCAACACTACTGCCCCCTCCACACCTCAGAATTTTCTTGCTGAGCTAAAGGCTCGTGCTCGTTCAACAGCGTAAAATGATGACAAAGAATTAGTTTTTGGGTAATGCGGAAGTTGTTATCCATAGTAAAAATCTAGCCGGCATCATTAAAACGAGAAATTCACTCGTGCAGTCAAGAAACAAGGGTAAAATGCCTAGATGAAGGGCAGTAAACAATATTTATTCAAAGGCATCTCCTGTATGTGTCCTTTGTCGGAAGTTATCCAGGTTTCTTGATCAAGATTGCAGGATATTTCTACAACTAATTGGATATCCCGCTAGCACGTCGCGCTGTCAAGAGCATAGCCTCCGCAACTTTTTCAACTCCAGTACAAATTCGATCCACAACGAACGGTGGCATGTAGATGTGCGATTTTCGCAGTCGTAGACACCACCATCGAGTTATGACAATAATGGGCTCTCCGTCTTCTTCTTCATGCCACGCCACCGACGTAATCACTGTCATATCCTGACGGATTCTACTTTCTGGACGATAAGGGTATAATTCATCTTCATCCACAGTGTCGCCGATCATTAGACCCATTTCGTGTTCACCACTTCCTGCCGGTCGATACTCTGCAAACGCTACAGTATTGGTGTCCGTCTGTACTTGACCTGCAACTGTAGCAACAAGACGGTGCTGTGCTACAGGACTTCCTGGTATAGCATCGTCATTTTCACGAATAGTAATGTCGCCTATCGCTTCGGAGACACTGATTTCGAGGTTGTAGACGAAATACTGGAGCGCGTCAACGATACTCTCGACACTGCGAGCTCGAGGCAACGGTACAATCTCGAATCGCAGCGACACGAAATCGCCATTTGTTGCTTCGAACCTCTTGCGATCGCAAAATTCCGAAGTTGCACGATAATGCTCTCGTTGACGCATAAAGTGGTGAGCAACTTGTAGACGGTCTTTCTTCATTCGCAACAATGCAGCTTGACGTTCAACTGGATCACGACCAAGACGTGCAGGTAGATCGAACGGTTCAGTAACATTGTCACGCTGGAAGAAAAAGAGTACAAAAGTCAGAAAAATAATGGCTAAAAAACGTTGTGAACGGAGTCAAAACGTACGTAAAACTGAATGAGCATGGAAGCTGTGCTGGCGAAAGATAAACGTTGGGCGTGGAGAGCATCGCGCATCATTTGGTTCATCATGTCTTGTTCTGCCAGAGCCTCTCGCTGCTTCAATGCTTCGTTTCTGTGTTCATACTGGATCATTTCCTTCTTCAAACGCTTCATTTCATCTCTCAACTCCTCAATCTCCGTCTACATTAGGAACATTAGTTAGAATCACGTCGTTGATTAATAGATAGAAAAGCACTTACCCGACGTCGGATATACGTCCGAATTTTAGGTTTCTTGGGCTTGGGAGTTGTCACTCGCTTCTTCTTAGTCCGTCGTGTTCACTTGGGCGGTGGAACAGCTTCTGAATCCGTAGGAACGTCACCGCTGGAAGACGTACGTGGACTCAATGGGACCAACTTGAGCGAAACTCCATCGTTTCTAATCATGATATTGACTTGATTTCGTGGTGGCTTGTTGCGTTCTGGCAGCTCTTCCTTCGATTGTGCACTTGCGTTGCGCGGCATAGAATTCTTGACCATAATCAAACAAGTTTTCGCGACGGATCTGCTGTTTATAAATGCCATCATTTTATTTACAGTTAGCTGACGTTGAAAGCATGAAAGCAGTGTGTAGTATTATGGTTAACAACTAAGTTTTATATAGCCATCCCACCTGCACGTCTTGCAGTGGAAAACATGGCAGCGCCAACCTTATCAACGCCAGTACGAATCCGATCCACTACAAACGGCGGCATGTAGATGTCGGATTTTCGGATCCTCAAGCACCACCATCGAGTCATAACAATGATCGGTTCCCCAACGTCTTGGTGTTGCCAAGTTACTTGAGTGATCTGAGTCATGTCTTGCCTCACGCGAGTTCTGGGTTGATACGGATACAATTCATCTTCGTCCACGGTATCGCAGATCATGAGTCCAAGTTCTTGCTCTCCACTCCCTGCTGGACGGTATTCCGCGAAAGCCACGTTGTTAATGTCCGTCTGCACCACGTCAGCAACAGTAGCAACAAGTCGATGTTGAGTTACGGGGCTCCCAGGCTTGGCATCGTCATTTTCACGAACTGTGATGTCTCCGATCGCTTCCGAAATGCTGATCTCAATATTATAGACGAAAAACTCAAGCGCGTCCATAATCGCCTTGACACTTCGAGCACCTGGCAAAGGTAAAATCTCGAACCGCATGGACACCATATCTCCATTAGTTGCTTCGAACTTCTTCCGGTCGCAGAATTCCAACGTAGATAAGTAATGCTGTCTCTGGAGCATGAACTGGTGGCCAACTTGCAGTCGGTCGTGCTTCATTCGTAACAGCGCCGCTTGACGTTCGAATGGGTCTTTACCTAGTCGTGCAGGTAAGTCGAATGGCTCCGTGGCAGTATTGCGCTGTAAAGCAAGGTACAAATTAGAGACAAATTAAGACTTCAGAAAATGCTCAACGTACGAAGAACTGCGTGGCCATTGACACAGTGCTGGCGAATGATAATCTTTGGGCATGGAGTGCATTGCGCATCATCTTGTTCACCATTTCCTTCTCGATCAGAGCTTCACGTTGCTTGAGAACTTCGTTCCTGTACTAGTAGTACTGCATTTGCTTCTTGAGTTGCTTCATCTCGTCCGTCAACTCCTCAATCTCCGTCTGTATCAGCCACACACAATAAGTTTCTGATTATAACTAGCAGTAAGTTTAGCACATTGCAACAACACTCACTCTCCGTCGGATGTATGTGCGGATCTTGGGTTTCTTCGGCTTCGGCTCACGCTTCTTGGTTGTTCGTCGCGGCTTCTTCTTACGGGCAGCACTGGGCTCAGGTTCTGAGCGTGTGGATTGCGCTTCGTCAGAGGAATTGGGTGCATCGCTGCCTGAAGACGCAGTTGGAGTAAAGCTTGTCATGGATGAGCTCAACCTGATCAACTGGAGGCACGTTGCGCACTGAGGGACACGAAGAGGTACGTAAGTGATTTTCGAGCATCATCATGTGACAAGCATGGAATTTTATCGAACTTTTACGCGGTGTTTTACTATCTTTTACACCGTGTTTTGTTAAATTCGGATTTGATGAAATTCTTTTAAAGTTGTATGTAAACACACCTTGTTTTGGAAAAAGATGTCACAAACCGTTGCATATGAGCATAATCACAACTTACGTAGCACGACCACCACGAAGTGCATTGAGCTGATCCCGTAGCTGTTGACACTGCTTGAAAAGCTCGTCTCGTTCCTTGCGGGTCGCTTCAAGTGCTTGTGTGGCTCGATCCAACTCATTTTGAGCTTCTTGAGCTCGATTCTCACGTTGTCGCTGTCTTTCAGCCGCATCTGGGTCTTCTGTCTTGGACGTTTCACCTTCTTCATCGTCCTCTTCATCGAACGCGTCCTCTTCATACTCAGCATCACGTTGCTCAGCCAATAGATCCTGCCAATATTCAACAGTCTGCGTTTGCTGCTCGTGCTGCCGCAGCACCTGCAAATACAATTTTTCTGCCGTGTCGAGTTTCTCCAGTAGAATCTGCACTTGTTCTTGTTGCAGCAGATCAGCACTCGATGCCTCTCCTTCACGCTTTGGTAGCAGGTGCAATTGACTGCTCTGTGACCGCTGCATCGAAGGAGACGCTGTCTTTTGAACCTCCATACGCGTCAAAAAGCCTTCCATCTCCTGTAGTCGAGTTTGCCACTGCCTCATACCGATCGACTTGCCTGCTTCAGCGACGATACTTTTCCTAGGGACTTGTGATGCAATTGCAGTCGACGTAGCTCTCTCTTGTTGTTGGGCATGTGTGAAGAATCCTTGATAACATCGTACCAACAAGTTGTACAGGTGCGAAATAAACTGCGGTTCAGTCAAATCACTGGTGTTTGCACGCGCTTGAGCTAGTCCGTGCAGGATCACAACTGCCAATTGCCCAGTAGACAGCTCTTGCAACGCAGCTAGAGATACGTAGAGTGTACCATTATCATCTTGACCTTTCTTCGACGGTGAAAAACTTGTGTAATCTGAACCACCGTTGGAACCCCGTCCGAAATGCTCTACGACAGCTAGGACAACTGTAGGTTCGTCCTTTGTTGACACAGATCGAAGCAACAGCTCTGCGAAATTACGTCGCACACGCATTCGATCGTCAAGTTGGTTGGTCGAGATCTGGACGAGCTTCGACACGTTCACCGCATTAGCGTCCACCACTCCAAAGGAATAGGAAGCCAAGGAAGTCTGCTTATCCACTATTGGTCGCTTCACAAAGCGACAACCAGCCGCCACAGCTTCTGCAACAGCGAGTCGATAGTCAATCAACTTTGTGTTGTCTTCTTCTGGGTCTTTTTCTTTCGGTGCAGCGCTCTCTTGTGGTGGTGGTTCTTGGACGTTGTGCTTGAAATCTTCTACCAAAGTTTCAATCTTCGCTAACCGTTCTTCCAGCACGTCTTCAAGGCGTTTAACGAGTTCTGCAGTCAGCACCGAATGAGAAGAGTCTTCACCTTGATGCGGAGGTTCTTGGCCACTTGGTTGTGCTTTTTCTATGGGAGACCGAAGCAGTTCCTGCTTCTGACGTATCCCCGCTTTCTCCTGCATAAGCCGCTGGTTCATAACTGCAATGATGATCTGAGTCTTGCGACGGAATTCGTCTTCGATCAGAGCCTTCTGCTGCACAGTTCGAGTTCGCACTCGAGCCTTTTGCTGTTGTCCACGACCTTCGAGCATCAACGTCAAACGTTGAAGTTGTGTCGTGTGCTCACGCTCAACCACCTCGCGTTGTTTTACCTTCCCAACAGACAAATCCTGAAGCCTTGAAGCCTTCAATTTCATCATTGCTGCACGTTCCTCTGTCAGTAGTGCTGCAATATGTGCTTCGACCTGTGCGAGCTGGTTCTGCTCTTCCTTTGCAAGACGTTCAAGCTCCAAGCGCTTCTCTTCTTCAAGTTCACGACGACGTTCCTCAGCTTCGAGCTCCAGTCTGGCACGAAGTTCGGCGACGAGGTCTTCAGCCTCACGCTGAGCTGCAGACATTGATGGTTGTTGAGGTTGCTGCTGCTCAAGTAGCTGTACGGGTGCAGCTACTGGTGCATTAGCGAGCGCCGCAGTGTGCTGCGCGTCGAAATGCGCTAACAAATACGAGATCTCGCCCATCTGCTGCTCTTTGAGGCGCTTTTCTGCTTGACGCTTAGCCTCTTCGCTGCTCTCCGTAGCTACACGCTCTGCTTCTCGTAGTTTTTCCGCGTATTCTGTATCGATTTGAGCTAAGGTGCGCTCGATCTCATTCTTAATCTTCAGTTCATCTTGCGGCTCAGCGCTCCGGCTTGAGATTCCTTTCAGAGCTAGTGCCTTGCGAACTGCTTTCTGTTGTGTCACAGCTTGTAAAGCTTGGCGAACACTTTCAAGCGTTCTTGCAGCAAGCTCGGCGAGCTGTGCTGCTAACTCCCGTTCGTGTCGAGCACCAACAACCAACTCCACTGCTCCAAGTAGAGATAGCTTAACTGGCACCAGACCATACGTGAAGAGCTGCTGTACTGCTGCCACATCAAGTTGTTGCTGTCGAGCTGCTCGAATCAAAGCACCAGCCTCTTCCTCTTCAGCGGATACTGCTGCTGGTTGTACAGGCGCTGGGTCTTCGACTGCAGGAATCGCTGCTTGTCTTGCTGTCTCTGCCAGTGCTGCTTCGCGCTCCTTTTCAGCCTTCTCTGCTTCCTCCGCTTCTTGTTGCTGCCTAGCATGCAAACGTTGACGCTCTAGCTCGCGCTTCTCCTCCAGTTCACGCAGTTTACGAGCTTTCTTGGCTGCGATTCGAGACTCCAGTCGCGCCTTCTGTGCTGCACCATCGGCGCTATGCGTCTCTCGAAGCTCACGCAAATTCGTGTTGAACTCGTGAGCCATCTTGTCAGCCGTCTCTATTGCCTGCTGTTGAAGCTGCAGGGCCAAAGCTTCTGCTCGCTTTGCTGCCTGCTCCTCAGCCTCTCGTGCTAGACGTGCTTCTAGCTCCTCTTTCTCACGTCTCTGTCGAGCACGTTCCTCCTCCAGCTTCTGAGCCAAACGTGCAGCTATTTCCCGTCTCTCCTTCTCCTCGGCCTCGGCTTCTGCTTCAGCTTGGGCCTGAGCTAAAGCCTCGGCCTCCTCTCGTTCAGCAGCGAGTCGAGCCTCTTCTTCAGCATCAGCGCTGTCTCGTTGAGCTTTACCCGCAGTCTCCTCCTCTTGACGCTGCTTCCGTGCACGCCGTTGAGCGATGCGTTGTTGTAGCTTTTCTTCTTGTCTGGCCTGCTCCTGAGCCAGTGACGCCGTTAAAGCTCGCAGTTCACGCTCGTGCTCTTCCTGCAATCGGTTCATCTCCTGTTGAGCCAAGTGCTGCTGGCGCTCGGCACGTTCGCGCTCTTGTTGCTGCTTTTGCTCTTGCAGGACACGGAGGTCTTCTTCCTGTTTGCGTTCAATTGCTTCCCAAGCTTCCTTCTCTTGTGCCGCTAATGCCGCAGCCAACGCGGCCTCTTCCTCAAGCTGCTGCTTTAGTTCGGCCCCTTCAGCAGCCTTCACGTCGACCTTGGCTGATGCTTGGGCGTCTGCTAAGGCGCGCTTTTCCTTTCGACGAGCTATCCTCTCCTGCAACGCTCGTTCTTGACGTTCACGCTCTGCCTGCAACGACTCCCGTAGTTTAACAGCTTCAGCGTGATGTGCTTCACGACATGCTACCAACTGGGCTTCGATCTGCGCTTCGAGTCGCAAACGCTCGACTTCTTCCTCTAAGCTTTTAGCAGCAGCGTTATCAGTATTCTCTTCTAGCTTCTCTTGGTCTGCTTGCTGCTGCTTGTGCTGCTGCCTGCGCTTCTTCTCAGCTAGACGATCTGCCAGTTTACGCTTCGACTGTGCTGCCTCCACTGCTTCAAGCTGCTGTGTTTGTCCACGATGACTGTCGAACTCTGCTGCGACTCGTGCTGCCTCTACTTGTGCTTGTCGCGAAGCTGCGGTGGCCTTAGCAGAAGCTGCTGCAGCTTCCTGTAGATTTGCAGCAGCCAAACGCATCGCAGCTTCCTGCCTCTCTCGCTCTTGAGCCAATGCAGCAGCCTGTTCTCGCATCATTTCTTCTTCCAGAGCGGCCAGTGCGACTTCTTCTTCAGCATTTGATTCTTCCTCTTGCTGCCTCTCGGATCCTTTCGCTTGACGCGCCTTCTTCTTCTTGGCCAACTTTTCTCGTAGTTGTGCCTCGCGCTTCTGTTGGTCTGCAAGCAATGTCTCCTGTAGCGCACGTCGTTCACGCGTATGTTCTTCCTCTAGTCGCTTGAGCTCACGCTCAGCAGCAGCTTGTAAGTCAAAAGCGGCCTGACGCTGGTCTTCCGCTTCCTGCTCGAGTTTACGTGCCACATCTGCCAGCTCCTGTTGCTGCCGTTCTGCCAGTTGCAGTCGTGCAGCTCGCTCTTGCCCTTCCAGTCGTGCTTCGTCTTGTTCAATAGCAGCTTCCATCTCACTGTTGTCTTCAACGTTAGCATCACCACTATCTGCTTTACGTCGCTGGCGTTTGGCTGCCAATCTCTGCTTGAGCTCTAATGCCTGCCGTGCACGCTCAGCACGAAGTACCTCCTCCAACTTGGCCGACTCAGCCTCGTGGGCCTCCTTGCAAGCAGCCAACTGTCGTTCAATGTCTGCAGCGCCACATTCGTCAGCTTCGCGCATAGCTTTAGCCAGACGTTCCTTATCACGCGTAGCTTCTTCTTCCAGTTCTCTCTTCTTCACAACTTGGTCTCGCTCAATAGCTGCCAGCTCTTCTTGCTCTTCGCGTTGCAACGCTTTCTCGATCTCTGCCTGTACAGTGACCGACGTTCCTACCTTTACTGCAGCTCGTCGCTTGTGTTCAAGGCGAGCTGCTAACGCAGCTTTTCGAGCTGCTGTCTCTGCATCTAGCTGCTCTCGTCTTGATTTTACACCGCGTGCGTGCGCTGCCTGGACGTTTGCGATGTTTCGATCCACTGATCCGTCATCCTCGAGCTCCTTCGGTGTCTGCTCAATCAATTGGATTGGCGTTGGTGGACGTTGCAAGTCCACAGTCTCTCGCGGACTCTGCTGCTCTCTGTGCTGCCGTCGCTTTTGCTTTCGTTCAGCCAGACGCTTGGCCATTTCTTCTCGACTGATGACATCTGCAGCCGCTGAACCCTGCCGTCTTGATGCAAGTGCTGCTTCATATTCAGCTCGCACACGCTCTGCTTCGAGACGAGCGGCATCCAGCAGCGTCAAAGCAGCCTCCTCTGCTATTCTGCTAGCAGACAGAGCAAAAACCTGCGCTAACAACTCGGTTTCCTTTTCACGGCGAGTTTCGAGTGCCTCCACCTCAGCGCTTGCCAAATTTGCCTCGAACGAAGTTTCCAAGGTCTCCATTGCTTGTCGTTCCTCTTCACGAGCTTCTTCATCGGACACAGCGATACCTTCAGTTCGACGTTGGTCACGTTTGCGATGCAATTTATCACGCAGTGCAAGTTGCTGACGCTTCTTCTCGGCCTCAAGATTTCCACGCAGCTCTGCTAAATGTCGATCATGTTCAGCTGCAAGACGCTCGAGCTCTTCTCGTGCTCTCCGCTCTGCTAGCTCTGCATCATCAAGTCGTTGCTTAACTGCATCCTCCAAAGGCGCCAATATGCCATCAACTTCCTGCTGCTCACGCTCACGCAGTGCTGCCCAAGCTTCAGCCTCCTGTGAAGATAGTTGTTCTTCTAGCTTCTGTTTCATCTCCTCTTCTTCTGCTTCTTCCGTCGGCATCGGCTCTGCTCCACTTCTTCTGGCAGCTCGGCGTTGATGAAGGCGCTCTTGAAGCAATTGCTCCTGCTTGTGACGCTCCATTTCGAGAGTCTCACGTAACTTGCGCTGAGCTTCGTCGTGTTGCCTTCTAACTGCTTCCAACGCTGCATCGAAATCTTCGCTGTTTGACACAAGACTCCCCGTCAAAGTGTCTGCAGCTTGCTCTTTTGCATGTTGAATGGCTAACGTGAGCGCTCGAGCCGCTGCGGTAGCGGAGGCGTCAATTGCCAGGTTCTCCCGTTCTTCTTCACGATCCAAAGCGGTCATTGCACGCTCCTTCTCATCAGCCGATAACGCTGTGTTATTCTGCAGCGATTGACGCTTACGTTGCAAGCGTTCCGCTAGCTGTGCCTTGCGTAGTCGAGTTTCGTCCTCAAGACGGGCCTTTAATGCTCCCCATTCGCGGTCATGTTCATCATGTAGCCGTTGTAACTCGCTTTCCAAGTCATCTACCACGACCGACTGTGTGTCTGCTGGTAGAAGTGGTGAAAGAAGTTCCTGTTCCCTTCTCGTTGCATCCTTATCTTGTGGTGTCGGAGACGGTTTAGCATTCTTCAGACGCTTAGCAGCAAGTCTCTCTTCAATTCTGCGACGACGATCCTGAGCCTTTAACCTTTCCACATCCACATCACCACCAACACACGCGTAAAATTCACGAGTAACTCGTTCAGCCTCAGCACAATGTGCTGCTGCCAGTGCTTCACGTGCCGCCTGGGCCGCTTCGGCCTCCACACGTAACTTTCGAGTCTCAATTTGCAGACTTGTCTCCTTGGTACGCATTTTGTTGTCCAGTTCCTGCAGTGCTTGTGTAGTCTGCTCGGAAGTGACAGCTTCTAGCCGCAAACGCTCGAGCTCATGCTCCTTGTTCAGCTCCATCATAGCTTGCTGAACAATTTCGTCGGACAGATCGTTCGGATGGTCTCGCTTCAGCTCTGCTAGTCGCTCTGCTCGCCGTCTTGCCATTCGCTCTAGTAATTTGTCTTGTTGTCTGCATTGCTCGACACTTAGTGAGTCACGGAGCGCACGTCTACCTTCTTCATGGTCTCGGTAGATACTATTCAGCTCCTCTTCACTCGCTGCAAACCTCCTGTCGGCGTCGCCACAGCGCACTTTCGCCTTCCGATTTGCTTCAGCAAAAGCTGCTGCTACTTCACCCCTCAGTCTCTCATGTAGCGCACCCAGTTGCTGTGTCTCATTCTCAGCAATGGTGCGAAGTTCCGTTGTCTCCTCTTCTCTTAGCACCTCGTCCAGAGCAGCAAGTACACTAGGATCATGGTCTTTTCCAACGCTTTCAAGCTCCTGGACCTTTTCACGGCGTTTTTGCTGTAGACGCTGACGAAGAGCTTCTTGCTGCGCTTGACGTTGTACACGGAGAGTATCACGTAGCGCTGCAGTCTCGGTCTCAAAATTCAAGTGACACGCTGCTAGTAGCGCCTCGATGTACGTAGTGCTTTGACCACCCGCTGATTGAACCGCTGCAGCGAGAAGCTCGAGATCCGCATCAATCTCTGCCTCCAAGTCAAACTTCCGCTCAATTGAGGCGGTCGCGAGCTGCTGACGGGGCTGTTCTTCGTCCTCTTCATCGTCCTTAGTAATCTCTAGTGGCGGTTTTTCGCCACTACCGGCATAAAGCTTTGCATCGCGTTTTCGGCGCAGACGACATTCGAGATCAGCTTTCCGCCGCGCTTCGTCTTCTAGCAGCTCCTTCTGTCTTTGCTGCCACGCCTGAAGGTGGCTTGCACTCAAAGCCTTGATCTGGTGCTCCATTTCTGCAGCCATTGTATCTGCTACAACGTTCTCCTTGACAGCATTGGCATTTAAATTTTCTACGGATGCTGTTGGTGCCACCAGAGCGGCTAATCGCGACACCACGCTTCGCTTTCGCACGATCATCCCTGTAGTTTCTTCCCCTGAAGGTTTTCGGGGTTGTCGAGCCTTCCAAAGTCGCATTAACGCTGCCAATTCTACACCGCTACTGTTTCCAGCGTTTAAATACTCACTGCGGGCCTTCGCAACAGCTTCTTGTGTTGCAACGGCGGCTGTCTCGGCTACAGCAGCATCACGAAGCTGTTGCAACAACCGGTCTCCATGTTCACGCTGCTTTCCACGTTCCTCGTCAAAAGCGCGTTGTGCCTGAATCTCAAGCTGATCTTCTAGTCGCTGACTCTCCACCATTTCCTGCTTGGCAATGACAACGTTCATCTCGGCCACTTTGTCTGCGGAGGAACCAGCCGGAAGCTGCTTTTGCTGCTGCTCACGCCGCTGGGTCATACGCTGTCTTAGTCGCTGCTCCTGACGGCGCTTCTCAGCATCTAGTGTGTGCGTGAGTGCCGCCAAAGCATTTGAACTCTCGTCTTTTAGACGCTCAATCTCGCGCTCGATGGCCTCGCGAGCTTGAGCTGCAGCCTTCGCACGTTGAGATGCCTCGTCCTCCAGTGTATCCAGCACATTCACCACAGCATTTGCTAACGCCTTCGCACCCTCTGCATCTCCTGGTTTGAGTAAACTCGCAGCTACCTCGTGCTGCTGTCGACATTGACGAAGCTGCCCTTCAACCTCCTTCCCACTCTTGTGCAACGTTGAAGCTAAAGATTTGGCAAGAGTCTTGCCCACCTGCCTCTCGCTTTCGTCGAGTTCTTCCATCGCAGTCTTCAGAGTTTGGTCAATTTCTGCCAGTGCCGCTCGCTCCTGCTCATCAAGTGTATCTGCGGCAGACTGGTGCATTGCCTTCTCCTCTCTTGCATCGGGTTCTTTCTCACGTCGTCGACGGTTCAATTTCTCTATCAGCTTTGCTCGACGCATTGCTGCATCAGCTTCGAGCTCTCGTCGGCGCTCGTTGCATCCCAGCACATAGTCAGCGTACAGCTTGTTGAACGCTTCTTGGGATTGGTGCTCAATCTGGGCTAGGATTTGGTGTGCTAGAGCTTCTAGAAGGTCTCCTGTCACCTCAAGCTGACTACGTGGCGAATCCGTACGCTCTGTAGTCACTTGATCGGTTTGTCCGTTGTTTACCAACTCGTCGAGATACGATAGTGTTGCATCTGCTACAGCCACAGCGACTGATGCTTGAGCTTTTTGTGCCTCCACCTCTTGCTGCAGCTGAAAATGCTTATCTCTCAGTTGGCCAATTGCCTTTTCCGTGAACTCTTCCAGCTGAGCCTCCAGCTCCTCTTGTAAATCGTTTTCAATGGCATCGGCTTCATCGTCGCCTTTCTTGTCTTTCGTTCGACGGCGACGACGTTTAGCCGCTAAAGCTTCTTTCATTTTGGTTTCCAGACGCAGACGTTCGTTTTCGATCTCTCCTCTTAGAGCCACATAGTCGCGATCGTATTCATTCTGTAGCTTGTGGAGTTCATTCTCGGCATGAGCGATGCCCTTTTCAGCTTCCACTTTATCTGCTTGAGCAGAATGCCTTGTTACAGTCATCAACTCGGTGAGGGCTTCCTGTTTTGCGTCGTTAACCAAACTAGCAGGACTTAAAGCCTGACAGTCCATAACTTGCTGTCGAAGGTAATCGATTGCCCTGTTTACAGCTTCCTGCTGAAGCACATCCATGTCGTCTTGCTTCGTGACAACCTCTTCCAAGAATGCGTCCTTGCGTTCTTCAGCCTCCTCCAGCAGCTCGTTTAGTTCAAGCTCTGACAGCTGAGAGTCGAGGTTTTCCTCCACCACTGCATCCTCGCTACCTTTCTGAGCCTTCCTCTTTCGACGAAGACGTTGACTGAGCTGCTCCTTCTTCAGTGCTTCTTCCATCGCAAGAACCCGAACACGATCATTCCAAGCCTGAGAATACACGTCATTGAGCTGCGCTATTATGTCCGCATTGTCGTCTACTGGAGCTTCAAACGTGGATCCATCTACCGTGTCATCCGCTTCCACCAGCACCGGAGGAAGGCTTTCATCACCTTCGATATCATTATCAAAATCATCGAACAAATTGGTTGGTGGTTCTGCAAAGTCACCGTCACCTTCATCTTCACCACTTCTAAACTCCTCTTCCAAACTCGAGAGTTCTTTGAGGTATTCTTGCTCAATTGCCAGCTCTTCTTCTCGAAATTGGGACTCAAGAGACTGCTCCTCCTTGTTATGCTGCGCACGCAGAACATTGGCATCTTCCTGCTCGCGACGCTGAACTTGAGCTTTCTGAGCTTCACGGAGAACCTCAGTGGCTGCTTGTCGTGTAGCTAGCTCTGCTTGCGTACGTGTAGCCTCCACATTTATAGACGATTGAATTTTACGCATATCCGAAGCGAAGTCGTCGAGCAAGCGCTCCTTTTCAACTGCCGAGAGCTGCGGATAGCTCGCTTCCAGTGCTGTTGCGTACTTCGCAGTACTTGACTGTGTTTCGCTCTCAATTTTGCGATGAACTTGTGCTGGTACTCGTGGAGCCACCAAAGTTTGAGGCACTTGTGTCTGTGTATCTGTGCCCGATGGTTGAGAGGCTGCCACTGAGGGCACACCATTTGTCCGGAGAAGCGTAGTAAGTCCAATCAACAGTTCTTTGATCTGGAAAAGTGTGTCGTCTCGCAGTTTTGATGCAGCCTGCTCCTCCACAGACGAATAAGGAATCACTGGGGTGTTCTCTTGTGCATCTTCAGGTACTTTTGTACTCAGTACATCAGCAATACGATCTCTTTGATCTTGGTCAGCGACGTTCCACTGCTGTTTGGCACTATTCACCGCTCGACTCAGCGCATCTTCCGCTTGTTGAGCTCCATGTCGGAGTTTGATGGTGCGTGGCGCCTCTTTTTCCAGCTTTTCGCTAACCTTCTTAGCTCCAGCCGCAACTTCTTTTAGCAATTTGCTGAGGCGGCTTTGCATCTGTGCTTGCACCGCACGTTCCTTCACGGGGTTCTGCTCCTCACGAACGGCATCAAGTTCACGACGAAAGCTGGCTTCTAGATCATCGATCGTAGCGAGCACTTGAGGAAGAACAGCTCCAAACTTTTGCAGGGACGGCAGAGGTCCGATCAACGCCTCGTCCTCTTTATTCTGAGCTTTTTCGACATCGTCATGTAGCTCCAGCAACTCCTGGACGACATTGTTCGAGGCATAAGCCTTCGATCCATCGGCTTCTGGACGAGAAGTGAAGTACCGTTGGGATGCCTCCAACACGAAATTTCCCACTTCGCGTCGACCTTTCTCCGCTTCTGCGAGATGAATAAGCGATGAAGATGTTTGAGTCATCGGATCAGACCCTAGCAAGGTCTTCAAGTCGTCCAGCACCATGCGTGCGTGCTCAAGACAGGACTCTTCGTTCGTACTAGTGCGCTCTGGTACACTTTCATCAACAGGAGAAGACATTTCCTGTACTATCGCACCAGTAAGATCAGCCAGTCGCGCACCCCAACCTTCAATTTCACGAAGATCAGCACTCACACTGCTCAACATGGCACTCTTCTTGTGCTCAAACTGTTCACGATCCTGTAGATCACGCTCAAGGTTCTCCAAAAGGAACTTCTCCCTGCCTGCAACGCTCCGTGATCGTGGACGTCCACTAATCTTGCTCAACGGGAGAGTTTCAGACGCTTCAGTGTCATCGGTTTTTGACGAGGCAGTGTCCCCTTTACTTGCATCACCCACAGAGGACATTAAATCGGAGGCGACTAGAGCATTCACGAACAACCTCTTCAGCTCGATCGCTTCAGCTTGTAGGTGCTGCATCAGTTGCTTTACGTCGCCCTTTTGGTCCTCAAAGCTCTTTGTTACGGCTTCATGATGGAACTGAAGTCGGTCTACGAGTTCGCGTAGGTCCAAGTCTTCCTCATCCCATCGGCCTAAGTCTGCATTATACTCCATCGCAGTTCCCTTGACTTGTTCTTGACCACCTAGCTGGAGTTGTTTCATCTTCGCAGTCGTTGGTTCAGTTGATAAGAGAGTACCAGACAGTTCGTCGCCTTGAGGATCACTAGTAGTCACAGCCACGGTACCTTTCGAGTGCATGGCAGAAAGGTTCGTTTGCTTGTTCTTGGCACGGTATCCGCTAGTGCTTTTCACTGCGGTGTTGGTCCAGCTCTTGGCTCGGAAGTAATACAGCCCAGCAATGACAGCTATCACCACACCAAAGAGTCCACCCAGCAGCCCAATGATGAGTCCCCAATCTGGAGCCAAGATAATGTCATCCGTTCGACGCTTAGCACTGACGGTGATCAAGTTCTTCTCATTCAAAGGCACAATCGGGGCTTCTGTAGGACAACTTGTGCCGGATTTCATCACTACTACAATAGTCTGAGCTGCTGCATTCAGCGAGTTGCCGAAAACGTACGTGCCTGGCTCCGTGAAGGAGAAAGCGAAAGCTGACACGGTGCTCGAGTTGGCATTCACCTTTGTAGCAAGCGAACGGAAGGCGCCGTAGTCAAAACTCGGATTGGTGTTGAGCATGGAGTCCTTCAGATAAATCGGATACGACCTTGGCACGGATAAATCAAAGAGTAATCCGCCTCCCACTGGCAAACAGACCATCGGATTCGCAATCGAAGATGAAGTTGACGCAGTAGTTAACCGTCGTCGTCGTGAAGCTGCGTCCGCGATCAGCGGTGGTAGATCATAGCTACCTGAAAACCCAGTTGAGGCCACTGCAATCGAGTGAAGCTGGCAGTCACTTCCAGACGTACAAGATACCTTGGAGACAATACCGCTAGTACTATCGTCATCTGATAGAGATGAAACTTCGCCAGTGACAGGATTGTAGAGCTGCAAGTCTCCTGTGCTGCTGTTCACCTGAATCTGTGTAGCTTCGTCGCGGCACTTCTGGTTACAGACGGTGTCTAAGTCCGGTTGCTTGTCACACTGACAGACACCGAGACTAGCGACGTAGGTACCAGTGCCATTATTGCAGCTAGCATCGCACGCCTTACCGCTTGAAGACACACACGATCCATCGTCAGAACGCACTTGACTGCTGCTACAGCGGTCATACACGATCGGCTGGCAATCAACATCACCATCTTCGTCACTGCGCAGGATCATGTCTTGGTCGTAGAATTCGTAACCAGGTTCGCAGATGCAGTACCCGTCGGTCATCTGGAAGGCGCGATGACTGCCAATACACGTGCATTTCGTAGCCCCAGTTCCCGCAAAGGCGCTCGTAGAACACGGTAAACAACTTGCTTGGCCAACAGTGTTTTGATACGAGTTTTCAGGGCAAAGCAGACACGCTGATTTATTCGAAGCTTTGAAGTTCGGTTGGTAAGTTCCACTCGGGCACGCAGTTTCAGAGGAACTTCCAGCAGGACAGTAAAAACCTGGAGGACATGGGTAACCTCTGTCAACTTCTCGACTAGCGGGGTGACTGGTGTTGGTTGCTCCAAGACAAACGTAGCCTTCCAAACACTCGTCACAGTGAGTTCGATTGACATCGATACCAAAAGTTCCAGGAGGACAAGTTTCACAGGATGAATACAGTGAAGTGTACGCTCCATCTAACGGGGTCGTACGGCCGAGATACCCGAGTGGACAAGGAATCTGCACTGTTGTGTTACTCGGACAGTAGTGACCAAGCGTGCAGATCGACGGTGATCCTACTCCAGGCGAGCAGAAGAAGCCTTCAGGACAAGTGACTGGGCTTGTTGTGTTATACGGACAGTAGCTTCCACCGGGACATTGGAGTGGCGAGCCTGAACCAACAGGACAGTAAGTAGTAAAACGACATACTGCGGTTTTCGCAGCTCCTCCTCCGCAGTAAGATCCTCCAATACACAAGGCACAATCATCTGAGCTTTTCGCGCCCTTATCACCACGATAAGTTCCTTCTGGACAAGGAAGAGGTTCGCTAGAGCCACTAGGGCAATAGTAGCCTGCAGGGCAGTCGTAATTGGTGATGTTCTGGATCCCCATTCGATCACATAGTTTCCCAGCATCACACGGAAGACAGTCTTCCAGATTCTCCTTGCCTTTAGCAACGTTAAACGTACCAGCCGGACAAGGTACTTCACTGAGACTGTATGGACAGTATGAACCAGCGGGGCAAGGAACAGTGTTAGTTCCATCGTCGCAACTCTTTCCTGCTGGACAAGGCTCACAGTCACTTAGAGAAATTCCAAGCGTCTGAAGTCGTGACGAATTTGTAGGACACGGAATGGGGTCCAAAACTCCTTCGGGGCAGTAGTATCCGACTGGACAGGGACCTCCGAGCTCTGTTCTCCACGCTACATCAGCATCCGTTGCATTTGACGTTCCGTTTGTACTTACAATAGTAAGTATTGGGTTCGGCTGGTCATTTCGTAGTTTGCAGTAATATCCAGCAGTACACGAAGCTGTAATTGTCCCCGCGACGCAGAATTTACCGGCAGGACAGGGAGCGCACTCAGTGGCATTCGCAAGTCCGACATCGTGTCCGTACGTGCCACTAGGACAAAACACCGGATCCTCAATACCCTCAGGGCAGTAGTAGCGAAGAGGACATGGTACAGGAGTTGTGGAATTTGTGTCACAATAGCCACCAGCCGGACAGGTGACACAAATATTTTGCTTCTCGACACTGTTGTACGTCCCTTTCGCACAGCGGATCTGGTTGAATGAACCTTCTGGACAATAGTAACCAGGATCACATATCTGACCTGTAACTCCATCAATCGGATCAGGCACTCGTGCTCCTCCAAAGCAAACATGACCACCATAGCACAATCCACCTGTGATGTTGTCTGTCGGTTCAGCAGTCGTGGCGTTCCCAACGCAATAATGACCCGGCGCGCAGTCGCCCGACATCGTGCTTGTTGGTGGTAACCCAGAGCAAAATTTACCGGATGGACACTGCGCACACTCTTTTGAACTTGCAAGTGAAGGTTGATCTCCGAATGATCCTGCCAGACACGGATACTTGGTCGGAGACGGTGTTTGCAACGGACAGTAGTAACCTTGAGGACATTTCACCGGCGTAGTGCTCCCAGCGTCGCAATAATATCTCTCTGGGCAGAGTTTACATGCTGCAAGACCATTTTCATCTGCAAACGTCCCAGCAGGACATGATCGTGGCTCGGAAGACCCTTCTGGACACTCAGAGCCCTTAGGACACAACTGAGTAGCTGTACTTTCACCTCCAGTGCAGAAAAATTGAGCTGGGCATTTCTCGTACGGTGTCACGATTCCAGAAGTGCTGCAGACGAAACCAGGAGAACACGGGAGGCAGAAACTTGCGTTCACGTTCTGAGTCGTATTGGAAAATGTACCAGGCAGACACGGAACTGGGTTGCTGGTACCTTGTGGACAGTAGTGACCCCGTGTGCAAACATCGCCGATCATGCCAAGCGAGTTGTTTTGACCGGTAGGTGTTGCTGTGTAAGATCCCTGGACGCAGTAAAATCCTTCGTTACACGGCAACGCTGCGTCTGTATTCGTCGACGAACAATACGCTCCAGCATCACACACGATCGGAACGGCCGAACCCTCGGGACAGTTAGTACCTGGGAGACACGGTCCACCGGTTGCTGTAGTTTCTGCAGGTGTACTGGTCGATGATCCACCGGAGCAGTAGAATCCGCTACGGCAGTTCCCCGTCGGCTTGACAGCGGCGCATTCATCGATGAATGTACCTCCTGGCGCTGGAGTGCACTGCGAGAGATCCTGTAGTCCAGTTTGGTTACCAAATGAACCTGGTGGACATGGGAACTGAGTAGCTCGTTGCGTACTTTCGGGACAGTAGTGGCCCATCGGACACTCATTGCTCAGATAATTGTTGCAACCAAGTGGACAGAAGTACCCGAATGGACAATCAAGACACGTCGGTGAAGCTGTGGCGTTGGTGTACGATCCTTCTGGGCAAAGAGTTGGGCTGGTAGAGCCTTGTGGGCAATAGTAACCAAGAGGACACGCGTTTGTTGCAACAGTATCACAAAAGTACCCCATTGGGCAAACATCGCAAGCGGCTTGACCCTTGTCTGCAGCGTACGTGCCTGCACTGCACTTTATTGGGGAAAAACTCGCCCCGGGGCAGTAAAACCCAGCAGGACAGATCGCTCCAGTAACATTGTCAGTCGGCGTCGGTGTCGACGCACTAGAAACGCAGTAGTAGCCGGCACTGCATGCTCCCGACGGCTCCGTCAATCCTGTGGCGTTACAATGCGTGCCTCCAGGGCAAAGTGAGCACGATACTAGACTCGTGCCTCCTGTGGTGGCTCGAAACGAACCCATCGGACATGGAATTGCACTTCCGGTGCCTTCTGGACAATAACTAGCCACTGGACACGCGTAACCATAGCTTTGATCCACGGGATTGGATACAGGAGAGGCCCCGACACAAACAAAACCAGCTAAACAAGGCCCACTTGGCCCCGACAAACCGTAAGAATCGCAGTATTGGCCATTGGGACATGGTTCGCACTGCTCAATTTTCACAAGACCTTGCACGTCTGCAAAAGTACCAGGTAAGCATTTCACAGGCAGACTGGTACCTTCAGGACAATAGTTTCCAGTTGGGCACATGATTGGTGTCACAGTCCCTGGTAAACCACAGTAGAAGCCAGCGGGACAGATCACGCATTTGTCTTGAGCTGGATACAAATTGTATTGCCCTGGTGGGCAAGGTGATGGAGCTGTATCGCCCACGAGCGAGAAAAACCCAGCCGGCGTTTTCATTTGCGTCGGAATAGCAGCACCGCCAATACAATAGTAACCAGGATGACAGCTACCCGTCGGCAAGAGCAGTCCTGGTGTCTCACAGTACTCACCAGGAGGACATGGAACACATTGCCCCTCAGACTCAAGCCCGGTGAAATTATTAAACGTCCCGGGTGGACACAGTGTTGGCGTCGACGACCCCAATGGACAATAGGCACCTTGCGGACATTGATCACCAGTATGTCGGTTGGTCACACCAAACAGTGTGGACTCGTAGTTCATCGGAGCGGAGGTATATGCGCCCAATGTGCAGTAGTAACCAGGGTCACAAAGTCCTCGAGGGACGGTGAGTGCTGTTGAATCGCAGTACATTCCCGGTGGACACGGCAAGCAATCATCCACAGTTCGTAAACCAGTCTCGTTAGCGTACGTTCCAATCGGACAAGGCTCTGGACTCGATATTCCCGTGCGGCAGTAATAACCAGCAGGACATGTGATCGGGTATGATGTACCGATGGGGCAGTAGTAGCCTGAGACGCAAAGAGCACAGTCCTCTTCACTTTGGCCCATGGTTCGATTGAGATAATATCTCGCTGGACACGGCACTTGGGTTCGAGAGGTTGACCGAAGCGGACAGTAGAAGCCTGGAGAGCACACGCCCGTCGGCTCCAATGCACCGGCGAGGCTGAAAAACCCAGCAGGTGTGGGGGTGCAGTCGCTCATACTGTCTTGGCCGGTGAGATTGCTGTAGGTACCAGCAGGGCAGATGATCGGTTCTGGAGTTGCAGTTGGGCAGTAATACGCCGGTGGACAGGCATCCGTCTCAAGCGCTGGTTCGCTGTCTGACCCTGCTGGGCAGTATGTCCCGTTGTAGCAGGTGCCGTAAAGTGCCCCGGGAGCTGACCAACCTACCGCATTGGAGCGCATGTTCGTTGCGCTTGTCGTCTCGCTGTTGCAGAAGTAGCCGGCTTCACATGTTGGGCACGCCTTCGATCCACTGGAGGAAAACTTGCCTTTGCCACAAGGCTGGGGAGTCACAGAGGCCTCGATGCAATAGTATCCAGCAGGACAAGTGATACATGACGGGTAATTGTCTGCAGGCCCCACCGTCTTCGTATTATTCACGGACGTGTAGCTTCCAGGTTTGCACGGGATCGGTGCCACAGAACCAGCGGGACAATAGTAACCTGGAGGACAGTCGTCGCACTGACTCGGGTCAAATAGCCACGTATTGGCTGTATACGTTCCACTTGGGCACGGGAACTGTGTGCTTGAGTATGTCCCCAGCGGACAGTAGTGACCAGGTGCACAGCTTCCGTCGATAAATGACTTACCACCCTGGCAGTATTGACCTGGCGGACAGATATCACACTCTGTAGCTTGTGATAGCGATGTACTCGAGCTCCACGTCCCTGGTAGACACGGAAATTGATTGGGATACGCTGTGCCGTTCGGACAGTAGAAGCCGGCCCCGCAGTCCAACATCGTCTGCGTCTCACCACCAGTACCTTGCAAACATGCATGCCGCAATGGACAAGTGGTGCAATCTTGCGAACGAATAAGCTCCACACTCTCGGTATACGTTCCAGCAGGACACGGGTGGTCCGTCGCGAGTACAGTGCCGCCTGGACAATAATGCCCCTGTGTACAGCGATCGACGTAGTCAATTTGGCCCACATGAGGACAGGACCATCCCGGTGGGCAATCCAGGCACTCGTGTACACCTGCTGCTCCTGGTTGTGGATTATATGTACCCGCTGGACATGCTGTCGGAGTGCTGCTAGCTTCCGGGCAGTAATTCCCAAGCGTGCAATTCTGGCACTGCGAGCCGATAGTCAAGCGAGTCTGCGGACCACTAAAAGTTCCGGCTGCACACGGGTACTGGTTCGCGGTGCGCGTGCCTTCGAGGCAGTAGTAACCTTGTGGGCATGACTGCGGTTCGGAACTACCGGTTGGGCAGTACGTTCCCACAGGGCAGACTTGGCAAACGTCCGAGCTCTTTTGTCCTTGTTGGGAGTTGTATGTTCCAGCCGGGCACGGGTTCTGTGACGCGCGCTTGGTGCCTTCCGGACAGAAGAAACCTGCTGGACATGTCTGCCGTGTCAGTGGTGTCGTCCCCATTTCGCAATAGTATCCTTCCGGACAAGGTGCACACGCGTGATCAATGCTCTACAGTTAAAAAAACACAAATACACAACAGGGTTAGCTTTGCTGACAATACACAGAAGTTGATTTGAGTTCGTACCTCCCCTGCTGTCACGTTCCCGAACGTGCCTGCTGGGCACAGGAAGAAAGTCGTAGGTGGGTTGCAATATCCGCCCATTTGACAAGCATCTTCTTGTGGTGTCGGGTTCGTGGACGCAAGACTGCACATGTATCCTGGAGAACACGAACGACAGTTTGCCACCGCACCTTCACTGTAATACCCGACAGGACATGGTTGTGGCAGCTGGTCGGATCGCGGACACTCGTAGCCGGGGTCACAAGCTGAACAATTCGTAGACGCGCGCAAACTATAGTATCCAACTGAGCAGTTTTTGGGCATCTCGTTCGGAGTATCGCAATAATAACCTCTAGGACATTCCACACAAGACCCCGAGCCTGTTGTCGAGTAATATCCTGTCTGACACGGCTCGACGCTGGAACTGTTCGAGAATGAACACGAGTAGCCTGCTGGACATGGCGTACAGGAACTCGCTCCTCCAGTTGAGTACGTTCCTTTTGCACATGGTACAAACAGCTTGGTCGTGGGGTCCGGACAAGCGTATCCAGCAGGGCAAGCAGTACAAATTGTGGCGCCGACTAAGCTGTAGGAGCCATCAGGGCAAACAACGGGTGGGGACGTCGACGGATCTGGACAAGCATAACCTGCCGGGCAAATCGTACACTGAACTGCACCACCCGACGAGTACCATCCTGGAGCGCACACAGCATTTTGACTTCCATCCACACGCGGACACATGTGGCCGATCGGACACGAAATGCAAAGAGCTTGACTGCCCAGCGAGTACGTGCCTGCAGCACACTCTTCCTTGATTGCTTGAGTCGTCACTGGGCACTGCATTCCAGCAGGACACGTCGAGCATGAGGTTGCTCCAGGCTCAGCGTACGTCCCGTTCAGACATGGAAGCTGTACAGCTTGGCCAGACTGTGGACAGTAGTAACCAGCAGAACATTGAGTACATTTTGCCTGACCTTGAGCGCTAAACGTCCCAGGGTCACACACTGTTGGTGCAGTTGTAGTATTCGCACACGCCGATCCAGCTGGACACGACACGCATGGTGAACCCGTAGCGAGACTATATGTTCCACTTAGACACGGGACGGGTGGGCTGGCTGGAGAAGAGCAATCCATTCCTGCTGAGCATGGGGTGCAAACTGTACTTTGTGGCCCTGAGTAATACCATGACGGACACGGGATCGGATCTGAAGTTGGTTGTGGGCAATATTTACCAGCGGGACAGTCCAAACACTCCACTGAACCGAGCGGGGAATATGTTCCGTCGGCGCATCGAACCGGGGACTCAGTTGTTAAGGAACACTTGTAACCTCTTGGACACTGCGTGCACTGGCCGTCTCCATCCAGACTGTACGTCCCAATTGCACACGCCGTGGACGTACTCTTTAGTGGTGAACACTCGAAACCTTTTGGGCATGGAATACACGCCGAGTTGTCCACGTTGTTCGTCTGGCCAAGTGCACAAGCTACAGGATCTCCCGAAGTCGTGCACAAGTAGCCATACGGGCACGGTGTACATGCAACAGCTCCACTGCGACTGTAAGTACCTTGGCCACATTTCGTCGGGGGTAATGATGTCGTCGGGCAATAACTTCCTGCATCGCACAGTTGACATGGAGTTGATGCATCGATCGAATAATAACCCGCAGTGCAGGCTACTGGAGCGGCATCGACTGAGCATTTCACGCCAACACCACATGGAGTACACACCGTGGCGTTGCCCAGTGAATAAGTACCGGCAACACAATTTAAAGCAGTGCTGTACTGATCAGGGCAATAACTTCCCGCAGGACACACATGACACACGTTATCACCCTAAGTAAAGGAAAACACAAGCAGTTAGCTCTCCATCTCATCAGAAACGCAAATCCTTACGACATACCTCCAAACTGTAGCTGCCAAGCTCGCAAAGAAGAGGTGTCTGGGTGACATCGACACAACTGTGACCAGCAGGACATGTACGACATGCAACCGCTCCCTCGATACTGCTATACGTGCCCAGTGCACACGTCACAGGCTCTGAAATTGTGGTACTATTGCATGCATATCCACGAGGACAAGTTTTGCACGACATTGAACCTTGAACGCTGTAATATCCCGAGCCGCATGACTGCGGTGCTTGATCTGAAGATGAACAAAATTGACCACTTGGGCACGTCATACATGTCAAGCTACCCAGGAGCGAAAACGTCCCTTGTGGGCATGGAACCGGACCAATTGTCGGGTCGGAACACGCATATCCAGCTGAACACGCTGCACAGGGTGAAGCACCAGAATTCACGGAGTAAGTGCTTTCTCCACACGCAACTGGATTGATTGAGCTCTTGGGGCAGTAAAACCCCTCCGGACATGGAGAACATCCTGACTGAAACGTCTCATTATTGTACGTTCCTGCTGGGCACTCGTGGCACTGAGTCTCGCTGTAACTTGAATAGGAACCAACTGGACAAGGTTGGGGGTTTGCTGTTGCATCGCTGCAAGATGCACCTGCCGGACACACAAGACAAGTCGATAATCCTTCACTGTGTGCATACGTTCCAGCCACACAAGCTTGACAAGCACCAGCAGTATCTGCAAATTCTATGCTAGACGAAGTACCTTTGGGGCACGGCACTGGCGCCGCGCATGAACCCGTACAGAAATGACCGAATGGGCAGCCGACGCACTGCGACTGTCCCGTTGTAGCATTTACGAGTGGAAACCATCCTGCGCGACATGGCTCCACACAAGATTCCATTTCAAGCGGCTCATAGTACACCAGCACTTCGTTCTGCGGGAATATATCGTCATTTTTGCCATCATAGTTAACATCAGCCGACGTAAGCTGGTGCAATATGCCACTAATTGCTGATACATCCGATGTAGCGATGGATGCTACAACGTTAACAACCTTCGGTGTGTTCCACGTGCTTGTTGTAAACACCACTTGATCCGGAAATGCCTCAATAAACGAGTCTAGCGGTGTCATTTGAACAACCACATTGCTGCTAGGTTGCGACAAAAGATAGATTTCGTAGCTATCGTTGCGAAGTCCCTCAACAACTGCAAGAAAGCGGTTGGAGATATGAACGGCGGGGAAATCATTCTCACTAATGTGCACGTTCACGTTACTGGCCGCCGCAAAGGTGTTGCCGCTATCACCACTAGCGATAGTATGGCTGATTGCCACGACACTTTCCTGTGAAGAAGTTCCCGTAACTATGAAATCGTTCAGTGCAGTCACTGTGATAGATATAGGGCTGGACCAATTCGTCGCAGAAAACACTACGGATTGTGGCACAAGAGTCAACTTCGTCATGGTGTCGGAATCTCCAATCGAAAGTGTAAGAGCAGAGTTTCCATAAGGTGGTGCGCTCAGTGAAACCGTGTACTGCCCTCCAGCGAGATTACCTTCACTTAGCCGTAGACTCAAAGTACTCAGCACCACACGCGCTTTCGCGAGAATATTGTTAGACGTATCCACATAAATCTGATCGATGATGCGAGTATCAACATCCTGTGTCTGCAACATAACAAAAGGACCCATGGGACCTTCCAGCAGAGGGTGAGTGATTCCATCCAGCTCTAAAACCACATCTTGCATCTCCACACTGTCCGATCCCGATGTAGCATCTCGTTTGATCCAGATCACATTGTTCTTCGTCGAAATCGTAAACGTACCATCCAATCCAACAACTTTCAACAAAGTTACACCCGACAATGATCCATAGATATACGGCAAATACACAGCGACAGCTCCATCATTTGGTACCGAATGTGTCAGCGTCATGGGAATCGTCAGTGACGCGCTTCGACCACTCAGTAAGTTTGAAAAAGTTACTTGTGAGTTCCAGATCAACCCAGGGTTAATCTCCATCGACTGCAGCTGTAATAACTGCGTAAATGTAGCTCCAGTATCAGATATCTGAAATGTACCGATACTAATACGACCAGCACGATCTGGATTTGTGACACCTGATAATTTGAATCGGATCTGAGTAGTAGAAGGTACTTCCGTTCCATTTCCACTGCGCTGTATCGTTAATAAGTTGTTGATTGTGTCAACTGTGACGCTCCAAGTGCCGTCTAAAGTCTGTGCTAGTACTTGATCATCAACATTAGCGTCCGAAGCGACTGCAAATTGTGTATAGAAATGGATCTGAAACACTGCGTCTGATGGGAGTAAAGGGTTGTCTCCGGTAGTGAGTAGGAGCTCGAGATTAGAAACAGCATTCACCGTCGCATTGCTCCATGATGTAGTTACTGTGGCGTCGACAGCAGATGCGATGGAGTGGAATCCTGCAAGCAGCAGCAGGATCAAGTACAACACGTAGCAACTCATTGTCAAGTGCACGCCAAGAGACGCGAAAGACAGCACCGAAAATAGGCTACGACCGTCTGACTCCGTTCAACCTTCACCGACATTGGTCAAAAGCGCCCTGTCAACAATTCCGAAATGCTAACCTGATAAGCGACACGATTGGATTGGTTAAAAAGGCTGAGATCTCTGAAAAGTCACAAAAGTTTACACACCATCGAACGTTGCGCTATTTTACAAGAGCCAGGGTAAAATTCACACGCCGGCCCAACATGGCGATGTCTGCCAGTATTCCACCGTCCGAAGTGTGTAGACCCTTAAAAGAAAGCTAGTTTCGCTCTGCTATTTTAAGCGCCATATAATGGCTGCTTCGGTAATTGTGTCAGCCCGACCTGGGATTTGCCACGACATCCAGCAAGCGAAAATGAAGCACGTCTTTTGCTCTTTTTCACCATAACTCTGTCTTTTTTCACGCTTTCTGAGAGATCAAAGGACGAGAGCCAATAGCAGTGCATTTCACGTCGAATGCAACAGTCCGTGGTCCAATCGAGTACCTAGAACAAAAGTTATGAGCTTCCAAAAAAAATTCATTGCAATCATTTCCGACAGCAGGGAGTATCTGACAACAATCGTAACAAAATTATTAGGTAGTTATACCGTTTAGTTATTATTACCGACGCTTACTAAGTTCAATACTCGAACAGATACCCCTCGGCAAATTAGTTGCTGAGATAACTACTGTAATAATCGCTCAAACTTAATACTAAAGCCGGTCCACCGACTCGGTAGATAGGTTTTACTATGGAGCTTACTCAATATGTCTCCATTTCTCATAGCTAATACGAACATATTCTCCGATCGACCCAGTTTTCGCCGTTTTAGGTGCCTATTCACCCCCAAATATAACCAAAATAGGTATTTCACCCTTTCTAAAACACAATTTGCTTTTATGGAACCACATTTGGACTAAATGCCTAAGAATTGAGATTTTAACGCCTCGAAATCTAATACTTTTAAGTAAGTTGTTGTACTTGATACCAAAGCCTTCCACGGGTGGTGTTAAATTGGCGAGGGGTATCTGTACAATATTTGTTTTGAAATGTCGCTGGAATAAAATTTCAATAGTATTGCCGGAAGCTCATGAGTCGCAGGAGAGATGACGGCCCAGTGGAAATGTAAACCTGGCGCAAAGATCTTCTTGGTTGGGACGACAGATGGAACTGAGGCTGATGTCGATGCGCCGATCGACCACCGTGGGTTACCGACCACCTAAAACTCTCAGTTCGTTTAAATTTCAGAGCTTCTTCGTGCGCAGCGCAACTTTGTAGATTGGACTACAGACCCTAACCTCACGTTTCGCCCCCTTCAAGTTCTATTACGGAGGTTATCGGCGGCGAAAATATAATATTTGTGAGGTTTCAAATCCCACTCTTTTCACGACGTACCACTGCGGACTGCAGGAGGAGGGGGGGGGAGCCCGACAGCGTTCTTCAAACGAGCTATACTTCGAGTACACAGTTTGGAATGTAACAACATGCTAGCGATGCGGGGCGGTTGGGACGGCATGCTCGACAAGAATGATTTCCAGTATTTTATACAACTTATCAGTGCTTACCATCCCTCTACAAACCAATCTCCATTGATTTGACAGGGTATAATATTACATGGATGCAAAACGTGAGGGTAGGGGTCTGTATTCGAGGTTCATGTATCGGTACGGATCCAATGGTGCACTACAAGTGCATGACTAGCACGAAGAGATTTTACTCGTCAAAAGGAGTTCGTCTGAAATACGACACGGGGTTGACAGTTGGGAGATGGCGGCTGCAAGATCGTCTTGCTCAGCCAGTTCTGCTTCTGTCAAGTCGATGTGTTCGCCTGTCTCGTTCACAACAGCCACACTATCATCAGTTCCCATATCGTTACCTGTAGCGATGACCACCATGCAATTCGCGAAGCGCTGACGGTCTTCTTGTGGCCTCTGCTTTGCATGGTGAACCTCCGCAACTTGCTCTTCGACTTTTCCTGGTCCTGTCTTGTTTCGAGTAGGATAATGAATCCTCTTCATCACGTTGTGTTGTGGCTGATGCCAGCATCAGAGGCAGGAGATGCGTCCACTTTAATCATGATCTCAGCAAGCACAAGAAAATTGTTTTGAGCCTGTGTCCAAGTCGTTTGAGAGTGCCAAGTTGAAATGTCATGCCATTCTACGGCTAGCTTGACTTCGTTTCAGCAAAAAAGTGACTTTTTATCTATAGCTTTATTTGATGCTGCATCTCCTTCGACATCGAGATGGCACTACGTTCTAAGAGTAGTGCAACACTGAGTACATATGTCGTCATTACCGAACTTTATCGCCTCTGGTCCGTGCTTGGAGCTATCGTCAAACAAACGGATTGGTAGAAGGGGTCACAGTAAAACGCTAGTGCATGAACGGGGCTTTGGATTCGCTTCAAACGGTACAACAGCTTGTCTTGAAGCCATGACAATTCGTTTGCCCCTAAAAGCCGAGTTCTAAACTACTTCCATTTGACTTGATATGTGTATACGAGCTTAAAAGATATTAGGAGGAGACTCTTCGGACAGATCTAAGATAACAGTGCAGGAGTTTCTAAGTCCTAACCAAGTGTACGCTTTTCCGGTAAGTCCCGGCACGGGCTCGATTACACCAGCCGCTGGTACCCAAGAGGCATAGCTTGTTGGGTACTCGATTGGTAGAGCAAAGAGATTACGTCGACCCTGGTAGGGCAAAGGTCTCGCTCTGCGTTAAGAATGGAAACCCCGCCAACTCGGCGGGTTGTTACGCCGTACGTCCGGGGTGCCGTTTTTTTTTTTTCTAGCCGGGCTGTCCTTGCACTTGGCGCCTCGTATAAGCGTGTCGTCGTCTATCCTTTGGTAGAGGGCACGGGAGTACACCCGGCTATACTCGGCTGAATTCCCAACGTAGGAGTCCGAACGAAGCACTGTTCTGTGAACGAACTGTATTGATTTGTGTTAATTGTCCTCAGTAAGTCTGAGGTGGTGCACGTGAGAAGACCAACCGGGATTGACCAGTGTCCTGGAAGTTTGGTCTACGTTGACTGGTGTTAAGACCGATCCCTCCATGGGCTGCATATTTGTATATAACTCTATATTGTTATCTGTGTTTGGTTATCGGTGCTGTGGAGGCTACGTACAAGGAAGTTACCTCCAGATTCGCAACCAAGACCTACATTCAAAAGGCGACACACCCCGCGGTGTAGATTCCTCGGTTCGGAAAACGAACTTACGAGGGTAGTCACAAGGGACACACGCCACTCCGGTCGGACTAGTTCCGGCTGGAGGTGAGTTTTGAACGGGACATCCCGACCAGGGTTTTGCATCCAGAAGGCACGCTAAAGCTATACACCTGGACGGTTCCGGAGTTCACCCGCCTCGTCACACTCTTCCATCGTCACCCTGTCCTGCTCATACGCGCACTGCTGTAGCACGTTCGGACTCTTGCATCGCCCTCAACCACCCCAACAATACAATATACCCCCCTAGACGTAGCAGTCGACACGTACGGCGCGAGGTGAAGTAGCATCATCATCGTCTACTGGAACTAGGCGCAGCACTATCTGTCATTCCACGGCGTGACCGCCAGCAGGCTCAGCACGTCGATCACACCTACAGCAATTATGTCCGCCATCCTGACCTGCACGTAGGCATACAACCACAACATACCCAGTCTCCTGCGCTATCAACAACAATCCAAACATGTTAGTATCTAACACGCAACACCACAGCAATCTACACGTTCAGTGTGAAGTTGAGCAAAACGATCTCCATCTTCAGGGACTTGACGTTACTCCACGTCTCGTCCGTCTGCATCACCTCGTATACGGTCTTGAACTTCGCGCGTCCAAACGCTCAACGGTCCTTGAGACCACGTCGTGCTCGTATCGCGTCGTTCACTTCTCGCTTGTTAGGGTCACCCCACGTCACGTTCGGCAACAGATGCAGCGCGTCGAGCACGCCTAGCGCTATCACGTCAAAGCTCCCTCGTAGCAGTCGCGCTTTTTCTAGCATGGCCGCGGTGTCGTCGTTAGCGTCCGAATGCTATACAAGCATAGTCGCATCTCTCCCTGCCACTCCGAAGCCGGTGATTGTAGTCCCACAGCGAGACGAAACCCGCGATTGCTGTTTGCGTGTCCTTTGTCTCCTTTTTCTAGGTATTGCCACTGGTTGCGTTCGACAGCTGGCACAGCATGCCAATCACGTCAAGGGCCATCCCGTCCGTATCCTCCAGTAGCAGCAGCGACGATCTGTCCAGAACTTCTGTGTTCACAGCCGCCAGGCCCGCCAAGCCTGACCGCCCCCCACCTGATCACTTTGTGGTCCGTGTTGCTGTCTGTCTGCAGCGAGAGTGGCTCGTCGAGGTATTTAAAATACCCCATATTTACCAAAACCCCAAATCAATACATCAACTTTTACCTAAATACCAAACAATAGCAGCGAACACAATACGCTGGACAAAAAAAAAGACAACCTGGTAAGCTGCGGAGAGATCTTCAGCGTGTAAATCTTCGAATCTAAACCCCGGGCCATACGCACAGGTACCAACAACGGCGTGCAGAAGGGCCACGTGGCAGCCACGACGACCGCTGTATAGTTACTGGTCGACCGCTCCTGCAACGCCATTGGTAGCGGGTGAGCGGCCTGACGTCCAAGCAGTGCTTTGCGTTGCACACTAAGATGCGGCGGAGCATTGTGTGGGGGCAAGGCGCAAATCTTGCACGGAACCAGCTCACTCCCGACTGTCCGGAAATACTTAAACGTTGCCAACAGCATGGTGGCACCCTCCTTGGTGATGCTGTCGGAAATGAACGTCCATGGAAACAAGGTGGGCATCGCGGCAGTCGCTGATAGAGCTTGTTGGTACAGATAGGGGTAGGAGAATGAAAGCAACAGAGCCGCTAAACTGTTGGTGCTGATTGGTTGACTTATTATGGTGCACGTGTGTAGGTTTACAGTGCTGACCAAAAGGGTGATGCTACACCGCTGTTGATGGGCAGCGATGTCTGTCTTTACGGTGCTGATGTGTCGTAGTTGGTGCCATCACGATATCTGGACGATTTTTAAAGTTTTGTGGTGAATATGTATGTTTGTCCGGTTTCCGATTTTAATTTCAGTATCGCGGTTCGGAAACGCAATCCAGGCCCAACCAAAAATTCAATTAGCTCACTAGGATCTACCGGTCCACTACGGCATTACTTTTTTTTTCGGTCCGATGATACTACTCAAGAGGATTCTTCATGGTTGTGTGTCAGCGTAACCCCGTTGCGAATTCACCGACATTTAGGTTATATGGTGCGTCAGCATACACACAGGATAGCCCAAGACAAAGGTTCTCCATTTCATAAGCACCAGTGCCTTGATAGTAGGGAATGCTTGCTCGCTAGTGTGTTGTATGTCATACATATCAGCAAAAACAACTCTAGTGTCATTTTCCCTAACACCTTTCTCCTGCACGCTATCGCTCGTAGCATGGAACCCGCATTAATCACTCCAGTGTGTGCGACGATTTCGTGACACACGCGTTGAAGTACGATTTGTCTGCGCCCACCATACCAAATTCCGGGGCAAATTTGCACCGCATACTTTCAAACGCACACGCGCACCCCTTCAACCTCTAGCAGTGCCTTAATGAAGATCACAATTATTTTGCGTGCTGGCGTCAATAGAGCGGATGCCACACGCACTGAGGCTACCGAAGCCAGCCGTCACGAGGAACTTCATCTTGAACGTTAGTCCATGGAAGATCGTCGTAGTTAGGGTCGTCCAGCCGATCGCGAGGCGATGGAAGAGCGTCGTGGCGAGAACCGCATAGAGGCACGCAAGACATGCTCATAATGCTGTCGGTTCTCCTAAACGGAACTAATCCGAGTGTGTTCTTTTAAGATGCGGAAGCAAGCGACACCTCGTGCTACTGGGAAGTTGTCAGCAATCCTCCGGCCGGCCGGGCATACAAGCTGTAGCAAGGGCAATTCGACTGTGTACGACTATCTGCCTTCAGTGTACGCAGGCATCGCTATCATTGATTTCTTTCCTTCAAGTGCTAGTTTGTAATGACCAATGCCATTATATTTGCTAGCCGCTAGCAAGTACTACGGAGCCAGCATCGATGTCACGAGTGGTAGGGCGCGTCATCAATTGATACCAACAGCAGCAACTGTCAGCAAGGTCCCTTGAGGCAGGTTAAAATCAAGAAACAATGCATGGGGCAATCGCCATTGGTATTTTATAACCACAAAGGGCTTATTGCTATCGGTACGTGTTGCTGCAATTGAGCTGCATACGGCAGTAGCTAACGACTATAACCCACACGGGAGTTAACTGTCTGCAATAACTACTTCGAGGATAACTGTCATGCTTCTGACGAAGCGTTACAGCCTGCATTCCGATTGAGCCGTGCTTGCTTCAAACATTTGGCTACGCCACTAGTGGACCCACTGCTATGGACATTCGTTTGAGGCTCAATACTGAACGGAAATGATGTTGACACTGACACTGCGCTACCTCGGTTCCCGTAGCTCGCTAGCTGGCGTAGCCGGCCAGTTTGGGATGACCGTTCCAACCGTTTTCGCGCATACTTAGGTATTTGTTGAGTCCTCTACGAGGATCTACACTTTTTCGATCATTTTCCAATTCCTGAAGCGGGTTAGAATGAAGTGGTGAACGGATTTAAGGCCGTCACACATTTTGAGCGGGTGGTAGCCGCTGTTGACCGGATTCTCATCAAGCGGTTGCGACCAACAAAGTTCTAGGCATGGTACTACAGAAAACATTTCATGGCGTACTACAAGAATGCAGATTCCTGAAAATACGCATATTCATGATGGGCTAGGGATGAAGAGCAGAAGGAGATCTAGTTCTAGGGCGCTAAGTTATAAACAATCTTGGCCTTCTACCGGTAACGTGCTAAAACGTTAGGCTTAGTTTGTCGCAGCTCAGGCCCTCAGTGCACCTGGATGGCACGAAATCTGTGATCTAGCGGATGTTAATACTATCCTGTAGAAGTGTTCAAGAACGGGATAGTCGACCAACCTCGTGCTTCAACGGAGTCGAGTTCAAGTCGCGGAAATATTTCGACCACCTGCCAGTCGACGGAATGGACATGCAGGCGAATGAGTGTTAGTCTGTCCACAAATTCATCAAACCCCGATTGTGTCAAGTTCTTGATCAAGTGGATGCGTGATCGGGTGCAGTACGAAACCAAGCTACGGGAGCGATCCGCTACGAGCTTGGAGCGCTACGTGGAGATATCATCGTCTCAGTGAAGAGCTCTATCGAGCCGTCGATGCTCGCTGGTATATGCATGTACGAATTAGGGCGATCGGTTAAACAGTGACCAGCACCGAGATTCTGCATGCGATCAAGCACCGATATATATATGATCTGGAAAGTCTGTTCACACGGGAGCTCCGAATGACTTTGGCGATGGACGACGTCGGCGCTCGCGTTTTTATGTACTTCCACGACTTGGCTGCCAACGATCTTCAAGGTTGCTCAGGGACGTGAGCGCAAGCAAGGAAAAGCAGAAAAAAGAGCATAAGTTGCTTGTTAAGAACCGGCAACGAGAGATGCAAACATGCAAGTCGAGCGGTTTGCTGAAGGGGAGGGTAAAGGATCCAAGTACGATGGTGTGGAGTTGTACCATCCGATCAAGAAACAAGCGTAAATCCAGTTCCAGTTCCAAACCCAAACTCGCGAGAAGTACGTCAGTCGGTAATAGGAGCGTCACAACGATGAAATCGACGAGGCAACCATGGTGAAGGAGGGAGCGGTGACTCAGGTGGCGGCGGGCCCAACAACCACCACTCCTATGAGGGAATTGTGACGTTGTGGGCACTGAAGGTATCCGTAGTGGCGAAAATGGCGGTGACGGCAATAATGATGCTGGGCAAGTGGCCACACTCCCACGCACCGGATGCCCGTATTGTCAAAGATCTCACTAGACCACGGACTGTCCAGCAGCAACGGAACAAGCGCACGATAGAGCACTTGAGAAGCTTTAGGAGAGCAAGAGTGGTGCACAGCAGTTCGGGCAAAAGCTGCTGTTACGATGCACAAAGTAATCGTGTTGAGACACCGCTGATACGAGAGCGAATCGTACCATCGTTCCCGCCGCGCTGATAAACTCACTTGTCCGTATACAACCTGGCGTGGATTTCGACACTGGTAGATCCTCTGGAGGACAGCCGATTCCAGGACTTAGTGGGTGGGCATGATATGTTTCAGGTGATGAGTAAAAATACCTGATGTTACTTGCTTAGTGATACCAAGCGAGGAGAGCGATGACTTGCTGGGCAATAACACAATGCCATCTCTAGGTATAGATGTGCACCAGTAGTTGCAAATGCCTGCGGCGGTACAACTATTGGAAAAAGAAGTGGACAAGTTCCATCTACCACGTATTTCATCGGTTCAAATGAAAGACATGCGGTAAACGTAGTTAGGCGAGCATTTGAGAACGACTTTCCGTTAGAATATGGCGCAGGGCTCGAGACAGCACAGTGATGTGTGACATCTTACCACTGGACCCGCTATCACAGCAAACGGGAAGCTTCTGCCGGTCACGTTCAAACGAGACGCATTCCAGTTCAGTACAAAGTCCCGTGAGTATCTTCTGTTGCAGTCCGAGTCATGAAAGAGCACACGGACCAACGGGAGGAGTACAGCTTCGTCGTGTCGAATATGTAGGCGCTGTGGACAACTGCAACCGTGCCGACCCGACAATGGGCTAGTTTCGTATACCCGAGTACTTTGTCGTGAACCCAATGGCGGTTGCATTCGCGGGCGCAATCTCGAACCTATCTGTCGAGCTACAACGTGGCAGACTCGAAGAGTTTGGCTAGTTTCCATTTCTCGAAGGCTCTTGGTAGCTCCCGCTTGCTGCAGTCTCAATAGATTGTTCGTTCATTACGGGTGCTCCTGTATTTAATCTTACTCGAGCCCCTGAAGGAGCGGTGGACTCCTTCAAACTCAGATCGAATCCATCGAGAAAATCTGTTTTGGATTGACGATGTTCTTCTATTTGCAGACGACATACCTGTGTTATGAGCGATTCCCCGCCACGTTTTGCGACGTAGGGTTTGAGCTGAGTGTGACCAAGAGTAACTTTGACTGTGGTGTTGCAGGCTGATATCCAGTGCGTCATGGCCCTTCTGGGATCGATGCCTTGGCCAATCCTTCTCCATCAGCGACGGTGAATGACTTTCAGCAATCCTTGTGCACGTGATATGGCTATGGGGCTCGCTTATTGACTATACTAGGGTGGACCAGTGACGAAGCTCGGCTCGTACCTAATGCACCTCGGCCGCCGCAAGAAGAACGCTCTTTTGCCTGATATCGACTGGAAGTTGGAGGACCAGTTAAGCTACAGTAGTGTACGAGACCTGATAGCGGAGATTAAAGCACTGGCACTTCCTTCGGAGGACGCCGAGGTCTGTTTGTTCGCGAACGCTTCATTTGGTGAATGGAGTAATGTGGTCGCTTAATTGAACCACTGAAATCCTTAAGTATCCCTTCTTGTGGGCAAAGACAAAGCGACGCGCGTAGTTCATTGTCAAACACGAAACACTCGCAACCGAGAATACCGTGCGGATCTCGAGTAACTGCTGTAACGTCGGCGTGGGTTTAGAATGTACTGTGATCACGTCATCTTGGTGTATATCTTGTGCCAGGTGTGGAGCTAAATCCTTATGTGGCAGATAAGTTGCATCATGTCGCGATGCGTATAATGGCCCCTCCAGGTACATAGGCAGCTAGGTTCATAATACAAAAGTAAGAATGTCAAACACCCGGCTCGCGGGAGTTAAAGTGTCACGCTCTTATTGGTTGATAGTGGGAAGTCATGTCCATTCTCCACCGACCATTTCCTGACCTATATTTGCGTCGTTCACATGAGGCAAGGGGCAGCCGCCTTGGTCCTAAACAAAACCATAGTTAGATTTGACTTGGACTTAAGCTTGGTTTTACTATTGCAAGCGCCCTAAATGCTAAGCAAGTAACGGTAAATACCTGGTCCGTTACAATGCGGATGAACGGTCAATGCTACTCGATTGAGTATATCGAGGGAGAAAATAATCTACTGGCTGACATCGTCTCTAGGTGGGGATACACTTAGACGAGCACTGTCGTACATGATTGTGCAGTCAGAACACGAATCCAAGTACCTATCCCTCATATTCGCCCTAAGAAAGATGGCTCCTTTGAGTGACCGAGTGTACAAGACGTACTGCGAGTACGGCAGATTCACGATGCACAAGAAGGCGCTGCAAACGCTCGAAGGCACACCAACGGACGCGTCGGGAATGGTCACTGTGCCAGGCAAGACCTGGCTGCCTTGCAATGCCAATAATTGCTGAGTCAACCCTGTTTAATTATCCACTGTAACAACATAGGCCGCCGTAGAGACGACCTATGGTGTCTTTGATCGCGAACCACATCTTAAGTACCAATCTGGGAGAGAAAATCCGCCGGTTTAATGCGGAAGGCTTATTGTGTAAGCATATCAAGACTGGGAAGCAAACATGTCTATGGAATCCGACTTTCGCAGCTACACGCGGACCTAAGGCTGCACTGGGACGTTATGCATCTTAGACATGATTTTGGCGACAATCCGTACTTTTCGGTTTTGAATGACTATTTGTTTGGAGACACCGGGTCGAGTGCCATGCGCCTATTATCACATATCGCTCCTACTTATCTCCTATATTGTCCCTGCAGCTACTGGCACTTGGATTCTGCAGTATTGGGACGGTAATGATAAATCGTCGGGGGCTGTGCAAGGACATAGAGGAGAGAGAGAGAGAGAGAAAAGAAAGGCCTCCTGACATGGATTGAGGAACCTACATCGCGTCTGAAACAGCTCGTACGTGCATTAAGTCTGTGTCCTGGTAGGACTTTCGTCCTACCCACTTGCTTTGCTGCTGGCGGTAGGATCGAACTGGACTGAGTTGTGCGTCACGAAAAGGATGGCGCACAGGAACAATTTGCGTGTTCAAGAATCCAAAAGGAGTACCAGACCTTAATGGGCGGAGTTGATGTGCACGATCACTCCGTATCCAGCGATAAGTATTTTTAAACTGTATCTACACTATAACATCCTTTCTAATCCTGTATAAATCATTTTATCTGTAGGTATTCACTACAACTGGATCTGAAATAAAATATATACTACAAGAGCTTGTTCCTTGGGGTTCTTGGATCTTGCCATTGTAAATGCCTTAAATGTTTAAAATAGCAGCCGGGTTACATACGGAAAGAGCTAAATGAAGCATGTCAAGTTTCTCAAACAGCTTCATTTGGAGCTGGTACAGCTGCAGGAGTGTGATTGGGATACTCTGCACAGGATTGAGAGTATATCAACTGCCGTATGTGAGGCTACAATGCAGTTAAAACACGAGTTAGTTGTGGCGTGATGGTGGGCAGGGACGGAAACGCCGACAGCGCGCATGTAAATTCTGGCGAATCCAAGGGCGGAGAGACGTCGCATTACCGTAATGTGTGCAAGATACACATCACAAGACCACTACACAGGTATATCTGTGCTTCGAGAACAAGACTAAACACAAGGTCAATGGGGAGTCACTCACGTTCTTTGATTATATTTTGCGGAACGGTCCGTCCAAGCGGAAGAAGAAGAAGAATGCACGTACGACGCCTACAGCCATGGCTGGCAAGTCCAAGCGCGACGACGACGGAAGTGGTGAAGCCAGCCACCAGTCGAAGATACCTTTTTGATCTGATTGCATGTGTGGTTTTATCAACAATGGTATCTGCTGATGCGCTCATCAATTGGCACAAACGCTTCGAGAGCCTGGGCTATATCATATCTGTCCAGGGAGATACTTGCGCAACGCCACGGCGGCGATTGTGGCTGAGAAGTTGAAAACCCAGCAAAGATTCTCGTTAGTCTTCTCGCCCTTTACCAATGGGACGGGTGACAGAGTAAATCAGGACATTATCCAAGTCCTCAGAGCTCTACTTCGCGCCATTTTTTGTCTATACTAAAACCAAGCCAAAAGCGATGGGGTACCTTTCATTGGCATGCTTAACTGCGTCAAGGTGCCAATGCATCGCGTGCACAGTGTCTTTCATCAGATTAACGTCCATTGACACCAACGCAAAGCACTTGCTCTCGTAGATCATCCAGAGATGTAGCGGATGTTCAGCTCTTAATTCAAAGTCGCCCAAATGTTTTCGATAGGATTCAGATGAGGTCTCTGGGAAGGATGGCCAAGGCTTTTCAACTTAAGCTCCTTAAGACACTGCTTCGTCGCCTTAACGTGATGGATTGATGAATTATCCTGCACGAATAGCTTAGTGTCCGGCAGCCCGTTCAGTGCCTTGGGTTGAGGATTTCTCTGCGTAAAATGCGTCGATAGTAGTCAGCGTTGATTGATGCCGCGCCAATATGCAGCGTGCCGACGCCGCTGCCGGAAATAGACCCCTACATTATTATAGCCTGACGACCGCTCTTAAATATTGGAAGCATATACTTGGGCTACAATTCCTCGTGCACCCCGCGCCAGACTGAGACATGGCCCGTCGTTCCGTGTAGCCCTAGCATAGTCTCATTCACAAGCAACACTTCATCACAATGCTCTTGGCTGAGCTCGTCGAATTTGGTAGCGTATGCAAGGCGCTCCCTGCAATATGTAGGAGACAGTACAGCTTCTTGCGCACAGATCGCCCGTGCATGCCCCTCACACAAATCCTGTCTCGGATGAGATTTCTCACACGTGTCTCACGATTGCCTTCTTAACCCGATTGCCCCAAAACCCTGCAACATGCTTGGTTTTACTAATTTAGTCCAATCAAAGTACACCAAATTCATTTTGGACCAATCATGTCACTTGCGGTAAACCATGCATCATGCTTGGTTTTACTACAATAATTGCAATAATTATTGGTAAACCCATGTACTATGTTATATTGTGCTGCGGGATGCGGAGTAAAACCAAGCATATATGCATGTGTTACATATTACTATGGAAATTGAAGTATACAAATTCCAAGTATAAAAGTGGCAGCAATCGGGTTAACTTGAGTAGCCAGCATTGCTGCACTAAATAAACGATTAGCTTCCATACTCCGTACGATACGGCGATTTTGTCGAAAATTTGTTTTTTTTGCGGCCTTGGCACTGAATGTCCGTTTTTCTCGCGGTGAGCGATGGCCCCTCTGACGGTACCTCTTCGAATGTGCGACATCTCACTGACTTTTGAGTATTCAAGACCGATTTATGCTTCTGCACGCAGGACACCCTCATGTCATGGGGCCGTTGATGACGTGGTGCTAGAGCTAGGTGTGAGGGGGTGTTGGGGTCAAAATAGAAAGTGATTAGAGAAGCAATGCCACTGCCAAGTGCAATAGTACTGCAACGCATTGAAGGTTAGACTCGAGAATAGTGGAACATTCATACTACATGCCTTTACCATGCAAATGTTCATATATATGATCTGTGGCACAAGGTAGGCGGTCATTTTTGGGCACCTTGTTTTGCTTCAGCGCTGATTGACGGAATGTTTACGCATCCAGCCAAATGCGTCAGCGAGAAACGCAAAAAACAACAACAACTGTGGTCTCGTTTTGGTTTCTCGCCAAACGGATTCTAGAACCGGCAGGAGGTTAAACGGGGGATCATTTTCTTCCCCCGTTGTATAATCCTGGATGGTTGGGCTAAAACCAACCTGGTCTCCCCCAGTTCCGAAATCAGTTCCGTTTTCGTGATTTTTTTTAGTTTCTACTCAAAGCGCTTTTGTTCTACAAATGTAGGATAATACTATAATGTATAACAACAAATATTACCCCCCCCACGGTCCTTTCCCGACACGTTTCACAGACAGGGAAGATATATCGATCACTTAAATACAGTATATACACTTTTGAGAGTGATGAAAGAGATAGAAATGCACAGCAGTATAAATATCTGGTCATCTGATGGTTCTTGAAAGTATCACGAGTCGTCGTGATATAAATTTAAAGGCTAAAAAAAGATACATTTTAATAGTTTTGGATCTCTCCTACCACGCACTCGTGATATCATTTTGGAAAGGGACTGCAGTAAGCGAGGATATCGACGTCAATTTTTTCTTCAGCGGGAGGACTGGAAATGCTGCCTTCGCGCGAGCTAAATAGGGAAGCGAGCTGTAGCGCTGCGGTCGTCCTCAGTGTACAAAATTCCCTCATTATTCTCTGCTAGCAGGGTTACATCTATCCAGGGTGCTCAGGCAAAACGGACGAGCGGAGTATTGGCGATTTCAGTGGGGAGAACAAAATTCTCGTTAATGTTCGATCCTACAACCCGTGTCTTTTATGAGGAGATGCCGCAAGCTCCACTACAGGACAAGCCACCCCAAAGTAGGACAGTTTGTATCCCCTACAATGTTTACTTCAGTAACAGCCATCATGATTCGTTTTTGTACAGCGCTGGCGAGACGCGTACTTGGCATAGAAGCTGATTCAGGTTCTTCACTACGGCGTAAATGTGTTGAGTCTGAGGCACAGTCGTCCCCCAGACAACCGGTGAATGTACACAAGTTGTATGCTGAAGAAAGGCTACATAGTGTTTAATATCTTGGTTTGTGTCGTTGTAATATGCGTAGAAGGCTCTGCTGGTCTTTTTCCTCCGGGATAACATCAGCGTCTACAACCCGGAAGGTGATGATAATGACGACGGGGATGAAACCGCACCATCAACAACTGTTCTTACACGTTCGGTATAGTTTTGTTCGATGAAAGGACCCCCTGACCAACGCGTCGATGAAGTTCCCGCAACAATGCCACCCGAATGCCGCCCATTGAAATTCGTGCAACAACGCTACCCGACGTGGTGAAAATACCGTCTGAAGAACATTCGGACACGGCGGAAGTCTAGTAGACCCGATCACCACCGATATTATCTCCCCAATTCGACGCTGCACGGTGCAAAACGAGCTAGCCGCTGCGCACGCGCTGTACTACTAAAGTGGCTGCGCTGAGAAAGCAGTCACTTTCTTGATGGGAGGGCCTGTGGGTGACATGTGATGTGACGAAGACGACCGCGATTTTTTTTACCAGTGCTCTAAACTTGGAGGATGTTATCGACTCAAGTGTTGGTGCCGCGTTCGACTGTGGCACATTCGCGAAGAAGCGTGCACTTCGCGAGTCGAGAGATGTGCTTGAGCGCGCTATGTTTCTTAGGGGCTTGGAAATGATAAACATTGTAACGGGTTCACGGCAGCCTTAAGGGGTTAACGAAACCGAATGATATTTGCACCACATTCAACGTGTGGATCTGAGTCAAGCATACCCATTTATGTAAGCTACCAGACTTGCCACCAATGTGAAACAGCACACAAGCCCCCGCCCGGGACGCCGACACCAGCAGGGTACAAGTGGGTGACCACGGAGAGACCACCATCACTGAGGCGATGCACCATCAGCGGCAGCACTGTGCGCAATCGACGCTATCCACAACTACAACGACTCTGGGAGGGCCGAGGTCAACGGCACCACAACAAAAATGTTACAAAAGGCTGTCGAAAGAGGCGCACGAGCGCATCATGTACACGTACCCCGGTTGTATCGACGCGGTAATGTTCTTCGCGGATTTCAAGCGTCACTTTGTCGCGAAGCACCTGAATGGCAATGCAAGTACGTACTTCTCGGCGCACAACCGATGAAGGCCTTCTGCCTATTCAACAGCCCGGAACACGCCGCACGTATAATGGAGTACCGGATGAGCAACCAGGAAGCGTGCTTGACATGCTTGAAGCGCATCTTGAGGAGGTAGTCAGCAACATGGATGGGTATTCGACTGTCAACATTATCTTGAAACCGTTCAAGGCGCTGATGTACGAGGAACTGGCCCAGCGTCTCGTTCAATACAGAAGGAACCGCGGCGCGCCATCACCGCCTGCATCAGCATTATCGGCATCTCTTACCCGCCATCGCGGTAGCCAGAATCCGGTTACCCCGTCAAAGTGCTTGCACCAAGACTTCGTATACGGCGAGGAGACCATGGGCGCGTTTAACATCAGCGATTGTGAGGAAGAGGACAAAATTCCACCGCTTTTCAATGAGTGTTTCACATGATTTTGGCACGACAAAAAACGGGACACGTTTTGAAATGTCAGACGAGGCATGTAACCAAAGGCTCGGCGAACATATTGTCGCGCACACCGTCTGTCCCGGTCGCATCTGGTCCGTTAGTAACCAAGCCAGAAGGTATGAGCGTATAGGTTTTGGGTTGCTCGTTCAGAACTTGTCATTATGACCGCTGCAGCGACATGCCAGCAGCCACGGTCATCAGGCATATATTGACAGGTAAACCACAACAGTCACAGAAAAAGCAGACAAGCATGCAAGATTGAGCAACAAAAAGCGCGAATAGCAGTAGGAGCAGTTCTGTGCCCAACAAGAACAACTGCAAGCCATGCGTGTTTGAGGAAAGCATCGTCGTAACGTGCGATCCAGCAGTACGTCATAGGCGTTGTTGGGCTGGTACTGTTGTTAGAGCCCTTTCAGGCGATATGTTATGAGCGAAAACACCTCGAACCAGCAGCTATCGAGATCGGGTTGCTCGATTCGTTGTTCCTCCTCCGTTTTGTAATGCGTTTAAAACCCTTTCTCTTTGCTCGCATTGGGTATCTCGTATACGCAGCTGTCGCAGCATTTGTTAAGTTTGCCGTAGCAATTCCGATTTTAGAGCGGATCGAGGTCAACAATATTCCTTCCTTCCTAGTCTACTAGCACTGCAGCCCCATGTGCCATATTTAAATTTGTCATAAAACGCACGTTACTCGCAAATGCACAAGTTGATCGATCGGTTTTTCGAGCATCCACTGAACCGACCCGTTAAAAAAATATTAATAATAATATGGCGACGTCATCCCTGTCCGCACTTATTAGGTGGAATTCCATGTACCAATACGGAGTGAATAATTTTTTTTCCAGAAGTCAAGAATAAAAAGGAGTTAGCCTCTCGTACACTGCTAACAACGCTGCCGTGTGATCAAATGTTACCACAAAAACTTTCGTGGGTGACGACGTCATCGCATGGGATTGACTGTTTGATGGATGTAGTTGCTCAAAAGTGTTTCAGGTGTTGCTTAATTAACTCTGTGACGCCTCTACTTCGTGCATAACGCCATTACCGGGAACTGTTTTGTTGTTGCGGCGCAGCGCACATGTGTGCGATTAGAAACACCTTTCTATCATTCGGCTATTTGATCGTATTGTTATGTCCATGCATTTTCAATTGTAACATTGGTTATCTTTAACCAACAAAATTTTGCAAAAAAGATGCATTAATGGCTAGTTTTACGAACTCTCGGTAACTCAAATAATACAATACAGAAAAAATCAAGTATAAGATTTACGACATCCAAGAAATAGGTAGCAAACAAAATATGTCTTGACTTGCTGAAATGCATAGTATGCATAGTATGCGTTCCAGCAAGTCACGCCATTTTGTTTCACTAAATGATCATTAATGCAGCGTTCATTTAGTTTATTACGTAGTGCCTCGGTTGTTTGGGGGTTTACTGCACATACCTTACATATCTGGCTCAAACACAGGGAAACCTTAATGAGAAAAACCAGTAGCCTACAAATTAAATAACTCAATGGACGAAAGAACACGTTATTTAACGCGTGCTTCGTCCATTAGTGCGTTACTTAAACTTATCAGGAAAAATCTTGCGCATACACAAAACTCGAGGTAAGAGTCGGCAACCCGCAGCGCGAAGTTATAATCAACCTCGCACATCATCGGGATCAGCCCCCCCCCTGTACACACCAGCACTCGAATACACCAGGTGCGGCAGCTGCGTAACAAGGGATATCGACAACCTTAGCTACTGCCAGCGGCTGCCAGCGGACTACTTTCTATCGATAAAAAGTGCAGCGACAAGACAGCAGCAGATCCATGACACTTTCAGGCTCACTGCTCGCCTCGCTTCGTAGAGCTCGAGAAACGGCGAGTTGAACCGAGAGAAAGTATGGTTTTCAGTATGCAAATATGATACCTTTACACTAATACAGGAATCTGGAATGGGTCTACGACATGCGAAAACAAGTCCGTGCTGCCCCAGCACGCAGGTTTTTAACGATGAGCTTGTGCCTCGAGCCTCGGTTCTTGGATAGACCTACAGAGCACGCAGCAATTGAATATTTGCGTAGCTTTGGACTCGAAATCTCCAAGGGTCGAGATGTCGTCGTCTTGCTCGTTTAGCAACATGCAGTATCTTTGCAGGCAAATACTGCGATGAAATCCTCGGATACATTGCTCCATCCGTGGAAGATGAGCCCAAATCGCTTTATTATTCGTGTGAGACTTTCCACGGTACGGATTAGTATCTCGACACAAATTGGGTCCAAATTCGAGTAGCTGATCGCCATGAACAATAGCCAGAGTATAAACTGTACTGATAGTGAAACGGAAAGAAGTTGGACTTCCACCTGGTACTGTGGATACAGAGTCCGACACTGGTACTATAAAGCGTGCAGCCGTCCCAGCTATTTCGTCTAGTCCTGCGCTGCCCACCACGACGATAATAAGTTTAGCTTCGACAGTGCTATTGGAGGAATATGTCAATATCAAAGCGCTGGGAGCTGAAGGAATGCACGAGACAGGACAACTCGAAGACGACGCACTCGTTGTGCGCTGCTAATGAGCGCACCCTCGTGGAACATAGACAGGTTCTTTGCCCGTTTTTGACGTTTACGGGTACCCAATTGTGAGGGTACGTATTCGAATACGGGGTATCCAACCGTACCACTCCCACGCGACATAGAAGGCGCTTTGCCTCGTTTTGACGTTTTACGGATACAGTCATCGCCACTTCTTAGGATACGTTTTTGAATACGGGGAATCCAATTGTAGCACTCCCGTGTAGTAAAAAGAAGCACAAATGACTCTTCTTTATCACTTCTTAGTCTCCGGGGCTACAGCCCAGACTCAGGAGATGCAAAAATGCAAGTGGTATTTCGCTTTATATGCTACTCTCACAACACCAAATATTTACTGTTTTAGATCCTTTGACGGCTTGTTGTAGATCTGGAGGTTTCGGTACTCGTCCTTGATGGTGACGTTTGTGCGAGACGATAAGACGTCAGCAAACTCGTCCTGAATCGCTTTCCCCCTCCTATCACCCTTCTCCTTGAACATTCGGAGACCTTTAATATGGGCGTCCTCTTCTCCTTTGACCAGCGCTTGCGTTTTCCCTGTTGCAATAACCGTGTTAGTTAGCACCATATTTTTTTAGATATAGGAAGAAATTCGATTACCTTCGCGGGTAAGGGACTACCAGCTGGAAACCCTTCAGCCGTCGCGCGAGGTGGTTTCGGCGAATCCGCCACCTCGGAGCGAGCGACCAGATCCACGTTCTACCCGCCCCACCACTGAATTCTTAACGCTTTTGACCTGAGCACAAGAAAGACTACAAACAATTTATTTACGAAAATGCAAAAACATAAGCACGAGTAACTTACCGATGCACCTCAATAGGAAACGCTTGGCCGATCTTCGTCGGGTCAAGCGTCATGCACGAAATATGAGCGTGCGCACGCCTGATATGGCGCTTGAAAACGACAGTAGGAAGACGATGCACGAAGAAATTTTTTTGGGCCAACCGCTGCGCAGGTCAAATTTGGGTCAACTCTTTTTTGGGGTCAAACAAGGATCAAAAATGACCAAGCATTTGTATGGGTCAAATAAGGATCAAAATTTATCACGGCAAAAGGTTTTTGTATATTTCGTAAATAAACTTGATTAAACTGCCCCTCCTACGCATTTTCAGTTTGCTGCACTCGCTCTGTTTGTTGTATGCATGCAGACCACCGTTTAATTGTGCGTCGCTCTCTCGTCGGTCGCTTGGTTGTTCGCGAAGACGTGGCGTAGCATTGCGAGAGCACGGTTGGGCGTCGCTCCCTTGTCAGTCGCTTGGTCGCTCACGAAGTCGTGGCGCGGTGTCACACGTGCACTATTGTGGCGCCGAAGCCTTTATCTTTATCTACCAAAGTGGTCATTCTCCAATCTACCAAGTTTCAAGAACGACCACCTCCCCTTCGATGCCAACCACCATGGACTTTGACTACGCCTCCGACCAATCGACGTCCAACTACTACCCATCCGACGAATCGATGTCCAACTCGTTCCAGTACGATGGCGCGGGCCTAAGCGACGCGTCGGACCAGACGGTCATCTTGCTGGTCCAATCATCAAGCTCAGAGGCCGAAGAAAGTGATGATCACGAACTTCAAGAACCTACTTCAACTGAAGATACCCACTCTGCCGATCTCCCTGTTGCTATTTCGGGGTCGTCGAGTATTCATTTCCGGGGCCACACCTATGCTCCCTACCATTTCACCGAGGAAGCAACTCATTATCGGTGCAGCGCCTACCGACGTACCCAATGCAAGGTGAAGCTGTATGTGCGTACTGGGGGAGCTGTGGTGACTGGAGACCATAAGCCCAATTGTGTACCTGAATTTCGCCGAGCTGCAACTGGACCGTCAGCTGCTGTCATCTACCCGAAACCCGAGATACTGATGATGACGGATGAAATTTGTGTCCGAGATGTCACATTGACTCCACAAGAAGTGTGGCGCATGATTCGGGACCATTTCTATGGCAATGACAACGAAATAGTCCGTGGAGAAACGAAAAAGCAAGTTCTGGGCCGCCTATATCGCACCAGAGCTTACCTCTTTGGGCGGGAAAGTTTTGGTCGTCTCGAACGCGAGCCACTTTGTGACGTCAAACATAGCCCTGGGTTGAAGTTGAAGTTCTTCCAGTTCCACGTGACATTCTACGAAGATGAAGAGCAACATCGACTGATTGGTTGGGCCCACCCCCACCTGCTGGATCGTATGAAGCAGCGTCAGAGTTCAGTCTTCGTCGATGCAACTTACCGGTGTGTGCCGGCCCCGTTTTACCAACTGGTAATTGAGATGCTCTATGACTCTATTTCAGAGCTCTACTTACCAATTTGGTACATCCTCACGACTCGAAAAAACTGGACAAGTGTATGAGCACCTGTTCCACAGCATTTACGTCGCGTCCGAGAAAAAAATGGCTCCCGCCCACGTTGTGTGCGGCTTTGAGTTCGCCATGATTAATCCTGTCCAGAGCCATTTTCCAGAATCGAGAATTGTGGGGTGCCTATTTCACTTCAAGCAGGCCCTGCGCCGCAAGATGCTGAAGTTGAAAACACGGAACCTGAAGTTGAATTAGCTATGCGAGAAGGCTGCATCGCCAGATTGACAGTGATTCGGCGCATTGATATCTCCCTTCGAGGCATCCACGATGTCAGGTCCATGATCAAGCGTGACTGCCGAACCATGGGAGTCAGCTACTCTAAGGACAACTGGAAAAAGTTCTGGAAATATTTCAAGAAAACCTGGGTTCGCAAGTTTAAACCGGAATGGTGGAACATCAACAGCGTGCCCGAAGACATCGTAAACAGGACCAACAACCCACTGGAATGCCACAACCGCCACCTCAATTCGGCTTTCTCAACTCCGCACCCAGATATTACTCGCTTTATCAGTGTCATCGAGGAGCAAAGTCGAGAAATGTCCGCCTTTTAGGTGACATTTCGAATCGCAGAGCCCGCGCCCCAACTCATGCCGACTCACAGCGTGCCCCCGGATTCGAGTCTAACTCGGAGTTGGAAATCGACTCAGACTCCGATTTAGAAGTGGATGGATTCGACTCTGACGACTCTGACTCCGATGAAGGCTCAACTACGTCCATGTCCCCAGAATACTAGGAGTCAAAGTTTCAGTTACATTGACTGATCGCGTTCAGATATTCTCAAGAGATTTCCATTTGCTAAATACACAAAATAAGTGTTGGTCAAATTTTGCGTAGTATACAAAATTTTATTTTCCTACTCGCTATAGTGATACGATATCCCTCTGTATTCCTGGGTCCGCTGTGATGTCAGATTTTAGAGATTTGTTAATCTCAAATCCTTATCAGAAGGGGAGCCCGACTCATGGTACTGAGCACACTGGCGGTCAATCAGTTCACTCGGTGGCACCCGTCGGCCGCTTTCGCAGTTCTGTGAGAGCCCCCGAGTGATCCTGACTGACAGCCAATATACATGTAATGGGTTAAGTTTATGCTGCCAGGTGGAATCGAACCACCGACCTCTCGTTTATAAACCGAGGACTTTACCACTAAGCTATGGCAGCGTTAATACAAACCCCAAATCGGATTATATTTATACACAAATTGTCAGTAACATTTTGTTGGTCCCTGTAATATTAAATAATTTGAGTGTAAATATAAATATTTATTTATAGAGGTATGAAGTTATACAGATAATAGGCTCGCGATGGGTCAATTCATGGTCAACTTTGATCCTTATTTGACCCAAAAAAAGAGTTGACCCAAATTTGATCTGCGCAGCGGTTGACCCATAAAAAAGGTTATCAGCGGATCCCAATCGAGCACGACTGGAGCTCACCGTCATCGAGTATCGACGAAATCAAAACCATCCGCTCAAAGTATAAGTGCGACTGTAAGGCCTTTTTCCAGACAGGGTGGCTGTGCGCTCACGTTCTGGCATGTTTATACCTTGTTGACTCGCTCGACTTGAAGATGATGCTGCGGGGCCTTCCAGCTCGAAAGCCGCCTGGTCGACCTCGTAAGAAGACAAGATGCTTTCATCGCGACGGACCTCGAAAAAAACGATACACCGTGGACACGCTCATCTAACAGTTGGTGAACACACCAGCTAGTGTGATCAACTGATGGTACAGGTAAAAACCGATGCTGATAGGGAGCAGATAGTCCAACCATGTCGGTAAAATTAAGCCCCCGTTCATGAGGGGCGGTAAGCGGTACTGGGAGATTGAATACGAGGATCTCGACGGCATGGATCCCATGGATGCTCAGCAATTGGCAAGGACAATCAACTATTCCGCCCAAATGGGGCACACCATCGTGTCGTAGCCTATAATGGATTGGCATTTATGTTTTTAATGCGTAGTTAGTGTAGTGTAAAAACAGATACATAAATACTATATAATCCCCCAAATACTAGAAAAAAACTTGCATGTACACCTCGTCTTTCCTAGTTTTAAATTAGGCATACAATTAATCCTTCGGTCATACAATTAATCCGACGACACAGAAAATAGCCGCTATATCATAGACAGAAGCCAAAAGTAACATGACTTAGAATGTAGCCGCTGATGACATAGACCCCCCCCCCCCACCACCACCACCAAAGCAACGTAGACAATAACAGACGACAAACACACACGAGGAGGTTAACAGCGCAAATACACCACATTACCACCGTCTTGCTGTAACATAGGCATCCGATCAGAGCATGGTAATTCCTCTACCCCACAGTAACTCATTGGCGACGATCAGGGGGCTAGGCCCTGCGCTCTACCAATGAGCTGCGTCGTCGTGGGTGGGTCAATGTTGCGGAGGAGGGGGCCAGGAGCTCCAGTGTCGGCGCGAAGCCAGAGCGGCCGAGTTGAGGTCTGGGCAGTAGCGCTGAAAAAAAAGGAGACTGAGCTCCAAGCTTCACCGTCGGCGACGCCCAATGTGCGTGTGTGGCTGCCAGCCTCTAGCTGGCTGCATATCTACCCGCTGCCAAATGGCAAGCATTTATTGGTTCATCCATGTCCAATAGGCATGCGTCCAGCGTTGACAGGCTATCGGCATCCGCATAATATCCGGACGAACGTCTCATTATCCGGACTATGTCCAAAATCTGGCCTCATTACCAGCTAGAGAGAACATGGCTCTCGGGTGTAATTTGCATGAAAGCACATCAACTCGCTTTTCTCAGCCCACAGGCCGTTTTAAGCGATTTCCTGCCGCCTATAATCTTGGCCCAAACGGCTCTCTTATCATTCCCATCACTTTTCAGTTTCACCTAAACGCTTGCACACAATGTTTATACTAGTACACCAGATACACATAAATTGCCTATCCCCAAGATAAATGTACCGTGCTTTTGGTACAGGTCGGAAACGTCCTTAGGTCGGATATGTTTTGGTATAGACAACTGTAGGTGTAAAACCGCTGGTTGGGTTCTTTGCATCGCCTTCCTACTGTCATTTTCAAGCGCCATATCAGGCGTGCGCACGCTCATATTTCGTGCATGATGCTTGACCCGACGAAGATCGGTCAAGCGTTTCCTATTGAGGTGCATCAGTAAGTTACTCGTGCTTATGTTTTTGCATTTTCGTAAATATATTTGTTTGTAGCATTTCTTGTGCTCAGGCCACAAGCGTTAAGAATTCAGTGGTGGGGTGGGTAGAACGTGGATCTGGTCGCTCGCTCCGAGGTGGCGGATTCGCCGAAACCACCTCGCGCGACGGCTGAAAGGTTTCGAGCTGGTAGCCCCTTACCCACGAAGGGAATCGAATTTGTTCCTGCTTCTAAAAAAATATGCTGCTAACTAACACGGTTATTGCAACAGGGAAAACGCAAGCGCTGGTCAAAGGAAGAAGAGGACGCTGTTACTAAAGATCTCCGAATGTTCAAGGAGAAGGGTGATGGGAGGGGAAGGGGATTCAGGACGAGTTTGCGGGCGTCTTATCGTCTCGCACAAATGCCAACAATAAGGACAAGTGCTACAGACCAGACTTTGGAGATGCAAAAATGCAAGTGGTATTTCGCTTTGGTAGCTACTCTCACAACAGCAAACATTTACTGTTTTAGATCCTTTGCAGCTTGTTGTATATCTGGAGGTTTCGGTCGCAAAGGCTAAGAAGGAAACGTCACTTGCGCTTTTTTTACGACACGGGAGTGCTACAATTGGATTCCCCGTTTTCAAAAACGTACCTTAAGAAGTGACGATGACTGTATCCGTAAAACTTCAAAACGAGGCAAAACGCATATCTATGTCACGTGAGAGTGGTTGGTTGGATACCACGTATTCGAATACGTACCCTCACAAGTGAGTGTCCGTAAACGTCAAAAACGGGTAAATAACATGTCTATGCTCCACGGGAGTGCGCTACTCTACCAATTAAGTTAAGGTTGTTTTAGTTTTTTAAAATTAAATATTAAACAATTTTATTAGAAGAATATACATTAAAAATAGCTTTTAATGAATTTCTTGAAAGTTGTTTATAAACATTTTGTTTAAAAGATATATATATCATTTAATAATCCTTTAGGTAAATCTTGATTAACACCTCCGGGTCTAAAATAAGCTGCATGCATACGTGCACCTGAAACTCTTTCATAAAATTCCATTAATTTTTCACGTTCTTCAAAACCCCAAAAATATGGTGTCATTGCTCCTCTTCACGGATATTTTCAAATTCGCTCATTAACCCCGCCATGATGAGAAACCGTGGTTCTCCACATTTCAGCCTCCCAGGTGCCCCAACGGTTACGTTTACTTGGTGCAAGTATATATATATATGTTTCAGTATACCATGCACTAGCCTCTCGTTTTTTTTGCAATTTCAAATAACGTGACATTTCCATTGAATTGCATTTGTGTACATGTAGTACAGTAGTTCTATTTGAGCAGATAACAACACCCATAACAAACTCTAGATATATGTCGGTGGCACTGCGTATAACAACAACTACGAACCTTTTCCCGAGTGGTCAAAAATATTCCTAGTTCCTGTGCACTGACATACTTGGCTCCACAAATCCGCTTCGGAAATGGCGCTGGACGCAGTCGGTGTGTTCCCCCTAAGTCGCTACGGCGCGGAGGGAAAGGTAAGCTCCGTTGTGCATACAACATTTAAGTGTTTAACATTAACGTATCATTTTACTATTACAGCTGGTGCAGAACTGCTGCGAAGGGCGGGCGTGGTTCCGCCCAAACAGACGAGGGGCGAGGGGGAACCCTACTTGGCGCTCTCCGCAGCGATATCGCTGCCGAGTCTCTGGACATGAGGCTCTGATCGAGCATGTGCTTCAACTTGAAGTTGCCAAGCCATCAGTCTCTAAATGTTTTCAGTCCTTCTTGTTTTTTCATGTAAGCAATTAATTTCCATTAATCTTTGTAGATTTTAATGGTAAATTTTATTTGATGCAGGTTGCGGTGGAAAATTTGCTGTGGCGACCAAGGACAAGGGCAGGGCGGATTTCTCATTAGAGGGGGAAGCTGCTAGCATTAACGCTAGATGTGTTCAAGTGCCGCAAGAAAGTGGAAGAGAGCGCGAGTCTGCTCGCCGTCCCTGGCGGCGACGATTTTGAACAGCGAAGCGATGAACGGGACGTGCAGTATACCGATTATAAACGAGTCAGCATGCATTGACTCGTAGATTGTGAGTGCGGACGGCGTACCAAGATGCGACAGCATCCTTGAGGGCATGCGAAGTTGAGCGCAAATTGCAAAATGATGATCCGAATCGCGCCGCGCCCCATTAGGTGATGACTTCTTCGCGCCAAAAATTGGCGCCAGTTTGAATTAACGAACGATTGGTCAATAATCCCACCAATCACAGTGATGATTTTGGAACGAACAATGGTTGGTTAATAATCCCACCAATCGCGTCGTCGATTTCAAGTTGAAGTTGTTTTGGTGCGCTGTTGAACTCCCGGTATGAATCCAGTCTGAGCCACTTTGCGGTACCACAGCAGGAACGGCAATGGTGCGCAGGTCCTGCCTGTCACCACCTTTTGTGGTTGAATTCGTGGTTGAACTACTGCTACACGCAGTGCCACTGATATCGGGAGACCAAGCCAATCCTGGCATATCGCGCAAAATGTTAAGTTAACTTTTAGTTTGAACTATACTGGTATCTAAAAATCAAGATTACTTTGCCAACGGTCGTAAACAAGCATACATGGCGAGGCCGAAGCCGCTCCAGTGGAGTGCGTGTTGTTTCTGGACGAGCAGGTGATCGCCTCACAACTATTGCTGGCGGAGATGGTGTCGTGTCTGCTGCCGCCGCTGCGCAAGGTCGTAGGAAAGCATAGGTGGGGTGGCCGGCGCCGCCTCAGTGGAGTACGTGTCTTTCGTTAGCGTTGCTGGTGGAGGTGGCGTCGGAGCTGCTGCTGCCACTGCAAAGACAGTAATAGCGCATGCATGGCGTGGCCGGTGCCGCCTCAGTGGAGTTCGGGTTGTTTGTGTGCGAGCCAGTGAAGGTGGCGATGGCGTTGATGGTGGAGGAGGCGTCGGAGCTGCTGCTGCAGTTGCCAAGGGCCGTAGGATCGCATACTTTGTAGTAAAATGTACATAGGCAAAGAGCGTAGAGGGTGCGAGCAAGGCACCTGCGGATTGGTGTTGAAAGGTTTTTGTCATCTCGAAATGCTATTCATTCATCAGGATACTCTGTTGTACTGCTAGCACAACATTTGTCTCCTAAACCGAGCATCACTCGAATCGGCGAACCGCATTTTGGCAGGTTACAACAACTACAACCGCAAGATTCTGAAATCGAGGTTTCTAAGGTTTACGATGAAAGCACGGATATTCAAACGGCCATCGAAAAAATGGTCCTCGTTTGCGTGCCGAACCGATTTCAAAATTTGACCGATACTCTTGATCACCTTCGAGTAGATCAAAATAGCCCTTGTTGTCCACGTTCTGGAGCCACGATATTCCGCCGCCAGCTCTCCCTGCAGCTCTAGGATCCAGCACCTACCCAGAAACCACTCGTAGGGTTCAACCTTGTTCTCAAGATCTATTTTACGATACCGGGTCATTCAATATGAAATCTATCATTGAACGAAAAAGAAACAACATTTGAGAATAAATACAGATTGCACAGAAACATAATACACCATGATTTACCTGCGAGTTGGCTAAGATAGTTGCAGCAAACGCTCCAACAATAGTTGTTGCAGCGTTCCCAGCGCCAATGGCTTCTTTTTCACCGATGAACGAAGTTAGTTGGTCGATTTGTAGCCGCTCAACACAGTAGTCCACATGGTTGCACGAGTTTGTCAAGCATGGGGTTAGCTACAACATACCACACACCCTTGTTTTAGAATTGATATCTCGCAACTTTGTAGCTCAGGAAAAACTTACCGATCGACTGAATCAGCTCGGTGTTTCAGTGAACGGGTCACCAAACCTTGCTACAAATTCATCCAAGCATTCAGAATCCATCACTGCCTGCGCTTGTCGGATAAAGAGAAAAAAAACAAATGACAGATATTGCGTCCATCTACAGAGTATTGCGCCTGTAGCCTACAGCTACAGGTCCATTACTGCTTGAACATCACACTTCAACAAACTATTTTCATTTCCCCTACTGGCTCGTTTATTAACACATGTACATTATTACCTGTTTTAGCCGCAATAATAGGTAATTCTACTACATATGGAATTTTTTGCGATACAACCTTCTTAGTACAGCAAAACCTTTTACGATACTATTTCTATGCAGCGGCAGCTCTGACTTTACCGTCGCTCGCTGCCATTTTCACTAGAATGAAACCTTATTTACCTGCTGATGAATCAATACGGCAATTACCAATGGCAGCACACCCCTAACACCACCGATCATACGACTCTTCATAACGGCAGCAACAGCCTTGATGCCACCTCCCCAGCAACGCCAACGCCACCATCACCAGCATACCCAAAAAAAGACACGCACCCCACTGAAGCGGCGCTGGTCACCCGATGTATGCGTTCCTACGGCCCTTGGCAACTACAGCAGCAGCTCCGACGCCTCTTCCACCAGCAACGCCATCGCCACCTTCACTGGCTCGCACACAAACAACCCGAACTCCACTGAGGCGGCACCGGCCACGCCATGCATGCGCTATTACTGTCTTTGCAGTGGCAGCAGCAGCTCCGACGCCACCTCCACCAGCAACGCTAACGAAAGACACGTACTCCACTGAGGCGGCGCCGGCCACCCCACCTATGCTTTCCTACGACCTTGCGCAGCGGCGGCAGCAGACACGACACCATCTCCGCCAGCAATAGTTGTGAGGCGATCACCTGCTCGTCCAGAAACAACACGCACTCCACTGGAGCGGCTTCGGCCTCGCCATGTATGCTTGTTTACGACCGTTGGCAAAGTAATCTTGATTTTTAGATACCAGTATAGTTCAAACTAAAAGTTAACTTAACATTTTGCGCGATATGCCAGGATTGGCTTGGTCTCCCGATATCAGTGGCACTGCGTGTAGCAGTAGTTCAACCACGAATTCAACCACAAAAGGTGGTGACAGGCAGGACCTGCGCACCATTGCCGTTCCTGCTGTGGTACCGCAAAGTGGCTCAGACTGGATTCATACCGGGAGTTCAACAGCGCACCAAAACAACTTCAACTTGAAATCGACGACGCGATTGGTGGGATTATTAACCAACCATTGTTCGTTCCAAAATCATCACTGTGATTGGTGGGATTATTGACCAATCGTTCGTTAATTCAAACTGGCGCCAATTTTTGGCGCGAAGAAGTCATCACCTAATGGGGCGCGGCGCGATTCGGATCATCATTTTGCAATTTGCGCTCAACTTCGCATGCCCTCAAGGATGCTGTCGCATCTTGGTACGCCGTCCGCACTCACAATCTACGAGTCAATGCATGCTGACTCGTTTATAATCGGTATACTGCACGTCCCGTTCATCGCTTCGCTGTTCAAAATCGTCGCCGCCAAGGACGGCATGTTCGCTACGCTGTATGTGCTATTCATGGTCAAGCTCGGTACAAGCGGGTATCACCCCTGCCGTGAATGGGGCGCCCTGGCCTCAAGGCGTCGCTACCCACCGCGCTCTTCCGGACAACGGATCACTTGGACGGCATCGCGATGTCGCTGCTCGATACGCTTTCGTACTAGCGGATCTGACGGACGGCAAATGCGCGAAGATTGCTGTCACGCTCATCTCGCAGGGACCATCACGATTTCGTCGACGCGTGGGCGGGCGCCGCTCTCTGGAAGTGGTGGACTGCAAATACCGTGTCGCTGACCACCGTGCACATCATGTGTGGGTTCACCCCTGAATGAAACCAACCCGTCCAAGTGATGAAAACGTTGATTACAAGCATGGTGCTGCTGAGGGTGTGGTGGTGGCGGTGGTGCTGCTACAGCTGCTCTTGTCTACATCGGTCGGCACTGACTGATGCACCGTCTGCCTCGGTCGTTTGGGTATGGCGGACGGCATCGTGTGTCCTGCAATTCGAGCCAGTGATCCTGGCGGATGTGCCGTTGGCCGTCACGCTTTTTGTCGCGTAGTTCGTGTAGCTCGTGGTGGTGGGTGTACCGTACCGGGACGCTGGTAGGTGCCTATTCACGCTCGAGTACGTACGGGATACAGCCGGCCACGTACGGGACACAGCCGACCACGTACGGGACACAGCAGACCACATCTGGGACTCCGCTGACTATGTATGGTTCACAGCCCACCGCTCGGGCCAAAGAGGTGCGCTGTGCACGGCGCTAACCAGTCGTTTTCGGCATACCGTTCGTACTCGAGCTTTGCATGGATAGTATCCACCACCCGTATATTACCTAGGAGCAGTGGGGGGGATCGGTAAGGAGCACGAACGTGGGCGCAAGTTGTCGTCCCACCACCTGAGTACCGTAGAATAGCATTGAACTTCAATGATACCAACTGAATTTGGGAGGTACTACTAAGCGTCTACCGTCCGACTAAGACTACTCAGTTTCCAAATTCCGATCTCTTGACAAGATCCAGAAAAATCGGAAGCATACGCTCAACCCAGCGACGGCCCAGGCGGTGTCTGGACCCCAGACCGACGTGGTGGCACAGCGACCTACTCGAACACGAATGAAAGCAACACGGGCCACAACGCAAGTCGATGCGACAGCACAGCGACCCGTACGAGCACGAGCCAAATCTCCAGGAAAACAACAAGTCAGTTCACCGACGGATGCAGCAGCGGATCGCCCGGCACGATCACAAGAAAAACCTTCAAAAGCACGCTCGAAGCAAAGGTTGTCCAGCGCTGGACTTCCCGTCACCACCCGATCACGAACTGGCGCGGCTGGAAAGAAACCTACCCGAGCAAAACAAAAAGCGCCAAGGAAATCGTCTGCTAGCGTGCTGCCCAATACGACGGAAGAGCCCGCACTAGCATATGACGAGCAGCCTGGCCGCACACTATCGATTCGTTCTCAGACCGATTGCGACGGCGATGACGATTTTGAAGAAGAAATTGTCGGAGATGGCGAGAGTACCTACGATAGCTGTGATATAGTGGACGACGACACGTCCGATGATGATGGCGAAGAAGCTGATAGTCTCCACCAGAGTAGTTGTATACAACATGGAATTCGAGGCACCGATTGGGCTCGCGATACTGCGGCGGCAGCTTACATGAATGCCATGACTACTGAGAGTGGTCATCGACTTGTAGAAGAAGGCAGGATATAAGGACCATGGTGAGCTGGGCCTCTTCCCCTTGTTCATTACGAAAGAGTTCAAAGAGCGGATCCAGGGGTGGACAAACGAAGGGCTCAAGATGCGTGGCTAACCACCGGCGACCAAACAAAGCGTTCAATGGGTTCCTTGGTCTCGAGCTGGCAATGAGTATTTGTCCTCTGAACGACATTTCCGAGTTCTGGAGTGAGAAGAGATTTATCGAGCAACACGACTTCTCCGCCTCTATGAGTCGTACTCGATTTCAGACCATTAGAAGCCGGGTCAAATTTCATCCACTTGATGTGTCATCGGGTGATGGAAAGGATTCACTATGGCACAGTCGAATTTTGATGCAGCACATCCAGAAAAGGTTTGCTCAAATTGCTGTTACGTACGGAACCAGTAGTCTGGATAAAAACAGTGTGCGTGCGAAAGCGCGGACACGCGCCAAATCGTTCATCCCGAGCAAGCCTGACAAATATACAATCACGTTTTACGCAGTTGTTGCGTGGAAATCGTTGTACATCCATTCCATTTGGGATAATGGCTCGGGGAATCTGACGAAAATAGCACCAGCTACCCGCTACACGCATGTATTTCCTAGCCTGACCACTCCGCTTGGCCGTACCCTCGATGACCCGGACGTTGCCACCGTGAAGGCGAGCGCGTCCGCCCTTTGGATAGCTATGATGGGACACTAAGCTTCGGTAATGCTGTCACCAAGTGGACGCCGACTTATGGTGACAGACAACTTCTATACACGACAAGCCTTAGCGGATGCTCTAAAGATATTCACCGATGGTGAAACACGGATCCTCGGGACCGTGCGAGAAAACAACGTCGACAAGCTGAGCAAGCAAGCAGTTGAAGGTGCTATAGCGCGAATCAGCAGTGCTTCACGAGGTACATGGGAACTCGTAGCTATCCGGCAGTGAGAACCTGGATATGATCGCGCAAGAAAGAGCATGCAGCCAAGCAGCGCGCCATCCCCGCATCACAACGATCATCATTCCCGCCGCTTAAAATGGTGTTTGCTCCTCAGGCTGGCTACATCGTGTTCCTCCACAAAAAGCTGGCCATCTTTTACACGAACGACCTCCTCACCACGCCACCCCAACTTGTCATGGGGTAGAATGACCCAAGAGCAATAGAATGTGTTCACGGGCTGTCCCGTATCAAACGCCGAACCGGTGAAGAGAAATTACACAGGAAAGCGTTCATGGTCCCAACGGTAATAGCTGCCTACAACATTGGCATGAATGGCGGCGACCGGGTCGACCAGCTACGGTCAACAAACCCGATGAGACGCAAGGAAATGCGTCTATCCATGAGCATATTTACTTTGGCGCTCGATCTTTGCGTGATCAACGCATTCGCACTCTTCAACGAAGTCAAATCAGCAGATTCACCACCAGTACCCATTCGCGAGTTCAAGCGTCGCATTGCCGAGCAGCTGACAGCTCAGCAGCTTGCGCCCACGCGTATGCTTTGAGCATCGAAAAGAAAGCGCGCCGGAATGACTGAGGTGGTCGGCAGTATCACAAGCAACCACATCCTAACTCCCAACTCGACGTCAAACTACGACGGGCAACTCAAGTGCAAACTGTGTAGTATTCGTGGTCTCCAGAGACGCTCTCGTTACGGAAATGTTGTATGCCATCGTGGCTTCGACGTGGAATGCTTTGCAGCTTATCACTTCCAGGATGTCTTTTCGTCTGCTTCGACACCAAGCGTTCGCGCTGCTCTGGACTTAGTGTGCGCCTCTGCATCCGGCTACAAAGCTTTCAGGACCCGAACCAAAGTGAACAAGTCAATTACGCCAATTGCTGAGCTCAAGTTTCCTGAGTAATCGATGCGGTACACCCGGTGAGGCGAAGCGCTGTGTTCAGCACATTGCCACCAGTTGGTTCGAATGAAGATTCACCTTTAGCATATTCACAATCCCTTCACGCACGATAAGAATTCATCAATGATAGTTCATTCTCCAGTTTACTCCTCCCGACATTTTTTCAGATCTCATCAGAACCCACCTTCACACTTATGAAAAGCAGCAGCCGAAACTTCCACGCAAGCGGCGAACGTACATCTCCACTAACAACCATATCTCGAGCGGCCCCAGCGCCAACTTAGCCCTTTTGTTGCCCATACATTTCCTATCATTATATTTGTATACTTTAATCAAGAAAAAATTGCAAAACGATTCATAATGTCACTTTTTGTGAGCTTTTCCGGTAACCCAAATGTGAACATATAGAAAAATCAAGTATAACATTTGGGAGAGTTTTGTAAAACGCGGCATTATACATCGTTTTACTCGAAATTCCGGTAACATCATTATTGGTTTAGACTATAATCTTTACAATTGAATTGACAATATTTACAAAACGATGCATTATGCATGTTTTACCACGGTTGGCAACAAAAGGATTAATCACTAACAGTTTTGCCTCCACTTCGACCGCAACCAGCAACACCACGTATGCTCCGATACAACATTTGCAGTTGGCAGCAGCTGGATCAAGGCACCGCCAGGAACGCACACAACCAAACATAGACCTAAGAGCAGAACGTATGCGCCCATAAAAGCCCTTCGACGTAGTGACAGCACCAGAATCACCAACATCAGCATGGTCACCAACTAAATGCTCACATTTGCAACATTCGCTCTAGCATCAGGTCTGATCCCGGCGCAGCACCGGCAACACTTACCGTGTCTCTACGACCTCTGGCGATAGCAGCAGCAGCATCATCTCAAATGCCATCAACGCCACCAACTCCAACCAGACTTGCAACACCATTTTCACGTCCTTGCAGGTGTTCCTCCGACTTTTGGTAAAGACAGCTGCAGCTCCGACGGGTCCTCCCCCAGCAACACCACTGAGCCCAGCACCAGCATGCCCACAATAACACACACTCCACTGGGGCGACACCGGCAATCCCAACCATGCGTTCCAATGACCGTCTGCAATGGTTTCAGCTGCTCCGACGGGTCCTCCCCCAGCAACTCCAGCGAGACTTGGAACATCCTGCTCGGGAAAGACGTGTCATCCACCGGCGCCATCAACCACTTGTACGAGTTCCTACGGCCGCCCGCGATGGTAGCATGGCCAACGCCCCCCCCCTCTTATCTGGGAATGAATTCTGAGCCGCTCAAACTCTTTTGCGGTGTGTTCAGCAAATTGAGTGGCCGCGACTACACATCCACATAAACGTGGTAAATGGTGTAAAGACAGCACGACATCATTTTCCTACTGGGCACGATACTGTCTGTAAGGATTAAGGATATTCCATCCGTTCAATTTAAGCCAAACATATGTACCGATTGGACTTGTTATGAACAGCATGGCGTCCCGAAACAGCAATGTAAGTGCCGGTAGTGAAAGAGTTAATAAGGGCGTATTCTTCATTCTTTGACCAGTGCTTGGGTTTTCCTGATAGCATTGCAATAACCGTGTTAGTTAGCAGCATATTTCTTTAGAAGTAGGAGCAAATTTGATTACCTTCGCGGGTAAGGGACTACCAGCTGGAAACCCTTCAGCCGTCGCGCGAGGTGGTTTCGGCGAATCCGCCACCTCGGAGCGAGCGACCAGATCCACGTTCTACCCACACCATCACTGAATTCTTAACGCTTTTGACCTGAGCACAAGAAAGGCTACAAACAATTTATTTACGAAAATGCAAAAACATAAGCACGAGTAACTTACCGATGCACCTCAATAGGAAACGCTTGGCCGATCTTCGTCGGGTCAAGCGTCATGCACGAAATATGAGCGTGCGCACGCCTGGTATCGCGCATGAAAACCACAGTAAGAGAAGCACGCTTGTATTGTTCGCAGCTTGGCTGCAGCGTAGTGGCCTCGAGGACGAACAAGAGCGCGAGAAAGAACGAATGTGTTCTCTTCAACTGGGCAGAACTTAGAATGATTTGATTCTTTCAACTGGCAACTCGCGTACTCTTCAATACGCAACGTGTCGTACACGAGGAGGAAAGACGGCTGGACATGCATCGCACCATCAACAATTAAAACCCCCTTTGAGCGTACGCGTCCCAAGTCGGCGTGCAGCTCGTCTTGTCTCACTTGTCTCCGGGCTCCAACTGAGTGACTATACTGCACACAGGTCAATGCACTGCTGCAACATGCAGCCTTCTCTTACTCCCACCTCACTCAGTCTGGACCCGGGGTCGGATAGCTGCTGACACGTCTTCAATGGTCAGCGCTGCACGGAGACCCTGGAACCAGTTGGGTCCCAACGCTTTCGTGAAGATGTCGGCGATATTCTGCTCGCTCGGAACATACTCGACTTCGAGCTTGTTAGCCTTCACGAACTCAGCGATCTTCCGACTTTGCTTGGCGAAGCGTTTCATCTTCTTGTAATTTCCATGCTCGGACATGACCGTGATAGAGCTCTGATTATCGACGTGGAGGGTAGAGCACGGCGGAGTTTGCCCTGTGATCTCCTTCAAAAGTTTTCTTGCCCATATCACGTTCTCCACGCACATGCTCGCCGCAATCAACACGGAACTGCATGTGTCAGTCGTCACTTTGCCTTGTTGCTTGCTCTTGTACATGAACGCGCACTCGTTCAATCGCAAAAAGTAGCCCGTAATGGATCGGCTAGTATCAGGACAATTTGCATGATCAGCGTCACAGAATGCGTCAATCCGCAGCGGCAGCACTTCACCTTCACGTCTGTACACAAGCCCGTAGGTTCGCGTACCTCGCAGGTAACGTAAGACTCGTTTTGCGGACAAATAGTTTTCATTCGTGTACGCACTGGTGTAGTGTGCCAAACCTTTCACTGCATTCGCCAGATCCGGACGTGTACAAACCACCAGATACTGCAACGCCTCTATCAATTCTCGAAATGGGATGTTCGGATCATTGATTTTGTTCGGATCAGTTTCCACTGCTGGCAAATTTTCATTCTGCATCAATGGGGAGCCGACTGCGTGGGCCGCACTCATCCCAAAGCGCTCCAGTACTCGATCAATGTATGCCGTCTGTGAGATGCACAAAATCTCACCAGGCACGAACCTTACTTCCATCGAGAGAATGTGTTTCACTCGCCCAAGATTCTTCAGTGGAAACTTCTCACCCAAGCTCTTAATCACTTCTTCAATTTCTTCGACACTGCCAGCAATCAGTAGATCATCAAAGTATACAGTAAGGTATACGACTCGGCCATTGCGCCATCGTTTGTATAACCCAACATCAAAATCACACTGAGTGAATCCGATCTCCAACAGATACTCATGGAGGGTCTGATACCAAAGACGAGCAGCTTGCTTAAGCCCGTACAGCCCTTTTAAGAGTTTACACACACGATCAGTGCCATCGTTGAAATAGTCAGGTTGTTCCATGTAGATACGCACGCCCTTCAATACTCCATTCAGGAATACCGTAATGAAGTCCACATGATAGCAATCCAACGTCATCAAATGGGCCAAAATGAGAAGAAGCCGTACGGTCTCAATGCGCACGACAGGTGAGTACGTTTCGAGATAATCCACTCCGTACTTCTGTCCGCATCCTCGCACTGTTAATCGAGCTTTGAACCTCTCAACTCTGCCCTTCTCATCACGTTTTGCTCTCAACACCCAGACACAGGTCAGGATGTTACATGGACCTTTTGGTCTGTCAACTAGTCGCCACGTGCCATTAATAGTGCGCGCCTCAATCTCCGAGCTTCATTGCCGTCCACCACTTCTCACGTTGTGGGGATGCCAATGCTATGTCAGGTGTACCAGGATGTCCCGTAAGAGCATCAAATGAAGCCACCGTAGCCATAACATAGTCACTTAGACGCCGGTTGGCCTTTCGCTTGCGCTTTGAACGGCGCAATCCTCGTTGACGCTTCGCACAACGTCTTGGTTGTGATCCAGCTGGATGAGGTTCAGGTGTCGACAATTCCGACCCTGTTCGGAGCTGATCTGCTGTCGGCATTGGCATGGCGCTATCGGTGCCGTCATCGTCTCCAGACTTCTCACCATCCGACTCGCTATCCACTCCCACCGAATCCAGCCTCGCAGTGTCCTCTTCAACCTCTGCTCCCACCGAACTCTGTCTCTCAGTGTCATGGTTAATCTCTGCTCCCACCGAATCAGCTGAACTCGGCGCTCTTTGATCACTACTTGCACTTGCAGCCTCATGTGCAGTCTCATTCACAGCATCTTGAACAGTTTCACCAGCATGTTCACGGACTGACAGGTTTGCCACGTACTCCACTGGAAGTGGAATGAATGGGATCTTTGGGTAGTAGTATTGCCGTCCCTTTAGCAGCGCATTCAAGTATGTGCGCTCGACCGTCACGTCCTCACGAAACTTGACGTCTCTGGCCTCGACTATGTTTCCCGTTCGCAAATGTAACATGCGATACCCACGTCCAGTACTCGCAAAACCAAGGAATAGTGCTGGCTCAGCTTTTGCTGACTACTTGTTTTTCCGCACCTGCTTCGGTACAAATATGTACCCAACACAGCCACAAACTTTCAGCAGCGAAATATCAGGCTTCTTGCCAGTGAGCTTCTCAGTCGGCGTCGTCCCTTTCAGTGCTTTCGTTGGGCTCAGGTTGTCTACTTCCACAACGTACCGAAGCACTTCAGGCCATAGCACGTCCGGCAATTTTGCTGCATGCATCATTGCACGCATTTTGTTCACAAGTACGCCGTTCATCTTCTCGACCAACGCATTTTCTTCCGGAGTGTACGGATGTGTGGGGATGAACGTGATTCCCTTCTTCTCAAGGAACACTTTTAACTCTGTATTCGCATATTCTCCCCCACCATCACTCGTGAACCGCTGTATCTGCTTGCCCTGGGCCAGTAGCTCAGCAATCAACCGTTGTGTATTGCCAGCAGCTTCATTCTTGTGTTTGATTTCGTAGCACCACTTGTAGCGTGAGCCTTCATCATGTATCCGTTGAAAGTAGTGCATGGCACCCAGACCCGGCAAATACTTGCCCATGTCACAAACGTCGGAAGTCAAACGCTCAAAGCTCACCATGGTTCGCTTCTCACTCGCATCTCCATAAGGCATGCGCTTCCGCTTTGAAGACATGCAACTTAAGCACTTCAACTTGGTCTTCGGTTGATCCAGTGGTATATTCATTCCTTTCACCACGTCATTCTTCACCATAAAATTCAGAGAAGCTTCGTTCAGGTGCGCCAGGCGCTCATGCCACTTCATGAGCGGGCTGGCATCGGCGTTCACACTTGTCATCACCCCTGACGTCGTTGTATCACCGAACTTCCCGTTGTTCAACCAGAAATGCACACCGTGATAGACAAACTCCAGTTGTTGCCCACCACGAGTCAAGTATGTTTTCTTTGGCAGTACCTTCGGCGGGCTCGTTGACATTTCCCAGCCTTAATTCAGCATTCGGCCGAGACTCAACAAATTAACTGGACCAGACGGAGAATACTCAACTTTGTTAAGCATCAACGTTACTTCACTCTGATTCAGGACATCAACTGCAGCAATCATCACGGATCCACACCGGTTTCCCTTTGTAATCCCGCCGTCCCACACTTGGAACGATGTTTTGGACCGCTTGAAGCTTGTGAATTGCTCCTTGTCAACGCATACATGCGTTTAAGCCCCAGAATCCAACATCCAGTCTCCATTTGCCCCCCGTCTCTCAAACTTAGCTGTCATACCGATGAACTGTGTCTCTCCTTCAGAACTACTGCTGGAACTGCTGCTGCTGCTATCATTTTTATCAGCTTCAGCAATAAAGCGCATGTAGGTCATTGCACCAGTCGCCTGTCGATTGCCCGGCTCAGATGCATCGCCACCGCCATTGTTCTTTTTCTCCTTGCCAACGGACTTCTTTTGCTTTCCTTGTGCTTTGTTTTGCTTGCTTTTATAGTGCCAGCGGTCCTTTCTCACGTGTCCCAACTTCTTACAGTGATAACAGCGCACAGCACGTCGCTTTCCTGTTCCAGTGGTTTGCACTTGACCGTAAGGTCCTGGTCCTCTAGGCTTCCCCGGATTCTGACCTGGGTGCTGGCCTTGAGCCTGACCGATGTGCATCATCGCTGAAGACCCAGCTCCACTGTTCACGGCTGAATCCACCGCCATCTTTTCCATTTCATCACGAGAAAGCAGCGCGTTTCGCACCTGCTGCAAGCTTGGTGGATGACCTTGCCGGTAGGAGAAGTCAAATTGAGTGACAATCTCATGATGAACTGCGCAGACGCCCATCAGCAGAACTTGGGACATCGACGTGTCGTCGATTACAAAGCTGGGCCCCATGTGCTGCAGACGCTGTCTTAGCGAATTCATCTCCTGAATATAGTCCGCCATCTTTTGTCCAGGTGTATATGAGTGCGTATACAACTCGCGCTTCAAGTGTACAGCGTATGAGTAGTCACGCTGAGTCTTCTCAGCCATGAGCGTGTCGTACATCTCTTTTGTGCTTGTACAGTTGCACACCTTCTGTGCGTCAGCCCCTTTCACACCCCGAATGATAGCCTCCATTGCAATCCGATTACGAGAATCAAATTGGCGCTGCAACACCGGATCCAACGCATGCCGCGTTTCGTCATCAGTAACCACCTCCCATGACTCTCTTTGCTCCAAATATAATCTCAACTTCAACTGGTATACTTCAAAGGTGTCATCAAGTTTTGGTGGCTCGCTGCTGCCTCGATGCTTGACCTCTGGTAATCCAGGAGCCATCTGCTGAGGCACATCAGGTTGCCCCAATGGCACTCCGGGTGCCACCGCAGGTTGCCCCACAGACGTCACTGTTGTTTGTGTCTGGGTCGTAACGCCAGGAGCACTCGTTGTCACCGTAGTTACAGGTGGGTTCATACCCGTAACGGCAGTTATCGCTGTAGTGCCAGAAGACACCGCATTACTTGTGTCTGAGCTCATCTTAGTATCGTCGTCCACGAGCCAATGTTGGACTCATAACCTAGGAGAAGCACGCGTGTAGTGTTCGCAGCTTGGCTGCAGCGTAGTGGCCTCGAGGACGAACAAGAGCGCGAGAAGGAACGAATGTGTTCTCTTCAACTGGGCAGAACTTAGAATGATTTGATTCTTTCAACTGGCAACTCGCGTACTCTTCAATACGCAACGTGTCGTACACGAGGAGGGAAGACGGCTGGACATGCATCGCACCATCAACAATTAAAAACCCCTTTGAGCGTACGCGTCCCAAGTCGGCGCGCAGCTCGTCTTGTCTCACTTGTCTCCGGGCTCCAACTGAGTGACTATACTGCACACAAGTCAATGCACTGCTGCAACATGCAGCCTTCTCTTATAGTAGGAACACGATGCAGCCTATAAAACCCCAACAGAGGTTTTGCACCTACAGTTGTCCATAAGATCAAATTAGTACGACCAACTATATCATATTCAAAATAACAAACCTTGGATGTGTCCTTTGTGAAAACACTCAGGAAGGCATCAAGAAACGTATTACGAGCGGACTCGCGCTCTCTTCCACTTTCTTGCGGCACTTGAACACATCTAGCGTTAATGCTAGCAGCTTCCCCCTCTAATGAGAAATCCGCCCTGCCCTTGTCCTTGGTCGCCACAGCAAATTTTCCACCGCAACCTGCATCAAATAAAATTTACCATTAAAATCTACAAAGATTAATGAAAATTAATTGCTTACATGAAAAAACAAGAAGGACTGAAAACATTTAGAGACTGATGGCTTGGCAACTTCAAGTTGAAGTACATGCTCGATCAGAGCCTCATGTCCAGAGACTCGGCAGCGATATCGCTGCGGAGAGCGCCAAGTAGGGTTCCCCCTCGCCCCTCGTCTGTTTGGGCGGAACCACGCCCGCCCTTCGCAGCAGTTCTGCACCAGCTGTAATAGTAAAATGATACGTTAATGTTAAACACTTAAATGTTGTATGCACAACGGAGCTTACCTTTCCCTCCGCGCCGTAGCGACTTAGGGGGAACACACCGACTGCGTCCAGCGCCATTTCCGAAGCGGATTTGTGGAGCCAAGTATGTCAGTGCACAGGAACTAGGAATATTTTTGACCACTCGGGAAAAGGTTCGTAGTTGTTGTTATACGCAGTGCCACCGACATATATCTAGAGTTTGTTATGGGTGTTGTTATCTGCTCAAATAGAACTACTGTACTACATGTACACAAATGCAATTCAATGGAAATGTCACGTTATTTGAAATTGCAAAAAAAACGAGAGGCTAGTGCATGGTATACTGAAACATATATATATATACTTGCACCAAGTAAACGTAACCGTTGGGGCACCTGGGAGGCTGAAATGTGGAGAACCACGGTTTCTCATCATGGCGGGGTTAATGAGCGAATTTGAAAATATCCGTGAAGAGGAGCAATGACACCATATTTTTGGGGTTTTGAAGAACGTGAAAAATTAATGGAATTTTATGAAAGAGTTTCAGGTGCACGTATGCATGCAGCTTATTTTAGACCCGGAGGTGTTAATCAAGATTTACCTAAAGGATTATTAAATGATATATATATCTTTTTAAACAAAATGTTTATAAACAACTTTCAAGAAATTCATTAAAAGCTATTTTTAATGTATATTCTTCTAATAAAATTGTTTAATATTTAATTTTAAAAAAACTAAAACAACCTTAACTTAATTGGTAGAGTAGCGCACTCCCGTGGAGCATAGACATGTTATTTACCCGTTTTTGACGTTTACGGACACTCACTTGTGAGGGTACGTATTCGAATACGTGGTATCCAACCAACCACTCTCACGTGACATAGATATGCGTTTTGCCTCGTTTTGAAGTTTTACGGATACAGTCATCGTCACTTCTTAAGGTACGTTTTTGAAAACGGGGAATCCAATTGTAGCACTCCCGTGTCGTAAAAAAAGCGCAAGTGACGTTTCCTTCTTAGCCTTTGCGACCGAAACCTCCAGATATACAACAAGCTGCAAAGGATCTAAAACAGTAAATGTTTGCTGTTGTGAGAGTAGCTACCAAAGCGAAATACCACTTGCATTTTTGCATCTCCAAAGTCTGGTCTGTAGCACTTGTCCTTATTGTTGGCATTTGTGCGAGACGATAAGACGCCCGCAAACTCGTCCTGAATCCCCTTCCCCTCCCATCACCCTTCTCCTTGAACATTCGGAGATCTTTAGTAACAGCGTCCTCTTCTTCCTTTGACCAGCGCTTGCGTTTTCCCTGTTGCAATAACCGTGTTAGTTAGCAGCATATTTTTTTAGAAGCAGGAACAAATTCGATTCCCTTCGTGGGTAAGGGGCTACCAGCTCGAAACCTTTCAGCCGTCGCGCGAGGTGGTTTCGGCGAATCCCCCATCTCTGACCGAGCGGCCAGACCCACATCCTCACTGGAGCAGATCTCGCAGGTCATTTCGATTTGCGAGAGTTCTGCTGACCCCACTATTGAATTCAACAGCTTGCGCTGAAGTTCGCGCGGCCGTCTAGAGCACCTGAGGAACTTGGACCACCTGGGATTGTTATTCCGGCCACCACCAACCCCTCGCCCAGCAGTAGGTCCTCGCGCGCTACCCCCCTCTCGACCGCCATAATTTCCACGCCAACTACCTTGTTGGTGCTAACCTTCATCAGCTTAGTCACTCACGTACAGAACGGAACCACCTCGTTCTTCAGGGTCTTGTTCTCCCGCAACGTGAGCTTTGTTGCGATAGCTGCTTTAATACTTGGAGGTGCCAATGCGTCCGCCAGGCACACCGATCACGCTAATTAGTCATACCCTCACTAATAATAGTGACATCTTGCCACTGACGAAAACGTGCACGACTATTATGTGTGGATGACTAATTAAGGTGCTTGACTAATAATGGGGAAAACCAGTTCATTGATGAGTTTACTGACTACACTTTCTCCGATGGGTTGGCCTCGTCGTATCCTCTGCCAAACTCCTCCGCGTAGCGCGCTATGATACCCTGCAATGACTTACTCAGCTGCTCTTATTTCCACTTACCATCGCTGCACACGTCTAAGCCGCACAATACCATGGAGTTTTTAGCCCAGTTCATCTTGTTCTCGCCGGTCTCTGCGTTGATCAGGCGAATGCATTCCGCTGAGGTGTCGAGGTAGAACTGCTTGCCCGGATTAGCGAGCGACCCCGACGCCTTGTTGCCTTTCGTCCAGTCACCACGCCGGATTGCTTCCATGTTACGCTTCTCACATATAAGCCTCCAATGCACTTTTATCCGCTGTATCGGAAATCTATCAGCGGGTTGGACAAAATTAGTTGCATTTGGTGGGAAAAAGCGAATCCGCGTCCGAAATTGCTTGGCCAGTGCCTGCACAGCGTCCCCTGAGTGTTCACTTGCATTGTCGATCCAGAGGTCTCGTTCCTTCACGAAAGGACCACCGGGGCCCCAACAACGATCTTCTTGCAGACACTCCTGCATAATATCGTTGTTGATGAAGGCACTGGGCGATGAGCGATAAGCAACACCGATGGATTCGTCAGAAAGGACTTGGATGGGGTGGCTCGACTTCTTCTTCTTAAAGATCAACATTGGGCAGAGAAGCTTGGCGTCCGAACCGCCTCGAAGCAGCACGCACATTGTAATACCTCCATGACCTATTGAAATAAGATAAAAATCAGTCGGTACTTTCCGTTTAAAGTACACCGTACGCTAAAACAAATAACATAAAGCAGTTAATTTACCAGAAACGATCCTGCGGTACTCTATCTTGTCTGTTCCACCAAAGTCCAGCGTTTTGCCATCATCCAGATCTATAACGAAATGACTTTCGTCCATATTGTGCTGTTGGTTGGGGTTCAGCACGCCATCATTGGATAGCCGCCTGAGAGTACCAAGGTGGTGAACGATGGACTGTTCAATCTGTGCCATTTTGGCCTCACTCACTTGTTTCTTCCCTTAAGCTTTCGATAGACAATGTTGTGGCGTTCCGTAAAATATTAAATACGACGTGGAGTGATAAGAGAGCTAAACGGCTTACCATTGAAACTGTATACTCCGTTGAAAGTCGAATGCGTATTGTTCTCGATCGTTGTTATAGCCATATCGATGAGAAGTCGCGACGAAAGTTTTATACCAGCCTTCCGGAGGCGCTCAAACTCAGCGAGCAGCTGAGGGTAAAGCCACTCCCAGCGAGTATCCAGTTCCCGACCTTTACCAGACATGGCCTTGATAACGAGCTGATGGCGTCCCCCCATGGCAGACCTGGCATACTTGTGCTGCCCCCCCCTTCCTCCAGTGCCAGCAGCAGAGCAGAGCGCTTCCTCCACCTGTCTCGGGCCTTATTTAGGTTGACCCGGCGATCCACCGCCCGAAAGAAACCCGAAAATCGGCCGACAGCCCGTCCATAAAGTCCTTTTTCGCCGATTTCAAGTAGGTCTCCCTCCATTCACTGCACGCACTAGTCTCTGTCGGCCACAGCAACCACGTGCTGCAGAGCACGCCTGCTCTCATCGCTCATTTGGGTTGTGAAGGTTGAGGTCTACTGGGTAAGGATTGAAATGGGTGGTGGTCACCGACGAACACGATTATATGTGGTGTATCACTAAATTCGGTTTAACTACCTTCTGTGTTTGACTAAGTACGAATCATGACTAAATTTGAAGCACGACTAATTAGCGTGATCGGTGTACTTGACGAGGCGACGCTGCTAGTGCTCGAACGCGGCGTCCGCCAGGTTGAACTCATCCAAAACGGTCTCCGTGTCTCATCATTCGACTCTCGGGCTCCGGTCAACGTGATGCGAAGCGGGTGAGCGCTTTTGGATCGCTAGTCAGGTGTATAGCACGTGGTCCTTCGGGATGGATCCGAAATCAGTCGACCTTCTGGATATAAGTCCGAAAGTCAATAGCCTTTTGGAGTCCCGAGGTGGTCAGTTCTCCGAAAGTAGTACTAGATACTCCGACGGAGTTGGCGTGTGACCTTGTGTATCCTCTTACGTGTCGTTTACCTTCGGCGGAACGTGATCTCACCAAATGAGTTGTTCGTATACAAAATATGAATCCGGATGCAGAGCACAAACGTTACTTCCGAAACGCCGTTCCTACAACTGGGTTGGATCGTTAGAAGACAAGTCTTCACAGATAACCAAATACAATACAGAGAGTTATACACAAATATACAGCCGCTCTTATTCTTTAGGACCCTTGAGCGGTGGGTCACTCTCGCACCAGTCAACTGGAATCTCACTTAAGACTGGCAAGTCTCAAATGTGCTCTCCAATGCGCACCACTCCGAAAGGAGGAAAACTTTGGAAGTAAAGTCTAAAAGACTCTGAACTTCCGGACTCAATATACAGTCCAATCACACAGCAGTCAAATCGATAATTCCAGGGGCGACTACCAATAACCTCTCTAGAATCGCAGTTAATATGAAATGAAATATCCGAAAGTGAATACTCCAACTAGGATATGAAATAGGAAGATCACCTTCGGACGCGCGCCGTCCAAATCCCCGCCTAACTTGGTCTTGAATGTAGTGGAGAGTTCCACGGCGGTCTTCCCGGTCACGACGCGTCCGACGCTGGTCCAGATGACGTGGGGCCTCCCGGCAAAGTTCTTCCTTCCGGTTCACGGCTTCTTTCTCTTGTCGGCTTGACAGTATCCTCAGGCTAAAAGACCCCAAAGACACTTGCGCTCTTCTTGGCAAAACGAACTCTCTGTTTATCTGTTTGTTAGTTGTCTGCTAGACGTGTCGACTAGCGATCTCTCTGAAAGCACTACTTGTATCTTGGTTTCACTATAGGTCTTGGGTGGCAATCGTCATCCGAAGTGTTTGCAAATCAGTGGAACTTGGAGGATTCTTGGCGGATTCTTCTGCTGGCTCTCGTGCATAACCGATCATCGTCGGTCGTCGTGGTCGGTCGTTAATATATGGCCTTGAGTATACTTGGATCTCGAGATGGGATTCTGGGTACAAATCAGCCGGCTCTCTCTGGGTACAAATCAGGACTCCGGATGCACTTACGTCTGGACTCCGAATGCAGTGCGTCCGGATGTAACACCATGTCTTGAGGTTCCTTCTGAAGTCGAATGTCCGAAAGGTGTCCGTCGGGTGTCCGAATGCACTTGGACTCTGGATGCATCCCGACTTCCGGATGCACTTGGACTACATTCGGATATACTTGGGCTGCCTTCAGGTGTAGGTTCACCCGTTGTACCATGCTGCACTGGTCGGCGCCTGTCGTCCATCCGTTTTCTCACGAGCCGCTTCGTCACAAACGTGTCTTCACGCGCAACTTCTTCATAGCATTATCGACCGTCGCGTAGTCGATGCGCGAGGGGGTCAGCGTTTGCTTGAAGTAGTCGATCCACTGCTGATCTGAAATTATATTCGGCGGCAGATTAATTTCGTAGTGCGCGATCATACACTTGGTCCTCGGCTTGATGCAGGCACCGACGAGCATAGCATACACACCGCTCCATTGGGTCTGAAGGGCGGTAATCGCTATCATGTGCGTTTCATTCTTGCGCATTAAATGTCTTGCATCGTCCGGCCGGCGAACCTTGGAGGCTGAGGCAACAGTGGGGCTGCCACACGCTGTTAGCCTCGGTTACTCTGGTCAGCTTCTCCCAGCGCCAGATCACGCGGGTTCCCTTCCGGGTTCGCAGTAGGCATCGCCTCGTCCTCTTGGCCGGAACCGAAGGTTTCAGCAACTGCAGCCGCAGCCCCGGAGACCGCGACGATGCTTGCAGCGAGGGCGAGCCAGCGCTAGACAGTTCATGATGGTGGCACGTGCCGCGAGCTCATCGACGCTAGTGTCTTCTCTGTCATCCATCTTGATTCACGCACACCTTCCTGCGCGGAGCTTGAAACCGTGTAGTACTAAGTACTAAAGTCAACTTTGATCCGTATCCACAGCGGGTTACTCGTTACTGAGCAAATTCGAAACTAATTTGAGTAGCTAAGTTCGACGTATTGTCTTGCTATGCCTAGCTAGATATCTTCTGTTATGCAGATATGATGACGAAACAGTGTTGAAGTACCTTACCGAGGTCTACAACTTGCACAGCTCTCTGTTGTAGATGCCCGCTGTCGATCGCAGGGGCTCCAAAGATGCAACTGGGAACAACAGCCATGGGGACCCCGTCCTACTCCCCCCTCTACGTAAATGGTGTTCCTCGAGCTTCGCTGACAAATATGAACGTCTTGGTGCCGCTTCCTGAAAGCTTCGTCGTAGCTTGTGACAGCCGGACTTCGTAGTCTTTTGTGTGGCTGGTAGGTGTGGGGAGAGTCTATTAGGCGGTATGCGATGGACAGAAACCTCGTCCAGTAACACAACCGCCCCATGCTTGTGTTTGATGTCAAATGGAGTTGTCATTATTGGCACGTTGCAGGCAAACGTACAAGTTGCTGCAGCAATGTTTTGAGCGTCCACTGGAGTTTTGAACCGAAATTGTCTCGGTTCCAAAATGGCGACACCGTCTTGCAGCAGCACCAAAGTCAATGTGACGAGGCGGGCGAACGCTTGGCGTTCAAGTGCGTATAGCGCAACCGGTCTTGTGTTAGTAGGTACAAACCCGAATTAACTGCGGGATGGCGTGTGACCTTGTGTTTATCCTCGTGGGTTCGGATCACTAGACTTGGTCAACTTAGTACCACCCAGTCATGAATATATTGGGGTTTGAAATACAAAGGTGCAAGAACTTCCAGGGCCTACAGGTCCTTGGAGTTCTGAAGGTGTGGAGAGAGGTCACGAGAAAAGACCTTTTCCCAGAGATAACAAACATCAATACATAGACTTTGACATTCAGCCTGTCAAAGTAGTTGGTACTCCCAAATACAGGTCAATTCGGGATGCCCTACGCTCACTCCTGAGCCAGTCGAGAGAAACAATACAATTACCTTCCGGTACACAGCAATTAATCAAAAGGCCTCAGGGACGGTTGCTAACAAATCGCCTAAAACCAGGTTAGTGAATATGAAATGTAAGTGGTCACTCGGGATGCCCACGAACAACCTAGCAAATGAAATAACTGGATCAACAGAGCGTTTTGGACACCGGTCCCACGTTAACTGAAACTGGAACTTAGAAGAGTTTTCGCGTGGCCCATGCACGCGGCCTTGGTCGTCCTTATATGCTGTAGCCCCTGGGTTGGGTTCCTCAGGCAGTCCTCCTAGTCACGGGTCTTCTTCGACGAAGTACTTCTTCGAAATAACGACTTCCCCCATACGCTTGTGCTTCAAGACGCAAAACAAGCTCTGTTATTCAAATTACTTTGGCTTCTATTTATTATTTCTTCTCTTCAGGTATCTTGGTATCTCTTGGCTTCACAGCGGTTCTCCGTTGCTCTCAGACCTTGATCACAAGGGACGAGCTGTATTAAAAGTAGATGAGTCTGCCACTGCAAGGGTAGAGATGGAGATAGCTTGATGGCAGCTATCGAATAAGGCCGGGTTGCAAATGAGATCTGGCTGTTCGATTCGTCGCTCCTCCTACATTTTTTATACTCTTAAAATCTTCTCACTACGCTCGCCTTGAGTAGCTTACAAACGTAGTTCCCGCAGAATTCGCTAATGTTACCGTAACAATTCCGATTTTATAGCGGGTCGAGCTTTACAATCTTCTTTCCTTCAGTGGCTACTGGCCTTACATCCCCATGCTTGTGTTCAATGTCTATAGAGTTGCTCTAAAACGGACGTTATCAGCAAACACACAAGTTGATGCAGCACCTTTTCGAACGTCTACGTGAGTTTTGAACTGAAACCAGCCCGATTCTATGCTAGCGACATCATCTCGGTCCTTTAAGAAAAAAGGTAACTTAGAACTTAAAATACTCTGGGGGTACGGGATTAATAGCCTGAATATGTTGGATTCTTCCATTTAGGGTAGGTGAGTCGTAGACCCAGGGGTTAACCTTTATCCACACTCTTACTTCAAAATGCCTTTTTTATGTTAACTTGTATCCTCACCCCCTTTCGTCGGACAAGTACAGAACAGCTACCACACTGCACATATCGGGCTCTCCGTCAAAAAGATATCTACAAGCTTGTATAATCCATAGTTTGTCGTAGCGTTTACGAACTTACATGGTACGGTTCTGTAGAGCAAGTCCGACATGGCTTCTGACTATTACATCAGCATCTCATTACACTTATCGGAGGTGACGACATGAGCCGTCAGAGCACAGCAGAAAAAGTACAATACGGTGGGCTTTGGCTTCGAAAGATGCTAAAAAAAAAAATACTTACAAAACACATAAAACCTAGCCACGCATCATAGAAAGAGCATAATGCACAAAACACGCGGTCTAATATCCGTCACCACTCATTTTTATTGGTCTGAGTCGTATCAAAAGAATAATCAATTTCACAGTATATCGCGTAGAGACAGCGCTCCGGAACTTTTTTCTTGACACAGACAACAAAATGACATCTCTCCCCTCCAAAAAAAGAACCCCTATCACACCCGAACACCTGGCGATCAAATGAAACAAACATAAACTCAACCACTGCTTTTTCATTGTATGCTAAAATCCGGGTACAATTCGTGTGCCCCCCCCTCCCTCCCCTTACCCTCCGCTCGTGTTGCCATGTCCGTCAAAGTTCTGTGAGCCGAGAGCCAGTCCTTCGTGAACAACGCCAGGCGACGAAACTCGAGAATGAGGAGCTGGGGAGAATTGTTGCACAAAGAGATCGGCAGACACATCAGATTCGACAACATTAATGGCCTCGAGACCGCTGATGCGGCATCACCTGTAGCAGGTTAAAATATTGCGCTACTGCACCTAGCCAAGACAAGTGCACGGGTTCGTCATGGCGATTTGCGCGCTGTATAAATCTGATGCGCATGAAATTTGGTTTATTACCGGACAAGAATGTTATGTGCCCCGTAAAGTTCACGGGCCCTCTGGAACGACTTTTGATTCTACGGAGACTGAAACACCGATCGAGCTGCGCCAGAATTTTCAGCGAGAGTCAAACGCGCCCTTTACTTGTGGTACCCTGTAGGTATCATACTTTCGTTTGACTAGGTAGAGCAAGAAGAGAAAGCTCCTAACATCGTCTTCCGATGCTGTCGTTCCCCGCTCGATCGAGAATGAAGCGTTTTCTTCCCAAGTAGCCCAGAGACCGTGGAAAAATAATGCAAGCCTACGCTTAGCGGCTCTGTACCCTCAACTCCAATCTCAAATTCAGTTGTTTATTCAGACCCAGCGAGTTTGTTTGGAAATATGAAAAATTGACATTAAAGTTGAAACCCAAGGAAAAATAAGTAGGTTCGCCTGCTTAAAAGGGCATCATAATTTACTAAACGATGTACGTCCTGTCGCTAAGCACTTGTGCGCAAAGGCCGTGCATCTTGAACGGGGCGGTTGGCCAGAAGTGGACACAGATTAGATCTATTGTGGCTTCTTAACGATCGACAGGTACTCCGAGATTGCGTGTTCACCGCCGACATGCTGCGCTTCCTGACCCTGGTTCGCTTACAGACAACGACATACAAATCCGGCGTCACAAAAATCCGGCATCGAGAGTGGGACTTGTGGATCTCCATAGTAATAAAATCATTTTTTTCAACCTATCAAAGCTGTTTATATCTTAGGTTTAGGACCAATTACAAGATGGAAAACAATGAATGGCTCTAAGCACAACGTTACCCCGTAGGCACTAAATCCTTGCTCACTTTGCGCCATGAAGCGCATTGAGCGCAGCTACACTATCCAGCAAAAGCGGGAGGCCTTGGATGTGGTGGACGGCGTGGGGCTCCCGGGCGCAAACGGAAGATAGCTCGTGGGACACTGGCTGGACCGTGCAAGCCGACAGCGTCCGCGACTGCAAGGGGAACGCCAGGTCCAAGTCGTTGAAAGGTCAGGGATACAAGGAAATATTTCCTGCCGTCTCCGACCTTGTAACGTACATGAAGGATACAAGGCGCGCTGAAGTGATCAGTTCTTGTCAATGAATAGTTTTTTTTTTATTGTTTCTGATGTTTTTATTATTATTATGTGTCGCTTAGATACGTTCTACGTCTGGCATGGTGGAATTCATGTGGACAATCCACCCTCAGTAGATGTCTACTTATCTTGGCGAAAGGAGAATGGAGAATTCGCGCTTGAGTGCATGGTGCAGCGCATGGCTAATCGGTAATTTGCATGTTGAAGCTCTTCGATGTTGAAATTTATTTTATAATTACTTTTTGTTTTGTTTTTTAACATTGAATGCCTAAGAAAACCGTACCACAAACAGGCATTTTTCGGGACACACCCGAAACCTAAAAACTCAGGTAGTGCGAATTAGCTATCAATACTTAGATAATAGAAAATTGACGCTTTTCTAAGAGAAGTGGTGGTGGTTGCGGGCCAAAAGCATTCTTGGTTGAAGAAATATAGGTGGATCAAACCTTACTGCTTACACCAATGTGTAGCCATGTGGTCACGCCTTTTGCTTTGAAAAAAGTGCTATCGACTGATTGTATGCTATAATCATTTGCTCATTGGATAGCAATAGTGATAGTAATACTGATTTGCTACAACGTGACGTCAAAATGAGGTTCTAGTTGCTGTTGCATGGCAGACGCTGTTTTTGCCGGAGTGTATCGAGACATCGAAGTCTTCATTAGTTTTATGGATTTATGGACAAGTAAGCACTAATATCGATCTTTGTGTTTGTATAATTTGTTTTGGGTGGGGGTAACCTCGTTACTAGAAAAGGTAGGAGCCAAGCCACCCAAATTTGCATGATCGCAGGGGTAGTAGCCGTGGATGAATAGCAATCTCTGAAAAACTAACACTAGGATAAGAATACGACATCATCCACTATGATTATGTGTTAAAACACAATGTATTATCAATGTTCTTAAGCGGTTTCAACTCGTATTGACGAAGATGACGTTGGGGGTATTATGAAAAGTGGTACGGTTTTCTCGGACATTTAAAGTTAAAAAAAAGTAAGATATGGATTTTCAGCACAGAAGCCGCAAGCCGCCAAAATATCTTTTGAAGAACTCGAAGAAATACGAGCCAAGTTTGCTTTGGAGTTCTGGGCCGATTATGCTGCGTTCCAAGGTGGCGGCATGTTGAACGTCGACATGCCGCCAATCAAGTCCTGGGCTGGAAAAGGTCGCAAGGATTCTGCGCGAATCCTCGGTACTAACAAGCACGCGGGCCGCATGACGGCGGTTCTTACGATTCGCGACAACGGTACGTTTGTTAATTAACTTTGCAAAAAAAAAATTTCAACTGATTTTTTTTATTTTACTTTTATAGGAGAAAAAATGCGTATTGTGTTCGTTCTTCGAGGTGTCCCTGGGGGAAAGATCGAGAAAAAAGAATTCCAGACGTACCCGGACGGACATTGCTATGCTGTGCAAGAAAGCGCTTGGATGGAAAAGAAGGTTTGGGAGTTTTACGTAGCAAAATATTTAACATTTGAAATAGATGGCCCCACTGTCCTTCTCCTTGACAAATTTGATTGTCTTGTATCGGATGAAGGACAGCGGCTTGTGGCTGAGGAAGCAACTGCCACAGCGGTACCTTTACCACCAAACAGTACAGCGGTTTGTCAACCGCTGGATGTTGGTGCAATGGGACCACTTAAAGCCAAGCTTCGTAATAGTGCTAAATGCACTGGAGGTAGTACAAAAGAAAAACGCCTCCGTGCCATTAAAGCTACTATTGCAGCATGGGGGCCATCTCTAAGAACACTATAATTCGTAGTTTCGAGAAAGCAATTCCTCAGTATCCTGAGGTGGCTGTCTAAAACAAGTTATTTTTCTGTTTTATCATACGATTGCTAGTTTATTTTATACGCACAATTGCAAATTTTATCCAATCATATCCATAGTTTTTCCCGTGCCGGAATTTTTGTCGGCTGCATTGAGGCACTGATACTATGGGGGTTGGCATTCAGTGATGCGATTTGTATATCGTTGTCTGTAGCCTTCGTGATGACAGCGTGAGCGGCGTTGCCGTCGGAGCCGATCAGCTCGTTGAACATATGCTCCCCACGGACAGGCGGCTACCCGTCCTCGTAGCAAGCCGAAAAATGCGCCCTTGCATCGCGAAGGGGATAGCACTCTTCCAAGTAACGCGCGCACCAGCAAGTAATGATACATGACGTGTAATAGATTTCCTTTCTTCTGTTACATTCGCGACGTTCGCATCTGTGTAAAGATCAACTTTAGTAGTACCGTTTCCATTGTACCCAATGCGTTACTTTCAAGTACTTTAGTACTCGCTGAGTCGCCCTCTCGTGAGTCTTATTATAGCAAGATAGATATCCACTTAGCTCCCTAACGATGTTAGCAATATCGGGTCTAGTACCTCCAACCATAGCTTACCAAGGGCCCCACTAAACCTTTATATTCAAACGGCTGAGCCACTCTCACCTGCTGTTATGACCGTTTTCTTTTGTAGTATCACGCTTTTAACCTGTGGAGCGCGCACAATATTGCCGTCCCCCATCTGGAACACATTTCAGAATACCGTGATTATATGTCTTTTGCGACATGCCCAGTGTCTTCTTTTCTAGATCTCTTTTTATCTCCATTTGAGTAGGTAGTGCGGCTTACGTAAATCTTTCATTGTGAACTTGGTTCAGTGCTGTGTCTTGAGATCAGTGATCGTGCTCAGATGTGAGCGGGCTATTGCGAGGTCGTCAACATACACACACAATAAGGGTATACATGATACCTTTAACCTCCCACCTTTTTAGATACAAACAACGCTCCATCTTACATCTAAAACAAACTAAGTTCTTCATATCGACGTGGAGGACTACATATCAGACTCTTGGAGCTGCTTTTAGGCCATAGAGACTTTTCCGAAACTTAGAAACCAGCTTTCCAAACTGTATATCGGATTCCCAACGGCTGCCACATATAGATAGTATCACTTACGACACCATTTAGGAACGCTGTAGAATCGCCCATCCGGTGCAGATAGAACCCTAGAATTGTGGCTAGTGCGAGCAAAAGCCGCAGAGGCCTATAGCGAGCACTGGGCCGCGGCGAACACCGGCCAAAAGACGGCTGCACTAAGCAAGCGTTAGACTTTAATGAACTTGGCACTCGCGAGCTGACGCTATCGGATGGAGCCTCCGACCATGCACGCAGATTTATGAAGTTGTCGGGAAGCTGGAAGATGCAGCCGGCTCAAAACTAGCTCAATCGAACGCAGCGAGTCCAAGGGCGACGGCGTTATGTAGACCGCAGGCAACGAAAGTCGAGGCAGTGGGAGCTGTACACGACTCAATGCCCATTGGGCAGGTGCTGAAGCTTAGATTTGAGGCACAGACCATGCGCTCGATACTGGTGCTATCTACCCGCTTGCAATACTGCGTACGGCTTCGTTTTCTTCATTCATTGGTGCTATTTGTTGGTGATGTTGCCGTTACTGTTCGCGGTGCTGTTTGATCGTACATGTATCGGATAACCGTCAGACGAGACAATCAACGGGCACTAACAACCATCCAAATCGTTTTGAACCGTACGCTCACTCAGTAGATACAACTTTTAAAAATTGTGATTTTGTACTGACGGATAGTACAGCCGACTTCCTGCTCACCGAAGGCCCACCATTCGCTTCGGAGAGCTCGTGAAACGGTGAGTTGAACCGAGAGCAATTATCGTTTTTCGGATTGAAAAATTGCATATTTTACAGTAATACAGGTTGCTGGAATGGGATTACGGCATGCTAAAAAGAAAGCCCGTGCTGTCCCAACACGCAGGTTCCTTGTGACGAGCTTGCGCCTCGGGTCCCAGTTATTGGCTGGACCTACAGAGTACGCTGCACTATATATTTGTGTAGCTTTCGATTCGAAATGCCCACTGGTCGAGAGGTCGTCGTCTTGCTCGTTTAGCAACGGGTCCATGCAGCAGCTTAGCAAGCAAAGACTGCGATGAAATGTATGGAAGCATGGCTTCGTCGAAGGTGAGCCCAAATCGCACCGACATTTCGACTGCGATGTTACGCTCTACTATTCGTGTGAGACTTTCCATGGTACGGAAAAGTATCTCGACACAAAAAAATCTGAAAATAACACGTACCGATAGTGAAATGCAATAAAGTTGAGCTTATCGTGTGGCAGCTTGATTATCGCAGAAGATGAGGGGAAGGTTATTATTGGCACCTCTAAATCCAGCCGTACACGTTCAGATCCGAGCGTCCAACGTAGTTAAGCAAATAGTCGGTTCCAGCAGTAGACGCGTTCAGCATCACTGCTTCATCTCCCGGTGCACATGCTACATGAGATTACTGTAGTCATTTCGACGAATCTGCCTTCAAACCGTACCGCAACGACTTCCGGGGTGACCTCGTCGTTGTCGCCACGGCACAGATGGAAGTAGAACCCGGAAACCGGAGCAGGCCTGAGGTGGCTGGGCCAGCGAGCTTTGGTGGGAATAAAGCTGGTCCATCGACCCAACGAATGCTGCCAGCACACCGCAATCAATGGCGCTCTATAAGACAACCTGAATTCAATTTATGTAGCACGTCAACCTCCAACAACACCCCAAAGTTGTAAGACTATGACTTCGCAAAGTTTCCATTCAATACTACAACGTCTCTCATTTCAGCAAAAGGGGAACGCACAGCAGGGGCTAGACGAGGAATTAATCTAATCAAGTAGATTAGGACCCATTTCTCACCACGTAAGTAGATTTATGTTACTACTTGAAAGTAGGTTGGAGCCCAATCTACGTATTCGGTGAATGCTCAAAATAGCTACCCAAATCGAAATTAATCCAAATTAGAAATTTGATTTTTGTTTGACTATTTTTGTCGAATCATCCACTTTGCTATTATCTTTTGTTACAATCGTAAAAAAATTAATTATCTTTTTTGCACCGCTTATAGTAAACCCGACTGTTTTAAAGAAGCAATCCTCTATTTATTGGATCTCTTACGACCCTTGATGGCCGACAACGGCTTTTTTCGAAGTGGTTTCGTTATTCAAAAGCGCTTCGGGGGTTTCTCATCTGGAATCGCTGAGAATAGGCCAAAGGGGTGAGTGAACCGACCGCTGCGAGGTAGGCTGCCGTACTCTGGGGTCATTCTCCAATTTGTCAAGCCCGTCAAACAGCCCACAAGCCTTCTAAGCCAACCCCACCTTTTCGACTACTCCTGACCCAATGTCTGAACAAGGTCTAACCGCCAGTATCGTCGAGACTGAAAGTGTTACCGAACTCCGCGAAATGGAGCTCTTTCGTATAGATATGGAGGTCCCTATGGAACGTGAGTCTCCTCTCACATACGGGCTAGTTTCAGATCACGGGAGGAACGTAGCTGCCGGGACATTCGAGACAAGGACTGCTTTGCAGCAACGCTGCCGGAATTTTTTCCGTCGTCAACGTTTTTCACTTCGCGTTGCGAGTAATAGTTGGCGCAAAAATACCCGCGAAAAAAACGCCAAGTATGTTTGCAAGCGCTTAAAGGGCTGTAGCCTCTGGTACCTGGCTCCGTGGACCAGTGCCCGTTCTTCATAACCGTTTATGGACTACGGGATCAGTGGAAGATCACCCAGAAGAGCCTCACGCACAACCATCACCCCCACGCTGGTTTCCAAGAGGAAACCTTCGTCGAGGGCGGGTTATCTTGTGATACGTCACGTCAGCGTCGTCGAGATGTCCTCTACGGTATGACGCGCAGCATTTTGGAGCGTGAAATGCTTCCTGTCTACAGCGGCACCTGGTATACTGTCAGTGGTAAAGCAATTTTGGATTTCCTGAAATCCCGCCATCATCTCGACTTATCGACATATGGCTTCGAAGTTGAAGAGGGATCTACTTGAAGCGACGAGGGACAATGTTATCGTGAGCTACCAAAAACTGGAAGAATACTTACGACCAGTCGCAGAAGCAAACGAGAAGTCCCGTATCGGTTTCGAGAAGCGTGACGATGGAGTGTTCAAACGAGCGTGCTTCTTTCCTGGTGCGTGTCTTCAGGCAATGCAACACTGTAAACACATCATTGGACTCGACGGAACACACCTAAAGGGAGATATGAACAAGCGCGGGGTGTTTCTTTTGGCGACTACCAAAGACCTTGACGGTCATATTATCGTGTTTGGCGTTGCTCTCGTTGAGCAAGAAGACTACGCAAATTGGAGCTGGTTCGTGGGGCATTTAAAATCGGCTGTTGGACGTAGACACGATGTGGAAACCAACATTTGTATCGGATCGCCAAAAAAGGACAGATTGCTGCCGTGACTGAGCTGTACCCCGAATCAGGCCACCGTTTCTGCCTTCGCCATGGAATCTCTAACGCTAAGAAATAATGATCCAAACTCCAGCGGATCAGGCTTCAGTGTTCCAGATGGCGCGCAATGAGTTTGAAAACGACTACAAATTTTACAGGTCGAAGCTAGCTGATACACGCCCTTTGGCCGTCGAATATTTGAATGGGATCGACAAAGCTCATAAGGTCATTTACGCTTTCAACGAAACTTACGACCAGCCATACTTACGATGAGGTGACGTCCAACCTATCTGAAGCTGCCAACAATTGGATGGGTGATGCAATTCGCTCATCATACCCGATGGAAGCGTTTGAGCAATACATGATCAAGGTTGTCGAGATGTTTGCCGCCCGCAGACAAGAAACAAGCCGTGGGAAGTCGCGGCAACGGCGTCACTCCGCCCACAGATCGCATGACAGAAGACTAGGGGAGGAAGCCAGTGAAGATGATCCGGTTAAGACACTGGCGTCCGTGTACAAGTAGAAGCTGGCAGATATGACGGAATTGACAAAGAGTATTTACATCGTTCCGTGTCTCGACGGACAATACATGATTCGCTTTACGGACGTTAGTGAACGGTCAGACCACGCTCATATATTGTGGGCCGCCAACCTCCTGGAGAAGGATTGCACCTGTGGGAAATGGCAAAACGAATTGTTCCCGCGCGTTCACGCAATAAAGGCTGCAATCCACCACGGGGTGCATGTTACAGAGTTGTTCGACCCAGATCGCTTCTCAAGGACCACCACTACCAAAACGTACTATTACCAGTTTGTTCCAATTGTGCGATCCGCGACCACCACAAAAGACACGCCTGTACGGATTCCAGAAATTATAATTGCTAAAGAAGAAATGGGATATGGAGGCAGGAAACCAGGTTCGAAGCCAAAGCACAAGCGCAAACCGCTCGACCAGGATCTGCTGCTGCCCCTGCGGTAGCTATGACACAGTAGACACACATTCTACGTTTTAATTTCTTCTTTTCTTTGATAATAATTGGCGTGTGACTCCAATAATCGTGCATCCGTAATTATAATTTATTTGCAAAGTCGTACAATCATTCTCTCGAACAACATTGGGTCAAATTTTTGAAAGATTTTTTAACGTTATCTATCGTCTATCAAATCGTACGTACGGAAAAATTGTAATCGTAGAAGTAAGCATTTCCAAATTACATAGTAGCCTATTGTAAGTATGCATCATTTGAAACGATCCAACATCGTACGACTTTTCTTACGGAAAACATATATTTACGCCGTCGCATATTCCAATACGATGGAAAATATTAAAATTTAAATTATTATCTAAATATAACATCTAGCATTCGCAATAAAAAATAATACCAAGTTATTATGTAAATTATATAACATGTTAAAAGAATAAATTAAGAACGAAAATATAAAATTTTGCTTTAGCAATGAAAATGTACGAATTTATTGTGGAAATTATACAACCTGCCAAGAATTGGTCATCGTCTATAGGATGAGAATACTGCGATATACGGGGCAGCGTGGGGCTTCGTCTTCTGCAATGCTGCGCGCGATGAAAGCAGACGCACAGCTTGAGCTTCGTTGCGTGAATGCAGGGCCTTGGTACCACGCGGTCGACAGGCACGTCCAGACAGATCGCACAAGTGCAATCGTCCACCGCCTCCTCGTTGCTGTCCGTCGTCACGTCGATCACTTCTCTCAGGGACAAGTTGAAGTCTTCAACTTGTCCCTGAACACGGCCTCGACGTACAGGACCAGCGCGAGGAGGCGGTGTAGCTGGCCTGGTTTCTTGTGGGGAAGTAGACCCATCCTGCGGCGCTGCGTCCGGGGTGATTGCCGCTTGGGTGGTAATCCGCATGCCCATGTCTTGAATGGCATCGCAGCGCGCAGGAGCGTAGCGGTGATCGTACTCCCGTTTTGCCTGCTGGACGAGGGCAATGCGACGAGCCTTGGGTTCTAGATAAGTCCGCTCTAAGCACGTCCGCTGCTCGATGTGGGCGCGGATGCTGGTGGCGGCCAGGTTGTGCCCGCACAGAGGGCAATGCGCGCGCGGAGTTGGCACCGTAAGGTCTGAAATGAAGCATCTACTTACGTGTTTGATATGCATATTGTCGTCTTTTGTTCTTATTATATTCCTCTTTTCTTATCTGGGCTCCGTTTTTGGGTAGAAACTGCCACTATTTTGCGCATTCACCTAATAAGTAGATTGGGTTCCAACCTACTTACAAGTAGTAACATAAATCTACTTACGTGGTGACAAATGCGCCCTAATCTGCTTGAATACATTAAGTCGTCGGGGCTAGACAGGCTGGAGGGAGATAGGCGGTTGTGTACATATGGAGGGTTAACAAATCATTGTCGTGGCTACGCGTCCACCTATACAACCTACACAAAGAAGGCGCAGTGATTGCTGTCTATGCCTGCCACTACTACACGTGCTTATTTCACTTCGCTCGCGACCTGCACAACCAGTGCTTTGGCTTCGAGCTGTTCTACCTCGTGCACTTCCCAGCGCTTCGATGTCGATCTATTCCTTCAATAGCACTGTTGAAGCTAAACTGGTTGTCGGCGTGGTGGCCAGTGCAGGGCAAGCCAGAATAGCAAGATCAGCTGAACGCTCTATTGTACCAGTGTCTGACTCTGTATTCACAGTACCAGGTCCATAATTCACCTTGATCGGATTGTTCATCATCCGATGAGTCATCTTCCGACACAACGTCAGTACGAAGGGGAGAAAGACGAGAGTAATGAGCGATGTGGTAGGATACTAAATTGTTTTTGCTGCTGTAGGAAGGAACTGGTGCCTCATTTGAGAGAGACGATGCTACGGAGACTGAGTGATAAGTTGACGTCAGTTCGGGTAATGCAGAGTTCTCCGCCTCTACATCGGTGTGATTCGAGTGGACGTACTGTCAGGAGAGTATGGCCACGACAAAGCAGACAACTCCGCCATGAATACATGTCGAAATGACATTGTATGCTTGCGATTGTACGCACAGAAGAACGACTTGCTCCTTTGAATCAACTACCCAGCCTGCTCTAGGCATGCTTTCTGTCTGTATGCGCCGTGCATCGATTGAACATATACAGCGAACAACCTACTGTTTCACTGCAGCTGTTAGCCGCAGCGCAGATTGCTTCACTCTTTACGTATCTGCCGATACAGATCCAATCGGAGCGATTCGATGCACCGAAATGCATCCACAGCGATACATGAGCCAGCACAACCGCATCAGGCGATCTGAAGCGGCGGTCTAAATTTTATTTTTTTTCAGGAAGGCGAGACGCTTCTCTATCTGATCATGCCGAAAATATGTCTAATTTTTTTACATACTGACTGCACTACACAGTTTTAAATGATATTCACCTCCAGCAGCTGGGGCTCCAGGAAAATACGAGTTCCATCAAGTCGGGAGACTAGTCTCCAGCGCAGAGGATAAAGTATCGCGATTCAGACACGTGAGCCGGGCCCATCCACAATGGCAACCGACTCACTAGGATCTACCTGTCCGCCAGAGCATTGTTATTTTACCGTTAGGTGATACTACTCAAGAGAATTGTTCGTCGCTGCGTGTGCAAAATGCTCTTCTGCGTTAAAAAAAACAGTGTGAATTCGTCCATATTTAGATTATATTATCCGTCAGCTAACGCACAGAATAGCCACAGACAACGCTTCTCCATTAATTAAGCACCAGTGCCTTGATAGTAGGGAATGATTTTTGGCTAGCGCATATAGATCAGCAAAAAACGGATCTAGAGTCATTGTCTTTAACACCTTTCTTGTGCATGCTTCCACTCGTACCATGAAACCAGCATACCAACATCATTGTGGGCGTCGATTCCGTGACACACGCATTGAAGTTCCATTTGTCTGCGTCCATCATTACAAATTCCAGTGCAAATTGTGCACCGTATACACCCACGCACACGCACCGCACGTAGTGAAGGCACCGTATGTTATCGATCGCCGTATGCGTAAAAGTACACCGGAAAAACCACATACTTATTCGTCGTCATGGTGTGCGTGTTGTGGATGTGCAAAATCGTCGTTCAATTCGAGCGATTATGTATCTCAGCGTTAGTTCGGGTGAGCCATAGACGGGCCATCCCAACTCCCATTTGGATCCATTACCAAGAATTGCTGCCGGCTTGGATTCACATAAAATCACCACGCCTGTGTCTGACACCGTCTCACGATTATGTTGGCCATAGAATCGACCGTCACAGAGCGCGATCATCGGTGGCATGCAGCCCTGAACGGTCTTGTATGGGAGTTCCTGGGGCAGGACCAGCCGTCACCTTGCCATCCATCTGTTTTAAAGTAGCGTGTACAACCTTGCAGTCGTAGTCTTATTTTGTGTAAATAACCCTCACTACTCCCGGTAGTTCGCTTCCGCAGATTCGACGTAACTTTCGAGTCTCGATCACAAACAATTGATTCAGGGAGCCCGTGAAGACGCTTATACTGCCCCCTCAAGAGTTGAACCGTGTCTTGAGCGGTAGCAGTTGATTTGGTCGTAACGAAATGGGCTCGTTTAGTTGGTCGTTTACCGATCTCCATCACAGCAGTGTAATTATGTGGTTTCGCGTCGGGTAGGCCAACAACAAAGTCCGTTGAGATGTGTTTCCATCATCCGTATGGAATTTCCAGCGGGTACAATAAACCTTGCCCTTCCATCCGCGACGTCGTCGTGCGCATGCACATTTCACACGAGTTGTAGTAGGAGCGAACCGCGTTAGCCGTTGAAGCCAGTAGTACCAGAGCTACATGAAGCTCAAAGTCTTGGAAATTTCAGGATGTCCGCGGGCCACCGTGTCGTGCTATTCGAACAGGATGCTATCACGGAGTTCACGGTTGTCAAGAACACAGAATCGCAGATCTCGAGAGCGATATGAGCGATAATGCAACAAGTTGTCGCGAAGCTCGTAGTTGCTATTCCGAGCAGGCTTGGGTAGTTTTGAGTCAACTGGAGCTGCTGGTTGATAAAATATTGGGTCCAAGTTGGGATGCGCGAGAACAGGCGGACTAGAAAAGCGGCGTTTGAGCTCCACAAAACAGTGGCGATGCTGATCGTCAAGCTCCAGATGTTCATTGCGCGACTCCCCCTTGAGTAACTCTGTTAATGGTGTCGTGAGTTTTGCGAAGTCGGAGCAGTATTTCAACACATAGACAGGTTCCAAAGAACGACTGATGCTGGTGTTTTGTTTGGGGAAGGGGCCAATTCTGGATAAGTCTTGTCTTGTCCGGATCCATTCGAATACCATCAGCTCCAATACAATCGCCTAAGCCCGGTATTTCTCAAGAACAGAATGCGCATTTGGGGAGCTTGACGTAAAGCTGTTCCAGCTTGCATCGCCCCCCCCCCCAAAAAAAAAAAATATAATGCGCGAGGTACTCCTCCTTGTTGTTCGACTCCCTGAAAACAAAGAGATCATCAAAGTAGTCCCTGCAAAACTCCTTCTCATCCGCGAACACTTTCTGAATCAAGCGGTTGAATGCTGCTGGACTGCACGAGAGCCAATTGAAGCTTGGCATCTCTCCGATGTGTTAGACAAGTATGACGTCGTGCTCATTGACTAGTATGGCGTGCTGCACAATGGCACAGTCCCCTACATCGGCGCCGTCGACTGCTTCAACCGCATGATTCAGGCCGGAAAGCAGGTGGTGCTGCTCTCCAACACTTCTCATCGTTCCTGTGGCCTCCTCATCAAACTGGGGTCCATGGGTTTCTCCACCGACTTCCATGCCGTCACCGGCGGAGAGGTGTGCCACAACTACCTGCTCGAGAGACACGATACGCACGCACGCTGCTCGCTCATGACCTCTGACCTGGACGGCAGAGTGATCAAGCGCGCCTCGAACCCAGAGTCCACGTTTGTCATCCTCAACTATACTCCTCCTTATACTAAGAGGAAGGTAGCGAAGCTAGCTATCGGGAAGCTCAATTGAAAAACAACTCAGTCAACATTCGTGCAACATGAGCATATGGAGCACGCTAGATTGTGTGATCCACATCATACAGCCAGAAAAGTGAGTGGGTGGGTGGGTGACATAGTGCCCTCGGAATTCCCCCGGATGCTAAGTCCGGCCACCCATGACTGTCGATCTACAGGAGACGTGATGCCCGCGTCAAGAGCGAGTGATTCCCAGAGAGAGGGCGGCCCACGACGGTGAGACATCTGATCATAGTGTACCCGAGTCCGACCATAGTGAAACCAAGAAACCTAGCCGATCCCAATGATTGTCATATGTCTAAGCGGCGCCCAGGCATTTGCCGCGAGATGGCGCCTAACTCAGTCTTACTTTTCCCTCAAGTGCGCAGAATCAATCCGAAGCTCCAAAACTGTTTATGGAAGAGGTTGTGGTCCCGGGAACCCACGATAATGGGCTAATTCCCCCACATCCCATTTGTCAGGTTCCCGCTAAGGGTCCCAGGCATTCCATATCCGCTGCCCCAGAACGCGGTTTAGCCTGCGCGGAAGTTAGCACATCATATTCTTTGGGTCTCACACGTGGGGTATCGCCCCGAAAACTCAGCGCGGCTGTCAACGGTGGAGCATCACTCCGAAAGACCTAGTGTATTTACAGTAGTTGCGTATAGTTTACCGCATCGGAAAGTTGGTAGTATCGTCGGGCTCCTGTTTGCATTGCTATCCTAGCTATGACCTCAGCTAGCTAAACGAACTACCCAGCGTACTGATAAGGTCGGGACGCCCCAGGCGGTTGACCTTTTCCTCGACCCAAACAACCGTTAAAGTATAGGGTCCATAAGGTGAGGTTACTGACCGGATATCCCCAAATACCTTATCACCCGTAGCAGACATCTCCAAGGAGTCCACGACCGCCAGATAAATCCATCGTCCGGACGGGCCGTCCCTCCGCAAGGATATTTACTCGTGATCCAACTTCAAACGCGCAGCACCCAGCAACGCCCCAAGAAGGTGGCGAATGGTGGTGTCGGGAACGAAAGTTCCCAGCGCTATATTACAGTTGAGTGGCCATTGGTCACTCGCCCATTGATCCGAGCAACCCTATTCAGGATTATATTCAAGACACGGCAGGTACGATTGCCACAGTTCAACACGAAAACCGACAGACAAGCTCCTTAGTAGCTAGTCTTACTGCATATCAGGTTTCTATAGATTAAAAAACTAGATGGCCAATTACCTCCCCCCCCATTCTACCTCCCAGACTCAATAATGGGACTAGTTAATTGAGGACGAATTTAAACATTTTGTGCTCTCGTTCTCGTTTTTTAATCACCGTGAACAAGCTGAGGCTGTGTTCATTTCTTATCAGCTGCCAACGAAATTGACAGCCGCAATTCTAGCAGTGCCGTTGTGTTAATGGGTTGTAGGTATGGGGGCCGTGAAGGCATTGTTGCGATTGTGTCCGATCATCAGCACTAGAAGACCGCAGTAGTACACGTCGTGACTTCTGGAAGCCAAGTAGCTTCGATAAACCCGCTTTGCATGTATCCAACAAAGGTTAATTTTCAAATTGGTGTTTGTTCCACGCAGTCCAAACAACATAGATCGTAACATTACGCATCGTCACCTACAATAGGCGTTGCTGAGCATACATGTAGGAGATAGGATGCCATGTCGGCATATCAAATGCCAACGTACTTTCGGGAATGTTTGGAGTGGCCTTTTGATATTCTGGCGATCGAAACGGATAAAAATGTCAGATACGGTTTATTGGTCTTTTTCAAATCATTTGGGTGGTAAGACCGCAGTTCAAGTTGAAATGGTGAGCAAACACGCACAAAATCGTCAGATGGGGATGTCCTAACCCAAACCACAACAACCGCCGAGTTAGGTTGGCGTTGTATGCCCTGCGCAGGAGATGGCCACCCCCTGTCCATCCCAGCCGGGTCAGGTAGTGGTACTTGCTCCAGCAAGTTCCTGGGTCGCAAATCTAGTTCCTCTAGGCACAGCCGAGTTCGGCGAGCCCACAACACAGTTAAGGGTTACTATGAAATGCAGGGCTCTCCTTCCGAATAACACCCACAGCTAGGATATAAAATGGGCGGTTCACTCCGGACGGGGGTTGCCGTTCGGTCCCCTAACCCAACGCGGCCTTGATACTTACGAGAGCCCCTCGAACGGTCGGTCTCCCCGAACGGGCCTTTTCGTCACTTCTTGCGCGGGCCTCCCGGCAAAGTCTTCTGGCAGGCTTGTCCGGTCGACTTGCGAGGTACTTGGTGAAACGAACTCTGATTGAATGTTATCTGTCTGGCTATTCTAGCCGGTAAAATATGCATACACACTTTTGTCTTGGTTTCAGTATAGTCACTTTGACGCCAACGTCTCTGGTCGTGTGACTGACTTGGATGGTCTTCGAAGATGGTGGGACTTGGACTGCCCTTCAACAGTTCTTCAATGCTCTCTCGTACCGAAAACAGATCGTGGTCGGTCGGCTTGGTCGGTCGGAAGTATCTTGATTTCAGTATGGCTAATGTACCATCCAGAGGTTTTTATTTGGACTTTCTCCGTTTGGACTTTCTCCGTTTGGACTTCTCCGTCTGGACTTGACACAACTGGACCTTCACTTCTGGACTCTTGTGCCCTTGTGTGTCTTCTTCTTGAACTTGTAGACTTCCTGTACTTGTGCGAGCACCACACCATGTCAGGGCAGGTAGCTTCAACCAACTTGTATCTAGTTGGGAGCACTTGTACGCCTTGTGAGCAATCCTGCCGTCAGGAACTTGGTGTCCGTCCGGGCCTTCATGTCCGGGGCCTGTACGTCTGGCCACCTAAGCCTATCCACGGCTTCTTGGTCTCAAACACTTTCCACTCCACAATCCACACGTCGTACACACAGAGCCAGCTGGCCATCCAGCCGGAGAACTTGTATGTGAAGGGGCCAGAAAAAATCTGAGCCACTTCGTGTCAGGAGGCCAAGTGCTGCAGCAGTATGCGTACGAGCAGGACAGCTGACGTTGCAGGAGGTCGAGTGTGTTGCAGCAGTATGCGTACGAGCAGGACAGCTGACGCTGCAGGAGACCGAGTGTACTGCAGCAGTATGCGTACGAGCAGTACAGGGTGACGGGGGTGCTGCCGATGCTGGAAACGAGCGACGCCATGACGGGCGATAATATGAGCAAGGTGGGAATGCTAGTAACTGGAAGGGAAACAGAGTGACTGAATAGTTATGGGTTTTCACAGATTTTGGTGATTTCCCGAAGGACCTTTTCCTTCTGTACGGCTGGAGGGCACTTGGTGCGGTTGTGATTGCAGAAATTACAGGTGTGCTTGGAATTGATCTTCATCGTTGACTATGTGTATTTCGCCTCAGAAAGAAGGTTGTCCCGTGACGCGTAGCGTCTTCATCGGAGGAGATGAGGAGTGTTTGATGAATGCTGCCGGTGACTGCGAGTTAGAGTAGGATAGTCAAATTTATAGCTAAGAGAAAATCTTGATCGGGGTCGTTGTTGGTGATATTGGAATTGTAAGTAATGACTGTGCGTTGTAAAGTAATGACGAAGCGTTCATGTCGACCTGCGAGCTGTATGCCGGGCCGCCGATTATGACATTTTTATTTATGAGAGCTACGAGAACTTCATAACCTAGGTCGTCTGCGACTTACACTGGGAATACCCCATTTTAATTTTTCTGCTACAGTTGAAAAAATGGTCTGTTATTTGAATAGCGGAGGTCTCCCCTGCCGTCCAACATGTCTGACGCATGCACAGCTTCAGACGTGTACGAATATCTCGCCGTTAGCACTACGTCCACTCTCAGAAACTCGACTACTGGACGATTCTCAACGCCGTACTCGTTCGTCGCACAGTGCCGTACTTCACCGGGCTAACACCAAGGACGTTGCTTTTGCCGCAGATGATCACATCCGTGCGCTACGGTTGGGTCCTGTTCACCATGATTCCCGGCGACTACCCGGCCGTAATGTTTCGGTGGCCGTCTGTCTCGCTTCACTGCGCAGGAGCAAGAGGTTACCAGGTGACTTCATGATCAACCAATATGCCTCGAAGTTCGTGACGGACTGTAGTTGCGATGGCTCGCGCTCGATTGGGATAGTGTTCAAGGCCTCTAAGGTACTACCGGGTATCCACCGTAGTGAGGAGGCACTACTACCGAAGCAGACAGCTGTCACTTTGTAAACGCTCAAACACATCACTTGTATATCTCTATCTAGAAAAATCATGACATCTTTGGCGTCAATCCGCGTGCAAATCGTTCTTCGGCCTCGTTTCCAGTCTTCAAAAGTGTACTTCCAGCCGTCACTCTCGCCAGCCGAATAAGAGTCCAACGTCTACATACCAACAACGACGACATTAAAAAAAAAAACTCATCGTAGCAACCACCACCGCTGCAGACTCACCCCGACAGCAATGGAGATGATAACGCCATTATCCTCATACTTGAGCACGAGGTTGCTCACCTCCACACTGATATTAGTCAGGGTCTTCTGCAGTGTATAATGTATCCAGCCAGACTCGGGTCCGAGTCTGGGACGTCTCCATCAGCGGCTCTAGGCTTCTGCTTGTCGTCGTTCTTGATTGTTATGATGAGCTCGGTGGTGTAGATCTTCACCCCAAAGGTCTAAGATAGCAGCTGCATCCATGGGCAGCTCCCGGATGAAGTCACGGGAGAAATCAAAGCTCGACGCGATCTCGAGGCTTTCTCGCAACACGTGGCGCTCGATCTCCAGGTCGTTGAGCTGCGAACTGGCATTGCGGCAATGCAACCGAATGTTGCCCGAAGTTGATCCAGGTTACGCGCTCAGGGAATTAATCCGTTGAGTACTGTACATTCCTCATTCTGAGGTATTCCCAGTATAATGTAATGCTGGCATAATTATCGCTCCAATAAATAATGGAACACACCATGGCGGTCAAATAAATATGTCAAGATAGAAGCCATGCGGCTGATTTGTCTCGCATATTAAGATTTGTATGAACAATACTTTAGATGATATCGCATATTGAGGTTCGTGTGAAGACGACATCGTCCATAAATTGTGCAATAACTTATGATGCAACCATAAATAAAGGTATGCTCGCGTATGCTTCTCAAAAATAATGTAGTGATATTTATGACCATTATTTAAGCCCCAATTTATTTTTCGGCGGCCCTGGCTGTAAGAGTGTAGGATAAGACGAGAAGTAACAAACAAATATTGAAACCCTTGCCATTGACAATATTTTCTTGCACTGAGAAATCGACGTATGAATGGAGGCCACCTAAACGAACCACAAATAACTTCTAATCCAAAGGAAAGAACGAATCGATCGTTTCACGGTCGACGTGTTGTTGCACCATGTTTTGACGGGCAGATAGAAGTTCAGATCGGCGACAGATCTCCGTCGCGTTCAAACTGGGAACGTCAACTCCAGTATTCCAAGTAGCTCGGGAACAACTCGAACCGAATGCGACTACGTCGTCTCATTCAATTTTCACGTTGAGGCAGGGAATGTCCCACCCTTTAACAGCATTACCAGCGACAGCACGTTCTGCTGCTCGATTCAGCATCTGGTTTCTCTCCCGTCCATCAAATAAAGATACCAGAAGACGATCGTAGCGGCGGATGATATCCGCCGAGTTGCATCTACCAGGTTCATGCCCTGTTCGCCAAAAAAAAGCGAAAACTGCGAACGGATCGAGCTTGTCTCAATCCGTCAATCCGCAGATCACGTCCAGAGCCATCTCTTCGCCTATTAGTTCCAGCATGTCGGTTTCGCGCTTTGACGCGCGGCTTGGAGTGTCTAGAGACGCAGAAACGGCCATTGTAGAGGTGGTGATTCGTGTTTTTAGATCGTATCATGGGCTTCTCGAACTTCAGTTATCCTTTCGTTTGTGCACTGCATACCGAGTAGCTTCGTTATTGGCCCTCGCGGACCCGCGGCCGTGTGCTTCCGTCTCAATTTCGGTACGCAGCCTCCCAGAGTCATAAGCATTTTTGTTTTCGCTTTTAAAGGTAAAATCTATTTAAAGCATGGCGGTGACGGAACGTGCGCCACCAATTGTATATACAGAGTATTATTGGCGCTCGTCTCCCCATGCAACTCAACGGAGCAAGCTGCCGAGGTGCAAATTACTAGTCGTAACAATATCAGCCAAGGTTCCTGCGAACTTAAACAAACGGGTAGATTCTTGATACATGCACGAAACAGCGACAATCGGTACATGTACGCCACAAAAACGGAATATATCCGAAAAGCTGGTGATTTATGCGTCATCCAATAAATAAGGCTCTTTCAGCGCCTAGAAACAGTAGCACACTCGAGCTCTCTCACGAGTGCGTCGTGCGCGGGATGTCTCACCTCTCAAGCCGGAGCGGATATTGTAACAGCAAGTGCAATTATGTATATATACGTCCATAGAAATACCTTGATATATCGCGGGACTAATAAGCCCTACTTCCGGGTTTGTCTTCAGAATTTTGAACGCAAATCTACAGTGTTTGCTTGCGGGCGCAGTAGCCAATTGGTCCATTAGTTCGGCAGATAGTGACTTTTCACATTCCAGCCGTTCCTTCAGCTTGTTGATTTCAACCTTGCATTGATCAATTTCCTCTTGATGTTGCTTTTGGCATCTCGCAAATTCTTGGTCCGAGATTGCATTCTTCATGCTGCATTTTCTTGCACCAACCTCCCGCTGTTCACGGAGCGCTGCGTCCAGCAGTGCAATCAAGAACATGTATTTCTCTTGTAGCTCTTGGACATGTTCCTGGACTGCTGGGGAGTCTCTGCTGGCAGCAATACTTGTGTAGCCCACTGATCTATTCTCGTTACTAGAGGCCTTGTAACGATACGCCAGCAGCATAATTATACTGTCAGAGAGCTAGCACGGTTCCGACTTTAGCCGCTGTCCATGTTGACGTTTGCTGCCCTTTTCTCTGCCGAGCTTCTTTTAAAGAGCACAGCACGCTTCTTTGAGATCTGAGGATGTAAGCAGTCTGTCAGTAGGGTTTGGTGATACCGCGTAGAGTTCAATGACGCACAGCGTTGCGATTGGTGCAGTTGTCATGAGCCCACCCGCCGCGCCACCTACCCAAACAGATTGAGCAAATCTGCATGGCAAGTCGTACGAGTCTCGTGCTTGGGGTATCGGGACCTGTTTAGCTCGCTAGGGTCGTTGCACGCCCTTTATTCGCATGATGTACATTTCCATACGTCCATACCGCCCTTTTATTTCCCTTGTGCTGCTTTGTGGTTGGTGCCAGCTTCGGTGTTCTTGATGATTTTGTCCCACTTAAAGTGGTTTGTTTTTGCTGTTGTGTTGTGACCAGCGTATTCTTCTACAGCGGCTGCTTTGGCACGGGGGTTGTCACCAACATGTCCATGGCAACGCTGGGAGCACCATGGAGCGCGCAGACGTTGTAGGCAGTGTCCATTCATCCTGGCGCGGTGTCTCCTCGTGTGGTTCCAGCTTTACACGCTCGGTCTGATCTGGTGAAGCTTCCGATGCTTCTCGAGCTCGATTTACTGCTTTGACGCTGTGGACTCCATTATTTCTGTAGCTGCGTGGGATAGGGTACGGCGGCCCAAATTGGTCTCCACTTTAAATTGCCATCCCCTATCAGATGTAGCACTTCAACAAGCGAAAGCAAAGATTTAAATGTTTAGCATGTTGACTCCGTACCGCGAGTTTATCTATCCGCGCTAATGACTGCGTTTGTCAGCAACCAGTGTATAGCTGTCTTGACCCCATCATTTCCTATTCAGCTAGCTACTCAGCAAGGCAACAACACGGTCGTGCCCCAATACTATGGTGGCTCGTCGAACAGAATCTACCAACACGAAGAACGTCGCCGAGACACGACCAATAAGGCAACGAAGACTTACAAGATGTGGGCGGAGGCTGCCCTGGTGGTCTCACTGGGTGCTATACGCGAGGGGCTGTCCAAGAAAGCTGCTCAGCGTGTATAGGACGCGCCGGTACGGACACTGACTCGTTATCTTGGAGGCTGTCGCGTCGGAGTAGTGGCTGCAAGAAGGGCTGCTATCTCTGCAGAAGAAGAGAACGGCACCGTTGAGATGTTACTGGTTTTCGAGCTCGTCTCGGCTTTCCTATAACTCGCTGGTGATTGCGAACAATGGTGCTGGATGTGATCAGTGACACCAGTTTGGTGCGGCCGGATAGCTGGCTTTCTCAAGCGACACGACGCCCCAATTTTTGTCGACACAGAACGATTACTTTATTCGCGACCTCTTGAAAGCACTCGAGATCAGAACACGGTCGCCAAGCAAAACTCTCATGAAGGTAAAACACACAATCCAAGCGTCTGCTGACACGACAACTGTATGGCTATTGAGTTGCAGAAAGTCGCTGAAAACCGGGACCAAGCTCATGTACCCGAAGACAAAGCTAGGAAAAAGATTGAGGACGATGTTCGTGAGGAGAAAATGCCAAGCAGCGCGAACAAACTAGGACGCCACAAAAAAGAAATCGTACGTAATAAGGAAGACAGCGGTTCATCGAGCAGCAATTACCGCTGCTCGGTCAAGCACCACCAAGCGTCCCCGAAAACGCAGGGCCAAGAGTACGACTTCAGACAGAGCTGCAAACCCACCAAGTGTCGCCCCATCAATGATGCATATATTCGACGTGGTCGCTTATGCTAAACTCCTATAAAATGTTGAGTGAGTTTGCCTTGATTGACCGACTGGTAGGGACGGCAAAAATCATCAGATGTACACATTTCATTCGCTTGCTGTTTCGTCAATTTCATCTTGATAGACACCGAATGTACCTCAAACAAAAGCTGGAATCCATAACTTTCCGATAGTGTGTTCCACGCGGTCTGTTTCTTGTAGCAGAAATGTTGTGCTACGATTCGTATCATTTCCGGCCAATTTGGGTCGCCGTACCCGTAGTTCTTACATATTCTTGCCCCATCGCCACACAACCCTATACGGTATAGGTACATTCAAAATGATAGAAGAGCCACAATATGATAAGAGTATTTAACAGGGCTACGCAATGGCGGGCATTGGACTTAGTAAAATAGTGTCAAACTAGACAGGCATCGGCATGTGAATCGGGTTGGATGCGCCATCTAGAGATCGCGAATGAAGAATTCGCTGACGTCTGCTGCAATCCCCAGAGAATATTAACGCCATCGAGAGCTCACGTGAGTCTTGCTAAGCCTTTGACTGCGCTCTCATTCGCCTGTCACATACAACCATATAGTCACAGTCGCACCATTGTTGCCATAGCTAAAGCCCGGCCAGCTAGGTGATTTCTGATTACTAAGCGGTTGTAATCAAGATCTTTGTGTCCATCGCCTGCCTCAGATACATGTACCTACAGCGCACAGAGCCAAACAATAAATAGTTAGTCGCCATCACGCGCGGACGACGCAATGTTTAGGCGACACTGCGACTCGTGCGTTTTACTATGCTAATAACCTATAAAACACAACAATATCCCACAAAGTGAGTCGCTCCCACACGTGAACTGTACCGATGGCAGTATGCTTGCCGTTTACCGATAGAGCGCGCTGATGTTAACGAACAGGTTTTCGTCGCTGGGGTCGGCCTCCTCTAGCATTTAATCACACCGCACACTATTAGTTCCACGACTCCATGATCCGCTGAATACAGCGTTCATACCAGCAATGTAGCAGTGTACGTTGGCAACCAGCTGTAACACCTAAATGCAACACGGTCAGTACTTACATGAGATATGGTCGGATATGCCGTCGATGACCATGTGCAATTGTACGGATTGGTATATTCCCGCTCGACCACGTCTCGCCCTCGCTCCAGCTCTTACCAAGGAAGAAACCCCGACAGGAACTAATTCGACGATAAGACCAGGGAAGTATTACAGATTTTTTTCGTGGAACTCCGCTTTCCTGGGGACTCGTAGTCCTACTGGTCTCACTGGTCTCACCAGTAGGACTACGAGTCCCCAGGAAAGCGGAGTTCCACGAAAAAAATCTGTAAGACCAGTGAGACCAGTAGGACTACGAGTCCCCAGGAAAGCGGAGTTCCACGAAAAAAATCTGTAATACTTCCCTGGTCTTATCAAGAAAGTAGTTGGCAGTATTTGACGGTATTTGGTGGTATTTGAAGTCATCTGACAGTATTTAGTGTATATGTCAATTGCTATTACGTGATGTGAGCAGAATGAGCAATTAGTGTTTTCACACTTGCTAACAAATCCATCTCCACTTTGTTTATGCGAAGTGCTCGTTCTCGGAGAATACTGTTACATGTAAACTAGTTTACAGCGGCAAGCCATCAACAAAACTTCCATGCTTTCGTTTCGATTTTCGACCTATATAATTATAGTACTTCATTAGATGCTACAAAAAAGATTAGGGTGATTCCAATAGTAAGATAAGGTTTAGCTAAGATAGCGAGTAAGTACATCTTCAGGGTGGTTCCTAACCATGCCATGCCACGGCATGCCGCCAATTTTCGAGGCATGACATGGCGTGGTTAGGAAAGACATGTGCCAGCCATCGTGCCACGATTCTATTATCGTGGCAACCCATTTTTAGTGTATACAAATGCAAAGATAAAACAGGGCGTGGCAGACTATGGCACAATGGCAATGGCACCGATCATGGCACTAGCCTTTTGCCATTCATGGAACTTCTTGCCAATTCATTTACTTCAAACTCTACCCCTAGCAAATTCCTGACCAATCATATCACAGCTTTTAGTGGCATGGCGTGGTTAGAAACCACCCTCAGTGGATTCTACAATAAAATAATGGGGGTAATTCCAGTAGTTGGAGAAGCTTTAGCTGCGTTAACAGATAAGTACATCTGAACATTATAAGATACAAGCTCCGCCACAAAGTTGCTACTTCATGCGAGTCACGCGCTATGAGTCAAGCAGTTATCGTACTACACAAGCACCTCAAGCAGTATTGCTTCTAGCGTAGGTTCGCGAATTGGAATAGGAAATTATCTTTTCGGCCTCGATGAGAGATAATCGCATGGTGTGTGTACCTAATTGACCAAGAGCGTCTGGAACTAGTCAAGACACATGGGATCTTGTATAGCTGGACCACCTGCAGACATACGGGAGAGGTGTACAAGTTCACAACGCTGCGTTTTTAAAAGCAAGGCATTATCTACATATACAAAAAGGCTGCTAAGAACGAAAACGTGGAATTGTAACATGTTATGGATTTTGCTGACAAAGGAATAGCCTTGAGCAGTTGCAGGACAAATGAAGACTGAGTTGTATGAAGTGCCAGAAGTCGGCAAAGAGCGGTTGGAACGAGCCGCTACAGCATGGCCGTCTAGTGCCAAGAAAATGAAACCTAATAAATCTGAAACCTCTGAAACTACTGTGCTGGAGCTGCGATTGATCTGGTTGTGACAGCGTGCCGCAGCGTGCGAGAACTTGCTTTGCGGTCGTTGCACTTGAGGGACGATGTCCCTCACAATCCCTCCCTTAGGCGAGCAGTAGTCCGGGTAGCCGACAACTGATCGAGATACTCTCGAATGAGCTCCTTGACTTGCCCTGGGATGGAAAAAGGCTCCCATTACGGTGCAATAGATGTGTTGACCCACTTGACCTCGTATTGCTGTTCACATTTGCTCTTCCGATGCCCTGTAATTGCTTGCACCAATTCGCCAGTCGAACCATCAGCGACGAGGACTGCAGAGACTCGTTGCTGGCGACTTGGATCGGGATCATGGTGATAGCGTCGTAGCCAGGAGATGTGAAATTCCGGGAAAAGACGAAGTCCGTCAGGTAGCGTTAGTCGATTGTGGTCGCCTATAATCTCCTCCACGCGGTACGGATCAATAAATCGGGCCGCAAAATTGCGCTTGCCTGCCGAAACCGTGTGAGCAACGTCGAGAATTTTGATACTTTACCGTCTACGACGAATGTAGCGGTTGGCCGATTACGATCGCAGTGACGGTGCCAACAACGCTGAGCCTCCGCCATCGCATCTTGAGCTGTTATCAATATCGCCTAATGGTGGTCAACGAAGCTGGCGGCCGATTGGATGACATCATTAGTAGAGAGAAGCGCCAAATCTCCCTCTGAACCCGGCAAATAGCCTAGATCCGCGACGAATGGAGCAAGACCAGTTGTAGATTGAACCGGAGAATTATAGGCAAATTCGCTCAACGGTAGGTATGCTTCCCAATCAGTCTGGTGCGGCTCGAGAAAGTGCCTTAGGTATTCGATGGTGAATTCGCTGGTAACCTCAGACTGCCCGTCAGTGGATGGTCGGAAAGCCGTACTCAAATCCAACCCAGATACTTGGAGCTTTATGATCCCAGTCCAAAGCTTCGAAGTGAATTTATTGTCACAGTAAGATACAACTGAATTAGTCAGACTACGTAAGCGTTAATAGAATTAGCAAAACAGTTTTGTAGAGTTCATAGCTGTGGCTCGAGTTGAAGTCGGGAAGAAGTGAGCCCGTTTCGTCAGTCGATCGAGTATTACCATGGCGGCGCCGTGACCTGTTGACGCTAACGGTAGATTCACCATGAAATCCATACTGATGGCTGGCCACCTCGCAGAGAGAACATCTCAGGGACGCAAAAATCCGGTCGCTTAGCCACGAGGATTCTTCTAGCGTTGACATGATTCACAGCTAGCCACGTACTTGTGCACACTATTTACCAAGTTGGCCCAGTAATACTTCGCCGCCATAAAAGGTGATTTTTGTGGTAACCAGGATCCACGAGGGACGACATCGTGCTCCTCAAAGAGTAGTCGATTCCTCAGCTACGTCTCGCCGGGGATGCACAGCCGACGCGGTGCCTCAACAAAAGGCTGACAGTAAGCTCAGCCATCGTCAACATGACAATGGCGCAGCTCGGAGGATATACCAGGTTGACTCGCACTAAGTTGCGCCAGAATCGGGCCGATGAATGGATCAGCAGGTCCTAGCCGGCGACACTCATCCAAAATTGGTGCTGTTCTTGTGCAGTGCGATGTAAAGAGTGAATTTGGTTCGACGGCAAGCCCTGGCTTGCTCGGCGACTCCAAGAGCGTGGACAAGCTAATAGCTCGAGCAGTGCCATCATTCCAGATCGGCTTCCGAGAGATCACGTCGGCCACGACATTTGACGTGCCTTCAATCCACTGGATCATCGGTTGAAAAAGTGCCAGCTCGTTAAGCCAGCGAGTCAAGCGCAGAGAGCACGTTTGCTGTTGAAGAATCGTGGTAATGGTGTGGTGGTCTGTTTTGATGTAGAACGGTCGATCGATTAAATAGACCTTCCACATCCGCATCGCATGCAACGCAGCAAGTAATTCCTTCTCTGTTGTCAGGGAGATCACTTCCACGCAAGTCAACTTTCACCCACCATAGGCTATGATGTGCTATTTTCCGTGCTTGTCACGCTGAAGCAGGTAACCACCGGTCGCAAAGTCCGACGCAATCATCCTAACGTGAAATGCCATGCTGAAATTGGCGTGTGTCAGGATTGGAGGAGCTCCTAACCGTGACTTTGGCTCGAGAAAAGCAGCCACGTGAGCTCCATCAAATGTGACACTGGCGTTCTTGGATTTATCCTTTGTCAATTCCGTCAGCGGGGCAACCAGCGAAGCGAAATCAGGGCAAAAACCGAAGGCCGTAGACACATGTACCAAGGAATGATTGAGGCTGGTCGAGGCACCAGCCAGTCCTTGATGGCCTCACCCTTGGATGGATCCATTCGGACACCATTGCGGCCGATGGAGTCGCAAATGGGTCAGGTATTTGGGAGGGAATTAGAGCTGTTTCGTGCACTGTATACGAAAGTCGGCCCATGGTCATGACATGTATTAAAAAAAATAAGATTGCCATTGTACTTTAGAAGGGAAGTTCATCCTTCAAACACGCCAATATCAGCGCACACCTCGCAGGCGAGCGCTTTAGCTTCGGGACTCCGCGGTAAAGGCTCACAACATAGCTGTGCATGGCTTGGTGATTGTATTGCATCCACAACGAGCACTTTGCTCTTAGCTTTTGGTTGGGGCTAGTTTCGTACTATCAGCAATCTGCATTAAAGTCCATCCCCCTTGATTAAAGTAATACAGAAACCGCTCCCACTTCTGATATCCAAAAATAAATCAATTTATTAGGTATAAAATTAAAAGGAATTTAGCGCTGGATTCAAATCACGGAACCGAGGGTTGCATAACTCCGTTAGCCATCCGATGGAGAGATCGAGGCCTTGCACAGTCTCGTCAAAGTCTGTAAAGAGGCCCATTTTGAGTATGTTTATACAGATGATCCTCGATAGCCCCATTTTATCGCAATCTAGAGGTATCACTATAGGAATCTGTACCCATTCAGCGGTACGTGTGACTGGTACATGTAGAACGGGGTAGACTGGTGGTCGTAGGTACTGTACAGCAGGAACACTAACTGCTCACCATAGTGTGATCCATGGAAACTCATTCAGTAATTATCTACACTGAGCGCACGAAGCCGTCTACCTACACAACTACATCCCGCAACAGGCGCACGAACGCCCAGCATCGCCTGATATGTCGACGCAAGTCGACAACACCTCGATTAGCCAAGTACAGCTAGCTCTACGGGCCAGGCGGGGTTTCGAACGATGCAGAGTGCTTTCAGAAAAGTGCTGGGTAGGAAACGAGAGCGCAAGTAGCAAATGTTACTGCTGACATTCTTTTGAGCTCCTGCACATAATGGTCACATCCTATAGTTAAGAACCTTCGAATAGCGATAATTACCGTTTTGGTATCACTATTCGTTACTTGGAGGATTGAGGTTGATTTGACTTGTTCCTGTAGTGAAGCGTCATCGAGAGACCCAGTCGAACCAAACTAATGAGAGGTTATCGCAAATGGGGATATCGTTACCGAGAGGATCATCTGTACTATCATGTCAATACTACACACTCACAAACATGTTATCCACATGTATAGCAACTGCACATGTTAGCGTATATGCACAGCCTAGTCACAAAAGGTTGGAAATGTGAAAAGTTTGCCGATCACTCCGTACTTTGTCAATTTACATGCAACTCAAACATTCGCACACACTCGCTGTGCCAGGATATACAGTGAGAGCCAAGATTGATGTTCTACGTTGGGAGATGGAGAGGAAGAAGACACGGTCAGTCGCTTGGGAACAATTTGGATCGGCGCTTGAAGGGATTTTCACGGTGGGCGGCGCAGGACAGGAGCGCTAAGGTGAGAATTCGGACGGAGAGGACAATGGGAACGCTGGGTTGCAAAACCCTGGATTGCAGAGCAATAGCCACGCCGCGGGAAGGAGTGAAGGTAATGTGAACAGCGCGTACGACCTTCAAATCTGTGAAACACATGCACAGAGTCGCTTGTCGTGGATGAAGCCGGCGCCACCCGGATCTACGATGGTCATGGGGCTGTTGGTAGAGTGGATGGATCGCCACTACCATGAATACATGCATTCGAGGCAAAAGGGGGGGATGCTCATCAAGTTCTTTCGCAAGATTCAAGCTGCTGGGCATCAGGGCTGCACGATCCACGACGTTCGAGTAAAAATTGATACTCTTCCACGGCAAGCAGGAGGAAAAAGGCTCGCTCTTCCTCGGTGTTTGGTCAATTCGGCGCCTCTCTCAGGAAAGTCTTTGTGGAGAAGGATACTCGTGGAACCTGTGAGCGACGAGGAGCTTCGCCACGTTCTGCCGCGAGGAATTATCTTATCCGAGTGGATACCCACTCGGATGGCCCCAAGTGGGACTATCAAATGGACCCACTCACTTTTGCGGGGTAGGTTTGGACTGTTCTCAGGAAAGTAAGACCTAAAGCGATTGACGTACTATGTGCGCGTCTGACAAGATTGCATCGCTGGTTCTCTCGATGGAGCAGCGTCATTTTTTTTCAATTTACTCACATTGCAACTCGTGAATCGATGGTTGGGATTCTTCGCAATGGAAGACAGATCCGCACTCCACCGGCCGCTGTCCAAGCGCCAAGAAAGGTTGGGAGGCCAAAACAAAGGCCCCGCGCACCTGCTACAAGTGCAAGCGCACGTTGAAGACGCCCCAAGGTCTCCGGAAGCATTTGGCGCCCAAGAATCGCTGTGATAAGCGCTCCGGTGCTGCTCGCATTGAGGCTCGCAAGTTGACTCGTCGCCTAGCTAGTTGGGCTTACTACATACGGAAGAAGGATGGGATATCTCTGGAAGACTGGCGGGACCACATGCCGCTAACGCGGCTTCAAGAAGCTCGCCGGACAGCCGATTTGTTTTATGGCTAATCGTTAGAACACAGGAATCTAACTCCCGGCAAATACACTTACGTGAGCGATAAACAACTCATATTCATGCTATCTTATCTGAATTACCGCCATCGTGATAGAGGACTTGCAATCATTCTGTCGCACGAGATTTTCAAAGACGTTTCTTGAAAAACTATGGCAATAAAAAAAAGGTTTAGTTCTAATTTTGAAAACTTAACATTGATATTTGTCAATCAGTTTTGGATAGATTACCATCATTTTTGGCGTATTATTACCAAAAACAGATAGATTATTATCGTTTTTTGATTGATTATCATCGTTTTCTGATAAAATATTTCATTTGTACTGTCGACAATCTAAGGAAACCTAAAGAGAATTCTTTATTTTGTTTTAGTTTTTTGTAAGCTGTCCATTTCTACGGCTGCCTACTTGCTTCCTTTTGTTTTCTACGTTTATGCTTTGGTTTTAGACCCGGTTTCTCCCCGCGCTTACCCTTTTCTGGTTTCGACACTTTAACTGTTGGAACCTTCACACTTTCATCTTTGTAAAACTCACCGTCCAATTGCAGAGGAACAAACTGCAGCGAATATGTCTCTCGGAAGTGTCGAATCGATAGTCGTTCGGCGTCATATAGAGTCTCTATACGTTTTCCGTCGGTAGCGGCTGCGCAAATCGCATGCATACAAGGGAATTCGTAGTCTTGTCAATCTCGGCAAGTGCATTCACCACCAGGAAGATCCACATTTCTCCAATGGTGGATAAAACCCGCACGCTGAACAGGACCAAGATATCTAACCATGTAACAACCCTTCATACAAGGGGTATACTTACATTTTCCGCTTGCAGCTGAAAGTTCATCACGTCGTTTATGTAGGAGCGGGACCAAAGAATCCTCACCAAACCGGAGAGTCCATTCCTCTGTTTTTTGTCTCATTCCAGATGCACGCTCACACAGCTTCATAAAATACAAGTTGAAAGCGTCCAGCGGGTAAGCACTACGGTAGTCGTTGCCAATCCAGTTATTTGCCTGTTCCGCAACATTTGAAGTTGCTTCCCCGTATGTTGGTAACTTGTTTTTGGTAAGAAATTCATACTTTACCCAATGTTCCTTTTTAATCGTGTCAAGGTAGTCAGCTGCCTTTTTGTTGGTTGGTGCTAGCTCTACGTAGAACAGATTGAAGTCGTTGTTTGATATGCTCTGAGCAATACCGGTGGCCAGCCTCTGGAAATGTTTCTGTCACAGCATTTAGCAGCCCCTTGTGTCGATCAGACACCGCAGCGAAACTCTGAAGAGGCCCGAGGGCTTCTTTTACCACAGATAAAAACCACGTCCAGTGATCTTGATTTTCTTTAGGCACCAGCGCAAGGGCGAGCGGCGTAACTTGTTTATTGTAATCTTTGGAAGTCGCAACGAGAAAAACACAGTAGGAGTTCATCTCAGCCTTTAGGTGGGCGCCGTCAAACCCAAACATTCTGCGGAAGAATGTCGCAATACGAACCCCAATATTTGGAATGAAGCAGGCTCTCTTGAAAGTTCCATCAGGCTCTGTTTCGAAACGCCAAGTAGATCCTGCATTTTTTTTGCAGATATGGCTTCCAAATATGACCGCAGGTTTTGGTAGTTGACTTTGCGATTCGAATGTAGGGAGGCTTCAATACTCAGTTTGATTCGCAAAATTGCAGTAGAGCTGAGTGTAATGCCTTCAGATTTCAAGAAAATTGAAATGCCTCGCCCGGTCATGGTGCTAGTGGATCCGTTATGATCCGGAAGCATTTTTTGCTCAATAAGGGCCTTGGCTCTTGCAGTGTCCTGTGTAGTATTGCGAAGTTTGGTCACGGATCGGGGCACTGAACCTTCAGCAAACGGTGTTGCAGTAGATCCCACATTTCGAAGATGCTTGTGGCAGAAATTGGCTTTAGAAAATTGCCACCTGCCTTCTTTCCTGAGGTGTTGATGAAGAACGGGCAGGAACCCTCAGCGAAACACAAATCTTGATCAAAATATTATTGCCCGTTGAGTTTTTTACAGCGATATTTGGCATTTTGACCGCTGCTGCTGTCTACGTATAGTTGAAATCCGACTTCTTGAGCAAATTGCTTTCAGCGCCGCTGAATGGCCTGCTGAGTTTGATAAAAATCGGTCCCAATGTTGCGCTTTCCATCTTGAGCCACCCCGTAATCTGTCCCCTGTGGATTCGTCGTATGTATTGGTGAGTCCTCCCTCAACAGGCTGAAGGATTTTGCTGCCGCTAGGTCCGTCGCGTCCAAAATGAACTGCGCCGTACCGAAGTTCCTCGGCTTGGCCACCGCCGTCTTCTTCGTTCGGACATCTCAAAAACTAGCACTATTGAAAAATGTAAGATTGGTTACGGCGAACGCCAAAAAATATAGCCTCGTTGCGCCGTGCTCAATAATAGATTTGTTATTTTTGCGTAGAATTTGTGATTTGTGTAAACACTCTCTTTGGGAATGCGTCGACCCACTTGGGGCCATCCAAGTGGATATCCACTCGGACAAGGTAATTCCTCTTCTTCCACTGGAGATCAGGACGGTGAGGATCCGCACAGCAGTGAGGAAGAAGAAGCAGAGAGCGATGATGACGAGCAGGAGAAACCCGCTAAGGTGAAGGTTATTATCCCGCCAGTGCCTCATCAGGATCGACGAGCGAAAGCGTGAGTATCGCTACATTGCTCCGGGAGCGGCATGACCTGGTGTGCCTGAGGAGCAGGTCGACAATGTCATGTAAGTCACGGAAGCCGCGCAAATCGCGTATCTTGCGGTAACAGTACCTTTCCGTACTATGGCAACTCGGTAGAGCTCCGTGTTATGGAAACTCGGTAGCGCCCAGTGTTACGGTAACTCGGTAGAGGTCCGGGTTTAGAGCTCCCTGTTATGGTAACTCGTCTACCTGCATCAACAAAACTTGGCACAGCGACACATTCTGAGTGTGTGCGAAAGTTCGAGTTGCATGTATACCCGTGCTGGAGTCCAGCTGCTGGTCATCCTTGCAGCCTGAAGGCTACGCAGACTTTGAAGTCTGTTGCAAACCTGCTATAATCTGTACGATTTAAATTTAGAAAGCCGTTTCTATCTTTAGCGCCTGACTGACCGAATTGCAAATTCCCACCCAAATACCTGATCGATTTGCAATTTCCCTTGGCATAATAACTCAATGGGTCAAAGTATCCTTCAAAGTACATGTAATGTTTGTTTCGAAAGCTGCTAGAAGTCAACGTTACGTTGCTCTGCCAGCCTCCATTCATTTGTATCCTCTCGTCCTCGACGAGATACTCGACGACGATAGGATCGTATGGACAGAAAAGCTGCTCAGACCTAATCTTGGAACCAGAACCAGTCATATGCTGTGCTGCGCAATAGAGACTCTTGGATCGGGAGAGTCTATGGACAGTGTGTATTTCCACCATGGAGACTGCTCGTCGCCCGGAAGCTTCGTTCGGTGATATCTTGGACGGCATCGCAGTGAATGTGGTCGACCACCGCGAGGACAAATGGGTTAAGGTCTTCATGCCAGCGTTACGCTCCTTCCACTCGCAATTTGGGCACACGGATGTGCCCGATACGTTCGTGGTGCCGCAATCGAGTCCGATATGGCCTGAAGCAACGTGGGGACTGCATTTGGGTCAAATTATCGGTCGAGGCCAAGATACCAGGAGACTTTACAGTTCACAAATTGCAGCTTCTCAACTGGAATTACAGAAGTTGGGGTTTACTTGGACAGTGACGAATGTGGCGGATCGATATTGGAAGCATCAGGTGTTGCCAGCTTTGCAAGTTTTCCATCAGGAACACGGTCACTGTAATGTCAAGGGCAATTTTGTTGTTCCGGAGTGGGAACCGTGGCCAAAAGATGCCTGGGGGTTGAATCTTGGAGCCATTGTCAAGCGAGTCCGAGCTGGACGCAGTTACACTAACCAAGCGACGAGAGATAGCGGTGTACTGGAGAAATTGGGGTTTCTATGGGACCCGAGAGATGTCGAGTGGCAGGAGTGTATTCTACCGGCGTTGGTCACGTTTGCGGATGAATTTCAAGACAATGAACCGATGACGTCGAGTTTCGTGGTTCCGTCAAAAGCGCCGTGGCCCAAGCAGACGTGGGGACTGGAACTAGGGATGTTTCTAAGTGACTCGCAAAGGAGAGAGCAGTATTTCGTACAGATTGTTCGAGATGCAAGCGTACTGGACGGCTTAGGCTTCGAGGTTCATCTGTCGGACGCGACGTGGGAGCGACAAGTTGTTCCGCTCTTGACGATTTTCATGACGATCTTCCCGAATCAACATAAAATTACAGAGAAGTTTGTGATTCCACACAAACAACCATGGCCTAGGAAGATGTGGGGCTTGACTCTGGGGAAGATAGCAGCGCAGAATCCTGATCGAATGGCTGATGTGGAGAAGGACTGGAAACAGCGAAACGAAGCGCCGGAGACGCTGTCTTTAGTTGCCGAAAACAGGAATCATCAGTGGAAAATTAGGATTTTACCAGCTCTTGTGACGTTCGTCAAAGTGTTTGGTGATTGTCGACTTGGTGGCCACTTCACAGTTCCATCTGAAAAAGTTTGGCCTAAGCAAACGTGGGGTCTGCGGCTTGGATCTGGGATTGCGGACTACGTGAAGAATGGCACGTACTTCGAGCAAATAGGACGTGATGCCGATCGCCTGGATGCGCTTGGGTTTTCTTTCAAACTACTGGGGGCTCCTTGGGAAGAACACGGCGCGCCTTCGCTAGAGACTTTCTCGACAGTACATCCATGCACGGTAGTACCAGACAACTTCGTGGTTCCTTCTGAAGCACCATGGCAAGAAACGATGTGGGGGATCAAGCTGGGGAAGCTCGTGCGTTGGAATGCGCAGCACATGACTGACATTGAGAACGAGTGGAGAATACAAGTTTTATCGGCAGTCGAAGTGTACCAAAAGGAGCATGGAGATAGCTCCATTGGGGAGAAATTCGTGATACCATCTCAATCTCCGTGGCCTCCGAAGACCTGGGGGATGGATTTAGCGCGAATTCTGCATCGTCTTCAGATTGGCGAATGCTACGACGGACATGTTGCGCTAGCCAGGAATTCGATTGCCAGACTAAAAAATCTACTTCATCGACGCCGAGACGAAGCCTGGGAATCGATTTTCACAGCTCTGAATTTCTACTCAAAGCGATTCGGACACTGCCACGTCGCGCCTCATTTCGTCGTTCCAGCAAATCTCTCGTGGCCGAGACCAGTGTGGAATTTACAGCTAGGACAGATTATGGAGAAGATGAAGATGACCGGCAATTTTTTCTCGTACGTCGGCCGTTGTGCGGATCGTTTGAACAAGCTGGACTTCTCACTCACGCTCTCCAACGTTGCATGGGAGAAGAAAGTGGCTCCACTCATCGCTACTTTCGCTAACCTCCATCCTCAAGATACGATTCCGTGGGGATTTGACTGGGGATTCGTCATACCATCGAAGGAACCTTGGCCTGAAAACGTCTGGGGAGTCAATCTAGGATTTATCGTTCAGTGGAATTTGAGTCGCTTAGAGACGATCGAGCGTGACTGGAGAGACCAAGTGCTGGTGGCCAACGACGTTTATCAGTATGAAAACGGGAACAAGATCTTACGAGATAAGTTCGTGGTTCCATCTCGTTCTCCCTGGCCCTACAAGACCTGGGGCAGGGAACTACGACACATCCTTACATGTGTTCAAGTTGGACAGCACTATGGCGGCCATATAGCTCTGGCCAGTTTCCATTCACACAACGCATGTGCTGTTTCAAACGGCAAGAATGAACAGTGGAAGACGGCGATTTTTCCGGCACTTCACACGTTCGCCATGGTGTTCGGACACTGCTCGGTTTCGGAGGATTTTGAAGTACCATCAGAGTCTCCGTGGCCGAAGCAAGCATTTGGGCTGCAGCTAGGAAGCATTGTCGGGGTAATGGAGAAATGCGGAAGCTACTTCACGGAAGTTGGGCTCAATGCTGATCGGCTAGAGACTTTCGGCTTCAGATACAAGTTAGCTGATGCACCGTGGCAGGAACACGTCGCTCCGTTGCTCAAGATATTTGCAACTCAGTATCCTCACGATGTTCTGCCTGAAGATTTTGTTGTGCCTCCGAAGCAGCCCTGGCCTGAGAACGTATACGGTCTGAGACTTGGCAGGATCGTGTCGTGGTCGTCTCGGTTCACTTGGAATAACAAGGAGGCACAATGGAAAGAGCGCGAGATGCCGGAGAACACGAGTCTAGCAGGTAAATACGGCTACTGCAGAGTCCCAGCTTCGTTCAAGATTCCGAGTGAACTTCCATGGCCCAAGCAAATGTGGAGTCTGCGCATGAAGGTTTATCTCCGTCAGTTGAACCGAAGTGGTGACCTCTTCCTATCTGGCGGACTACACCGTGCCTTGACGAGCGAGAAAGAATTTGGGTTTGTCTTCAAACTCGCAACGGAGGATGATGAGTTTGAATTCGGCGTGCCTGAACATCAGGAGTACACAGCGAAGGTAGAGCAGATCGGTGTAAGTGTTGAGTCTCCAGAACCCGAAAGCTGTTCAGGTAAACGACCCCTACCTGAAGCAAATTGTCCACAAAAGGAAGGGTGGGTTGGTAGCTACTCGCCTGAATCTCGTAAGAAACGGGTACAAAGGTTCCTCAGAAAACGACAGGAGCGCGTGTGGGTAAAAGAGGTCAAGTATAACGTCCGCAAAAACTTTGCAGACACTCGACTGCGTGTGCAGGGACGATTCGTGACTCGTGAGGATGAAATAACGATGCGGGAGCTTCTGTGCTTCACGTGATCGAACAAGAACTGCACAAGATGCAGAGGTACAAACGAATTACTCGGTGTAGAAATAAAAAAAAACTGGCATACATTACCATTTTACCTGGCGTGTTGAAAGTTGTGTTCTGCTTGCCTCGACTTGATGCGCAATTTAGTCGTCAGACGTGTAGAAGCGTAGAAAGACCTGCAGCAAACTCCAAGCCAACGTGTTGACCTCGCCGTCATTCTTCTCGAACGCGTCCTTCTCAACTGTAGAGTCGCGTTTCTCGATGAAGTCACGCGGCTTGTACGCGTGGAACGCGTCGACATTTGGGAAATACAGACGCACGTCGTTGGTGAAGGCACTGGCGACGATAGACATGTTGGCAGTAGGCATTTGCATCGCCATACAAGTCGTAGAGCACGCGGTGCTGCCGCAGAACGCGATCTTTCCGGGCCACGAGTCCTCAGCCGCTACTCCCGGCTGGTCCTCTTCAAAGTCGACACCAATACCCTGGCCGAACGCCGGGTATGCCGGGTTTCGAGTGTGTACGATCTGCCCGATAGAGTTTTCCTTCAACAGCTTGGAATGACGACCACGTTCATGGAAAAGGTCTGTGTAAATCTTATGCGTGTCCTTGCCAGTACTCTGCAGACCGTGGAGACTGTTGTCTAGTCCCTGGTAGATCGCACAGGACCCTGTGCTCATGTGGTGCAAGTGCTTCTCAGGAACAACTTCCGGTCCACTCGAGCTGTCGCTGCTGGTATCTTCACTCTCGCTAACATTCGGCGTTCGATGTGCGTAAAACTGCACATATTGATCCACCAGTCCATGTCGAACCTTCAACGCCCCCACAAACGGATCGTAGGTCGTCAACTTGAGTCCCAACATTTGGAAAACATGTTTCTCCAAGTATTCCCCCATTGACAATCCACTCAACTTCTCCACCATATAAGCTAACAACACATAATTCTCCTCTGTGTAGTTATAACTCGTCCCTGGCTTAAACGCCAAAGGTTCGTCAATAAACTCTCCAATCTGCTGTCCAAAGGACGTCATCGTCTGCAACACTCTCTGTTTCCTCTCCCTTGTGCTCTGAATACCTGACCCCATATACAGCAAGTGTTGGAACGTCACTTGTTCACATTCCTCCCCTTTCTCTCCAACTTTAGGACACCACGCCGTCTGGTTCTTCTTGACCCCGAACTCCCGCCAATCCTTCACTGTCCAGTACTCGTCCACTGGTTTGTGCAAGTCCACGACCCCTTTCTCCTGCAATTGGTACATTGCCACAGCTGTGAGCAGCTGCATATGCGCCCCCATGGGGAAGACGCTGTGTTCCTCCATCTGCTGCTTGAAAGGCACATTGGCGAGTCCCATGGCCTGCTGCAGCTTCTTCTGCCCATTATGACTGAGTCTTACGACCCCCGAGAAGTTCTTGGCGTGCTGGTATGCATCCAGTAAAGTACGAAGCTCCAATGCGCGTTCATTGCGTTGTGCAGGCCACGAAAGCGCCACAAGTAGCAGTGTGAGCAGTGACGCAGCCAAGAAGCCGGCGGTGGCGCGTCCCACAGTCTTGGAGCCGTAGCGACGCTTCTGTCTCAAGCGCTGGCGCTCGTGGTAACTGGACAGCTGTTGCTGCAGCGAGTCGCCGGCGCCGTCGCGATGCACCAAGGGGAGCTGCTCGTCGTCCATGGTTGTGGAGATATCTAGTACTGACTAAAAGGATCAGGTTCTGTAGCTGTTCGAGTGGTCGTTTTATGTGAATATGTGACGTGTGCAAACAGGAGATTTGTATAACTTCTCGTTAAGTACGACGCAGTGGTAGATTCGAGCCGCACGCTTCGAGCCAATGATAGGAATGCTGTGTCAATGCCTGGAAGACTTCTGGATGCAGTACAAAGCGAGTGAGGACGTGGCGTTGGTGCAGACTTTTGTTGCTGATGAGAAGGTGAAGAGAGTGGAAGTGTCGTATGTGCAAATGTTTCAATGGCAACAGGAGCTGAGAACGATGTTGAGGGTGGAAAGTGACGAGTGGATAATGGTGGGGATCAACTTGGCCCCATTCTCTATTGAAGAGACAGCAACGATGTTGTTAGTTGCAGAGGAGAGAAATTGGGTCTATGTGCCGATTGATGTGGAGCTCCCACTTCCTCGACAGCTTTCGTTGTTGCAAAGTGCAGGTGTTCATCGACTTGTGACGACTACAACGAGTGCGTTGGCGAAATTCTTCAAAAGTAATGAACAAGTGGAGTTGAGGACCGTCAAATTGAAGTCGAGTCCGTTTTCGTCAGTGCAAGTGGTAAAAGTGGTGAATAATTACTTTGGAGAGGAGGAGTCGGAGCTTGAATGTACTCGTCGGAGACTGACGAAAGAGGAGGACCTGAAAGCGCCATTGTATGTGTTGTTTACATCTGGGACGACAGGAAACCCTAGAGGTGTGCTGGGGACGCGAGCGGGTGCATGGACCCGGCTGGAATGGATGTGGAAAACGTATCCGTTTGCTTTCGTTAAGACTCGTAGAACGAGTGAACGAGTGCTGCGAGCCACGAAACTGTCCTTTGTGGATTCGGTGTGGGAAATTCTAGGTGCGTTCTTGCAACGCGTGCCGCTGGTGCACCTGCAAGTTCCACAGCAATATGAAGACTCTGCGCCTTGCTACATGAAGAGTGTTGTGTTTGATGATCGTTCGTTGTTTCTGGAGGTTATACGCACTGAGAATGTATCACGGTTCACTGCAGTGCCGAGTGTGTTGGAGGTTTTGCTGTTGCAGACAACTGAGAAGGATCGGCATTTGACATTGTCTGGGCTTCGTTATTTAATCAGCAGTGGCGAGTCACTGCCACTTCATGTTGTACAGCAACTCACGACCAATTTGCCAGACGTGACCGTCCTAAATCTTTACGGTGAGAACGCACTTCTCTTAACTCAGTTGGATTGCTCACTATACGACTGGCACTAACAATTTTTTCCTTACGCGTTGCAGGTAGCACAGAGGTGAGTGGTGATGTTACGTGTATGGAGCTCAAGGCACCGTTCACTTCAGCTCAGATAGCTGAATGGCAACAAAATGGTGTTCCTATCGCTAAACTTGATCGATATAGTGTGGTTGGTGATGAGACTTCTCTCGCCCTCCTATCGGATGATCTTGAGAACAATGCATGCCCTTCAAAGGATGACGCAACGACCGTTATTTGGCCGAGGAGGAATGTGAGTGAGATTTCATCATGCAAGCCTACCAGAGGAGTTCTCTACGTTTCTGGACCCCTTCTTACGCTCGGATACGTTGGTGACGGGTACGAAGACGTGTTTGTGGGCTCAGATGAATTACTGGACTGCCAAGACGATAGCAAACAGGAACAAGTTGTGCAGCCGCGACAGTTTTGCACAGGCGACATTTGCTCTGTGATTCAAGGGCATCTATACTTTTGCGGACGCAAGGACAACGCTGTAAAAATTCATGGCCAGCGAGTGTATTTGGAAGGAGTGGAGCGTGCAGTGGCATCCGCGCTAAAAGAAATAGCGGAAGACACACGATGTGCTGGTGGTCACCAGGTGATTGCGTTTACAACTACGAAGAAAGTGGGAAAATATGCATTGAAGCAACAGCGTATCGTGGCTTGTGTTATCTGTGGCGACGTGAGAAGCTCGGTAGCTCGATATAACCAGACAAGAACTCTCCATGCTTGGATAACTGAACACTACGGAGCGTCACACATTCCCCACGACATATTGCTGGTGCCCACAAATGCAGTGATACGTCTTGCTCACGGAAAAATTGATCGGCGAGCACTTGAGATGTTTTTGGATCATGAACATGACACTAGTGATAGTAGCGTTGCGCTACCAAACCCGAAGATCGAGATAAGCGCCTCGGAAAAGCTAGTGGCTCGATTACTGAAGGAGACCCTAGATATCCCATTGCCTGGTTACATTCCAGGCGATATTCGTTCCCAAACGTTCAAAGACGTTGGTGGAAATTCACTGCTAGCCACTTTGTTCATGTATGAGCTACGACAAGCGTTTGGCACACTTCCCCTGACTAGCCAGGAGCTGGTACGTCTGCTACTGCTTCTGCTCCTGTGTTTTCAAACTAACCATGGTGTATTGCCTTCGTCTGCTATCTAGCTTGAAAGGACTATCGGAGAGGTTGTCTCGGCTTTAGGTTCCCTATCTGAAAAACGGCCACGTGAAGAGCTGACGGCGATAAATTCTGAAGGCGCTGCTGGTGAACTCAAACGCATGAAGAAAATTCATCCTGCACTGTCAGGTGAGTCTACTGACAGCGTTAGTATTGCACTTGACGGTGGCAAACAAGGCCGATTGAGTTTCTTGTCTCGTTACAACCAGTCGTCTGATGATGTCAAGGGCACGTGTTTCCCTGTGTGCTACACGTCTCCAGTGCAATCAGGTTCAGAACCAGCGCCGTCCTTGTCGTTGGAGTTGAGAAGTACATGGCGAATTGATTTAGGCAAATGCATCGATGCATCTCCTCTCGTAGTACAGCTTCGTGATCACCAAGGTGCAGTTACCTCTACCTGGGCGATTGTTGGTTCACACTCGGCTCAACTAGTGTGCGTTGATGTGTTGGCATCTGGGCAAGATATTTGGCGAGTTTCACTTGACGATCGCATCGAAGCGTGTGCAGCTCTCAGTGTAAAGCTCGAGCTCGTGTATGTGGGGACGTACGCGGGAACTCTCTTCGCTCTGGACTTGCAGTCAGGCGAGACTCGCTGGACATTTCAAGCTAAGGGAACCATCAAAGCTTCAGCTCTGGTGATGGATAGACAACAACTGGTGGTTTGCGGCGCATACGACAACCATTTATACGGCCTGGACGCTGTGATAGGTCGACAGCGGTGGGCTATCGACCTTCAGGGCAGCATTTTCTCGACACCTTTTTATTGTGCTTGGTCGGAGCAGATATTTGCCGCTTCTACGAACGGGATTGTCGTGGCGTTAACGTCAGCTTCTTCTGATGCTGCAGTTTTCGACAGTATTAAGGAGCATTGGAGGTTAAAACTTCCTGCCCCGGTGTTCGCAGGATTGAATGTTGACTATGAGTCCAAAATGCTGATAGTGGGGTGTGCGGACGGACAGCTTTACGGAGTGGATATGTTGTCTGGGGTTGTTCAATGGCAACTTGCAACTGAGAAGCCGATTTTCAGCTCACCTTGCGTCTACCGCTCGAGGTCGGTAGTGTTCGGTTCTCACGATGGCATGCTGCGAAAAGTTGACTCCCGTACTGGAGAACTTGTGTGGGCCACCAACCTGCATGGTGCCGTGTTTGCCTCGCCCACGGTTGTTCGACTTGTAGCAGAGTCACCAAATCGTTACGTAGTTGACAAAACTACAGAAGATAGCGACTTGGTATGCTGTATGGCCACCACTACTGGCCAGTTGTGCTTTTGCAACGAGAAGACAGGGTCCATCATTTACCAGAGTGGCGATTCGTCTGGAAAAGCGTTGAACAGTACAGATAGAGACAAGAGCTGCGGTGATCTGGGACCGCTGTTTGGATCTCCCGTGCTTATCGACAATTGGTGTTTGCTGGGGACCCGGACAAACTATCTCTACGGGTTTGAGCTGGTATCTACGAACACTGGTTGAGTACACCATCTCATTTGCGGCGCAGTCCTCGCTCGCGTTTGACCTCGTTCCAAGCGTAAAAGTTCCAATCCTTGTCAAGAGTTGTAGCTACGGAAGAACAACCGAAGAGCATGAGTTCGTACTTGGCGAGTTGCAGTCGAAATGTTTGGTTTGGCTGCACAACTTGACGCTTGCGCTTTACCATGTTGTAAGCTTCGAGTAGCGACATCTTCTTGTCGATCATTAAATATGCTATCAAAAGGGCTGGTGACCGTGAAGCGCCTACACATGGAACGCCAAGCAGTGAGCGACGAAATTCAGTGCAAACACACAAGGCTACGCTCTCACCAGAAATGCAGTGAATCAGCACGCGTCCTCGCAACTTCTCGACTCGCTTGATGAATTTGGTGACGGTCTGGAAGTGAGGAATGAGTTCTTCGTCGTTGGAGTCGTGAAGGTTGAGCTTGAGGTAGATAAATTCACCTTCAAAGCTGTTTCCGACCTGCTTGGCGCAGTTGCAGATGTGTGTGATACCCAAGATATTGAGCAGTCTGCTGTCTTCAGCGTTCTCGCGGTTGCCTAAGAGAACATGGTTTAATATCACTGTGGGGTCCTGACAAGTAGCAGTTCCGAGCGTGCGACTGATGAATGCTGCCAGACGAGTAAACATCGATTTTTCTTGTGCCAAAGCCTCCACAATCCGCCACTATGTTCAATACGAAGGAACATGGTTAGAGACCTACGTATGTCTCTAAATCAAGCCGAAGCTCTCTACCTGTGCAGCCATCACGATGTCTTCTTCATCTGGATTTCGTTTCGAGTATACGACGATTGAAGTGTTACGGATATGATCATCTTCTCGCTGCAGCTCGTGTCGACGTCCAAACTTCCTGGTAGAAGCGTATTTCTGCAACACTTTAGCCGATCGCTGTCGACCGAGTACACCCGATGGAGTAAGAGACGCAGCGGGGGGGCGTAGCAAACCTGCTGCAGTCCGAGACGAGCCAATTGGTCTCTGTCGATCAGGCATGTCTAGCGCACTGTGAGAAGAATTGGGAAGGTGGCATCAACACCACGTGGCTGCTTCTTATGGCCGAACCGGACCAGAATTAGAGAAAAGTCCAACGTAACGCAGATCTACAGTATTAGTTAATACTGTAAGGTTAATACATTAACCTTGGTTGGGACTTGCTTATAGCTCGTTGTAAGACAACATCACGATATATTCGATCAGATTGAAACGAAATGAATTCAAGCCTCCAACGTCAACATTGGCTTGGCAAGTTGAAGCAAGGATCGAAGATGGCTACATCCCTTTCAAATTCGATTGCTAATCATGTGCGGCCAGCAAGATCGATGTGTCATTCTCGTATCAGACTTCTTAGCTGCGACCGTCAGCCTCACACTTTGCATTGCTCAATATCAGTCATGGCGGTGCTACGCGGCTTCCTCGCGGTGTGTGTCATTGCGATCGTCTGTCTGTCGCCCTCAAGCGCCGAGTCTTCAGGCGTCCGAGCGCACAACTTGCAGCGTCTGCAGGACTTCCGCGGCCATGAATACTTTGTGCAGTTCGACGTGCATCAGTCCGAGGACGACCCGGTGGAGTCCCCCATCAAAGAGGACTACTTCACTGACGCCATCTTGGACCACTTCGCCCCCGTGTCCAAGCGCACGACGTGGAAGCAGAGATACCAGATGAACGAGCAGTTCTGGGGTGGTCATGGCTTCCCTGTCTTCCTCTACATCGGAGGGGAGGGACCACTGGGACCTAAGGCAATTACCAACCGCACCTTCATCTACTACTTGGCAGAGCAACACCGAGCACTGCTGCTGGCACTGGAGCACCGGTTTTACGGCAAGTCGTACCCGACTAAGGACATGAGTTTGCCCAATCTGGCCTATCTCTCGAGTGAACAGGCGTTGGCGGACTTGGCACACTTCCACTCGTTCGTGACGGATAAGTATGGTTTGACAAATGAGAAGTGGGTGGCATTTGGAGGAAGTTATCCGGGAAATCTGGCGGCGTGGGTGAAGTTGAAATACCCGGCACTGTTTGCTGGCACAGTAGCGAGTTCGGCTCCAGTGCATGCGAAAACGGATTTCTACGAGTACATGGAAGTCGTTGGTGATGGCTTGAGGTACTTTGGAGGTGGGGAGTGCTACCATCAAGTGGAGCAGGCTATTACGCAGCTTGGACAGCTTATGGATGGTGGGAAACAAGGTCGCGACAAGGTTGATGAGCTCTTCAAGCCGTGTTATCCGATGACCAACGAGTTCGACGACTCGGTTTTCGAGACGTCTGTCATGGGAGCATTCCAAGATATCGCGCAATACGATGCTATCCACGAGGGAGTCATGACGCTAGATGAAGTCTGCAAGCATTTTGCAATGCCAGGGGACGCGGTGGAAAAGCTGGCGTCGTTCATCAACAAGACTCGCGTGGGCGACTGCCTCGATTCAAAATTTGAAGGAGCACCGAATGGAACTGTCGAGGTGCTGAGTCGCGATCAGTTCGATGGCAAGAGCGCCGCTCGTCAGTGGGTGTACCAGACGTGCAACGAGTTCGGATACTTTCAGACGACAACGAGTGTACGCTCTCCGTTCTACGCGCTTCGTGCTGTCACGGAAGCGAATGTCGGTACCGAGATCTGCAAGCGCGTGTATCAAATGGACGTGACACCTGACGTCGCTGGCGCCAACCGTGACTATGGATCGCTCGGCATTGAGGTGGAGAGGGTGACTTTCCCGAGCGGAACCATCGATCCGTGGCATGCACTAGCAGTGCAGAATTCAACGAAGCTGCACTCGTTCTCGGCGGAAGCTGTGTTCATCGAAGGCACCGCCCACTGCGCCGACATGTACTACCCAAGCGAGCGAGACACGCCGCAATTGCAGTGGGCACACGACAAGATTGCAGCCAGAGTCAAATGGTACTTGCAATACGTCGACTACCGCAACAAGCCGCTAGCAACGGCGCTGACTCCGGAAGAAGTTGAAGCCATCGAATAAGTCCACTATAACTTGAAGTCCACTTCAACCAGTACACCATTCGGTGGCTACAGTACACAACATTATGTCATGAACACAACATTCCAGTGCTATTAGCCTCTAACTTACAAATTCTACAAATATTCACGTGACCGTAGCCTTCAACCGTTTGACTGGTCCCGACAAGCCTCCCCTCTGTTGGTGGTGTATCATTCGCACATCAACTCGCCATGGCATCGTACGATACTCCGCGTGTGGACGTGAACGCCAACGGCTGGGGCCCCACGGCGCTTCCGGAGCAGTTCCTTAACATCCCCTATGCACCCTTCAACAAGGGCGACAAGCTGGGCAAGGCCGCCGACTTCGTGTCCAACTACGCGCCGCGCGGCTCCCGCTACGCTCGCGACCCGTCGGGTGTGAACGCTGAGTTCCAGTACAAGCACGACTCCAAGGAGGACGCCACCTTCCAGTTGGTGGACACTTCCAAGGGTACACGTCCCAAGACGGAGGACCGTCTGCGTCCCACGTGGAACCAGCAGCGCTTCGGCGGACGTGGCGGACGTGGAGGCCGCGGGGGTCGCGGCAGCTACGGCGACAAGCCCGACCCGAACGCTGCCACCACGTCCTCTGCGCAGCTGCGTCTTAAGGGTATGCAGAAGCAGAACAAGCGCTGGGATCGTCTCAGCAACGCACGTCGCGCCTTCGCCTTCCGTCGCCGTGACGAGGTGCACGTCGACCGTGTGGCTTCCGTCATGGTGCAGGCCAGCTGGAACCTCATTGACCAGTTCGAGATGCAGCAACTTACTAAGCTCCAGGCTAACATTCCCAAGAGTGAGGACATTAAGTGGTGCGGTGAGCTACGCGAGTACGACGCTGCCTTCGACCGTATCACCAGCCGCTCCAACACGCGCGTACACCGCTACGACGACCGTGACTTCTACTACGTCACCACGACGGACGACCCGGTTATTGAGGACCTTGCACAGCAGGGAGAGGCTACTGTGTTCGCCACGGATGCCATCCTGTCGCACCTCATGGCTTGCACACGCTCTGTCTTCCCTTGGGACATCGTGGCTCAACGCGTGAACAACATGGTGTTCTTCGACAAGCACGACGAGTCCAACTTTGATCTGCTCACAGTCAACGAGAACGCCTCGGATCCGCCCAACCAGGAGGACCCCGAACACATGAACCACCCGGACCGTCTGAGCCTCGAGGCTACTATGATCAACCAGAATTTGTCGCAGCAGGTGCTCAAGAGCGGCAATGGTGCCTTCTACAAGAAGTTTGACGATGCCAACCCGTTTGCCAGTGAAGACGCCAAGCCTGCTAGCGGCGCCTACCGTTACCGTAAGTTCGATTTGGGCGGCGGCCTCAACCTTGTGGCACGTTGCGAGGTGCAAAGCGTGGCTCTCAAGAAGGGCAAGCAACAGTACGTATCCACCTACGCGCTCAATGAGTACGACCCCAAGTTCCCGGGCTCCATCGAGTGGCGCAAGAAAATCGACTCTCAGGTGCGTGATGCGTTGTGTGTTTGTATGTGTCTGTGTGTGGATATCTGCATCTTGTTGTTGTACATGTGGGTGGCTGTTTGTGCTGGACTTGATGAATGTTCACCTTCTATATACGCTATTCCTACACTCTTGGTGAGGAGAAAGTATGGTATGAAAGTCCGCTACTGCATGAGGAGTGCCTATGTATATGAGCGGCTTGTACTCTGTGATTGACAAAATTTTCAGAATCGCTAATCCTACACTGTTGTTGAGGAAGTGAAAAGGTTGAGAGTACTCGCTGCTGCTAACTGTGTGTGTATGGCTTGTATATGGCGGACAAACTCGATGACTGTCAATATTTTCAGAATCGCTAATCCTACACTGTTATTGAGGAAAGCTTGAAAACGATGAGAGTTTGTCTGCCAGCAGCTCCTACTGAGCATGCCAAGTGTATGTGGTGGTGTGCGGTGCTCGATGAATGCCCACAACTTTATATATACGCTATTCCTATACTCTTGGTGAGGAAAGCTTCATATGAGGAGAGACACACCCACCACCACCTCGATATCGTGCTTGTATCTGCATATTCCTGAAAATTTGGTGTTGTGAACTGTCATGACTAACTTGCTTCTGCTATTTTATATCACTCTTTACAGCGTGGTGCCATTCTCGCCAACGAGCTCAAGAACAACTCGTGCAAGCTGGCCAAGTGGACGGCACAGGCGCTGCTGGGTGGCGTGGATGAGATGAAGTTGGGCTACGTATCGCGCTCGAACTTCAAGGATCCGTACGCGCACGTGGTGCTGGGAATGCAGTCATACAACCCGAACACGTTCGCGACGCAGATCGCACTCAACCAGAACAACACGTGGGGCATCATCAAGATGCTGTCGGAGCTGCTGCTGGAGCAGCCCGAGGGCAAGTACGTGATCATGAAGGACCCGAACAAGCCCATCATGCGTCTGTTCTCCGTGCCTCTGGACACCTTCGAGGAGGAGGGCGAAGACACCTTTGAGGAGGACGACGAGTAAACGGCACCGGTTTGTCGTTGGGTCGATGGTGCTGGATTCGTTTCACGGACGGCATGGCGATCGCGTGCTGTACGTTGTTGAATTTATTGTTAACGATGAAATCCACGCACTCGCCGTTTGTTGCCTTGTATCGGTCTGTCGTTGCAGGAAAGTCTGCTTTCTGGGCTCTTGATCCCATCGCGGTCTTCGTGCCAGCCACACGCTTGTCACCACTGTCTGCACCATTTGAACAATGCAGATCTTTTTTTTTTTAGAGAGAGAAGGTAGGCTATTTAAACTTAGTTAATAGCTGCCCGATAGAGTTGAAGCCGTTTAACAAGACCTTGCTGCTGGCCGAGTCGCTACTGCCGGCCCTTTAGGAGCACTCTCAATGCTCATTCCTGCAAAACAATCCAGGCACATGTGTAACTGGAGTCCTTGGGTTCTGGACTTTAAAGCCGCAGGATCCTGGTCTCACCGCGTTGAAGCCGCGCAAACGACGATGACGAGATCATGGCGTTGTTGTTCACAGCACGATGTCCACGCAACCTCGTTGCACCAACTTGTCTCAATACACGTGGGTTGCCGCTGCAAGGGCCAACATGGCAATGAACGTTTATATCGGCTTCGTAATGCATACATGTAGCTCACCTCATCCAGAGCCAAACTCGCTTCGGTGCGGCACCAACCTCAGCTCACGAACGCACGACTATCGTGATGATCAACGCGACATGCTTGGCTCGCGCTGCAACAGGAACAAGGAATGGCTTTGGCTGAAAAAATTACACGGCAAATGGCACAATCGACCACATAGCTTCAGGATTGAACAGTGGGGATCGTGCCAGGCACTGTATGGCAATCAGCGAGCACCGCTCGCCGAATGGATTCTACGGCGAGCAAGCGAGGATCAGGCGCTAGGACTCACCAATTGGAGACTTGAACAATCTCCGTGCGTGGTCTAGCAATGCTCGCAGGTTTCCCGTTAAATATTCCGCCTTGAGTCAAGCAAAGCACTAAACTCTTGTCAGTTTTTCAATAGTTTGTGTTCCGCCTTTGGAGTTTGACGACTTGAAAAGTTATGAATCATTGTATGAAATCTTATGAAAATGGTGGTGCATCCTTTGGCGGCATTTCGGCGGGGCTGGCGCGAGTTGAGCTGCCGCTCTCTTGGTCGTCGTCGCGCCGCGAAATAAGGGCTTCGAGCCAAGCATGGCCATCACCAGCTGTCCTGAAGCGTAGCAGAGCCCGGTACCAAGGAACACCAGAAGGAGAAGGGGAACCGCAAACCTCGCGACCATCGCACGTAAGCAAGGCCCGGCACGATATCCTTGAGCTGCCTTCAAGCCAGCAGCCACTCAGACCGCCCAAGCCATATGATCGTAAGCGACATTCCGACTGACCACGCACGAGGCTTCGTTCGTCGTTCTGCAGCCCTTCACAATTGAAAACGCTTTCGAACGGCAACTTCCTCTCTTCTTCCATTTTGCTGCAGTAGTCAGCAAGGAGTCAGAACGCCCGTTGCATTAAAGTCTCGACTAATACAACACGAGCATCAACAGTCACAGTGCATTGGAGCCTTGAACCGACGGACCCCAATTTCCTCACAGACGATAGACAGCCATGGCCAGCGAGGTGATGCAACGTGCGTCCTACAGAACCAGCGGCAGTGTGGCTCCTGCGTCCAGGAGCTCCGATATCCACAAGCACGTGGGTAAACGACAGGAGCTCTGGACAGGTTTGCAACAGCGACTCGGAGCAACGCCCATTTTTGGAGGTGTACTGGGTAACCAGAAGGGTGAAAAGGTGCTCGAAGATAGCAACAGTGACGAGGACGAGGGCGGCGACATCGTACAGGACAGTTACTTACCCAATGGACCTCGCTCCACGGAGAGGGTTCGATGCAGATCTGCAGTGTCTTCTGACGGTCGAGATACTCTAGGCAGTCGACAGGCTCGAGTGGCTTCGGAGGACTCTACGCTGCTCAGCGCTGCACAGAAAGCTGGCTGCTTCAGCTACATTAAACGGAGACATAGCATCGCATTGGCTTTTGCATCCGACGACCCGACGGACGACATTCGTGAACCTAGCAACATTTCACCAGCAGAAGAATGCGATACAATAGGAACCAACTGGGAAGCAGCCAAGGTGAAGAACGGTGTACAATTGTTCAAGTCCAAACGCTCGAGATGTGAAGTACGCGGAGTGACGCAGGTGAACGCGTCGGTAAAGAATGTCATGTCCGTTCTGGCAGCAGGAAGCAGCACTGAAGCGTTCGCTGATGCACAGAAGATCATCCTGGGTGCTGATCAGGTTGTCGAGGCAAAAGTGTTGGCGTCCTGCGCACAACCCACGAACTCGCGATATTTCCACTGCGGACTCAAGTACCAGGCCATCAAGAACCCGTTCGGCACGACCCCGCTCGATCTCGTCTACTTGGACTACACGGACGTGAGCACTACAAACGACGGCAAACTGATCGGTTATCGCATTCTCGAGTCCATTCGTGTACCGGAGCTGCGATCATCGCCAAAGTACGTGCGTGCTTCGATCCGCTGCGAGGTTTACACAGTGGTGGAAACAGATACGCCTGGTGTCGTGGAGGTGACGTTCGCGTCGCATCTTGACCCGAAGAGCAAGTGTTCGTCCAGCAAACGTTCGAATTGGTTGGAGCAGGCTGGAGTGCGTCTCGCTAACCTCCGTGCTCATGCTGAGAAGACGAGCATCGGGAACCACCTCCTGCCGGGGAATAACAGGGAGATCAACCGCAAGCATCGCTCCTTCACGAGCGGAGATAAGGACAAGCAGCAACGGAACTGCAACGTGTGTCAACACGCCTTCTCCTTCCTCCGCAAGCGCCACAACTGCCGTCTCTGTGGCGAGTCGAGTTGCGGTCGCTGCTGCCGCAAGATGCCCGTGCTCGTGGACTCGGCGTCCACTCGCGTCAAGGTCTGTCTGAGTTGCATCCTGCACTCCCGGAACAATCCGGACGAGATCCGGCGCGGTGAGCTTGGCCAACCTTCTCGTCGTGGCGACATCAGCAACTCGACGTTCATCATCTACGACGAGTAAGTCAGCAGCAAGGAGCGTACCAAGGAACAAAAAAGTATGTAGGAGAGATATGATCTAGCCGTGTCAGGGATCGACGCCAAGCCAATTGGTTTAGTGGTTAGTTGAGCTTGTTTTCTTTAGGTCCTCCAAGGCAGAGGCCATGTAACATGGAATGAAACACTGCGTCTTCAGAGCGCAATGACCGTAACAACTTGCTGCAACTTGTACATGAAAAGATGGCTACATGTAGCCATATCGTAAATGATTGCTTGTACAAAAACAGATCATTTTGGAGAGCCTACGAAGGCGTACGCTTCGATCCTATTCCTCGCTGCACCGGCCGGCTACAGCGCATTGACAAAGCTCCCAGCTGCTGGTTCCTGCGCTGAGGAACCGTCTCACCATGCGACGGCAGAGAATCGCAACAGGTTTCCTCCAGACGGCGGCGGTGCAGATGGCGGCGACTGCGACGGATACAGACGGCAATTACTCGGATGCACTGGACATCGTATACGACGTGTGTGCGTGTGTGATTGCACTGCTGTTCGGTGCGGCGCTCATGAAGCTGCTGCGCGACTACACCCGGAGAAAAGGCTACATTGAGATCCAGCAGGACGACCGTGGCATGTACTCGAACGTGCTCATGGGCACGTCCGACTCGTGGGAAAACGTGCGCGTGGTGGACCCCAAGAAGGTAGACGATGCTGCCATTTAGCTGGATCGGTCTATAGAAGGCTAGGAGCCTCGTGTATAAATTACCACGAAACACTTTCTTACTGGTTTTGCTCTCGCCTGCTGAACTGGGAGCTTGATTCACTTTTCCAGCAGGGCAAGCACCTCGTCGGCTGTTGGAACGGTCATCAAGGTCATCACATACATCACATACACATGCAGTTAGCACGCATGTCTTCAGGTGAGAAACAGGAGCGTGGGGAGAACGTACGAGTTCGACTGATGGCGTTTGGGACGTACTTCCACTCGGATGTAGGGTTGCTGACGAAGTCGAAGGTTGGGCTGGACGCTGCAGTCGGTGGAGTAGGGATAGTCGCTGGGGTATTGCGACTGTACGGGTGTCCGACTCGACCTGGTGCTCCAGGCCTGGACAGCCGAGGCGGGCCACGACAGAGCGGTGTGCGGAATTTGGAGTTGGAGAAGCGTGGTCTGCCTCCCAGTCCAGCAGGAGGACCCGGACGAGTTCCAGCTCCGTTGGCAGCAAACTGTTGGACTGAATTAGCAGACTCGAAACTGTTGACACTCCCTCCTGTCGGGTTTGATGCCTGCACGGATGAGGTAGATCCGACGGGAATCTCGTTGACGACCTCGACTAAAAATCTGTGGCAACAACAGCCACCAACTCCGTGTAAGCAGCAGCAATTTCTGGGTGGGTATAAGAGATAGTGAGTAACCTACTTGGACGTCTCGAAGTACTCTTCGTCCTTGCGATCCCAATCGAATGGAGCCAACTTGGCCTCATCAACTGCTTTCCCTGCCTTCCCATCGTCGTCGGCGTATACGACGAGTCTCCGTGAGGCGTACAGCGACACGAAACCGTCCTGCCAGATCTTCCGCTTTTGCGTTTTGTGCTTGGTGTACATGCACTCGTACGTCACCTCCTGGCGCGAGCCCAGCAAGTCGCACAGCTTGGTCATGATTGCTCCGCTACTTCGACAAAAAAAACTTTGAAATGATGTGGCCAAAGTGGCGTGACGAACACATTCTTCTAAACAGTCATACCTTCGAGAAAGTAATATCCCCTAAAACATCATACCTTCGGATAGTCATAGTGATGATTGATCCCAGTCCTGCCGGTGCAACCATGACATCAATGTGGCGAGTTTCATGATGGCCGCGTAATGTTTATTGCTTGCAAGCCACCAAAGCTGCAATAATGCGCGATAACCGGTTGTCAATGCGTAGAAAGTGACGTTTGTCGTGCTTGCGGCTCCTCGCTAGACACCTCCACAACACTCACGCTGACTTCTCGAACGTGCTGACAAGTTGTCGAACTGTTGAAGCAACCCAAGCCTCTCAATGGGTAACGCTGAATAGCAGCACGCTGAAGCCAAATGATCCAGGTCTTGCTTCAAAAACAAGGCTCCCTTACTATTGCTGCTGCAGCTTGGGTCGACAACACGATAATGTTGAAGATGACCAGCGGCACACCAGCGGCACAAGCACAACCTCGTTCTAGTCGTAGTAGTACTGTAGTATGACCGACCACGAAGATAAACGCGCCACCACCAGACTTAATACACACCAGCATCTGTAGCGTTATTTCTGCTGCTACCGCTGCCAGACACGCATTCACTCTGTTGATGAACACAAGCAACTCGTAGATATATTTCTGTTTTTCACTTTTCTTGTCGGAAGGATCGCGACAGAACGGACCCTTCCGTACAGGCGGGCGGTTGCTTGCCAAACTCAGCTCGCTTCCACGCTTGCGGTCGTTCGCCAGCTTTCAACGCACATACTACTACACGGGGACACACGAGCCAGTCGCCGCGTTTACTTGGTTACGAGCACCTTCTTGAGCGACTCGACGCGCACGGGACCCGCCCGTGAGCGCACCGGGAACCGGTCCAGGTACGTGACCTCGCATTTGTTGTTGGTCTTGATGTCCTTGCCTAGTGACTCCCATACCTTGTTCTTCTTCATCTGGATGGGGGTCACAGGCTCCTGCACCTCCTCGCCGCTAGCGTACACGCGCTCGCCGATCTCGGCCTCCGGGCTGGGGTCCAGCAGCTCGACCTTGCCCTTGTCGTTGGCCACTAGCAGGATGGCACCTGTGGAGCGCGTGCGCACGACCTTGACCATCTTGAGGTTGCAAAGCACCACGACCTTGCGGTCGACGAGCTCCTCCTCAGCGAAGTACGGCTGGTGTTCCATGACCATCTCGAGCTCCTCGCCCTTACCAATGTCCACCTTCTCAATGTAGTGGCGCTCCGAGTTCGGATGTGCCTTCACCTCGGTGATCTTGCCTACCCGCAGGTCCAGCTGAGAGAAGACGATCGGGGAACTGTATACGTCGGACTTGACCATGGTGGTGTGGTGGCTGTAGTGGAGACTTGATTTGAGAGTGCTGGAAAGGGGCTCTTGGGGAAGAAGCACTTGCGCGCTGGAAGACAACTTGGGAAATGAATGAGGAATTCTTGGGGGCGCAGACTGACAGGACTCGGCCAACCACGGCGTACGTACCCCCACTTCCCAAGCCTGGATCCAGCTGCCCAAGACATGCAGCGGTTGCAACTTCAAGCACACTGGGTGGTTTTCCGCCAATCGCAGCGCGAGATCCATGGAAAGGGCGTTTTCGTCCCTCGCGATTGGGCAGAATAATGCCGTGGGTGCTCACGCGCGTGTCTTGCCTGCCGTGTGCCTTCGCATCGCCTCCGTGCTGGATGATGCTGGTGGCGGCGGCAATTGGCACGCATTGCATTTGGTCAAGCTGCTAGAGCTAGCTGCAATCTAAAAGTGCAGGCGGAGTTCCGAGATCTGTTGCGAGCTCATGGAACGATCGGAACTCGATCTATCGGAGCCCCTCGTTTGTTGATGAGCATCGCCACACGCGCCGCTTCACTCGAGGGGATGGGCGCGTCTATGTTGAAGTCATAGAAAGAGGTCCCTGCCAAATCTAATACAGCTTGAAGTTCCAGGCCCAACTCCGAACAGAGCTCCGCAGCATACAAAGCGCAAGACGCCCCAGCAAGGCCAAGCGCCCCGAGCGGCACCGGCGCCACCCAGACATGCGCTCGAAGGTTGCTTGGCGATGACGTTGGCACAGCACCAAGCAGCGCTGAGATGGGACGGTGGGACGCTGGGAGCGCTGTGTACGCACGTGTTGTCACGCTCAACGCGCCGGCCCTTCCAGGCAGAACGCGGCGCTGCCTAGGCTCTCGCTGCTGGCAAAGGCGCCAGCAGGGTGTCGGACCAAGCGCTGCTGTACGCACATGCTGTCGGAGGCGACTAACGCAATGCAGTTTGCGCGCCACGGCGCCTCGGCGACAAACTTCAGAAGTCAACTCGCGACTGTACCAAAAATGGCGGTTCCTGCTGCTTTCTGCTGATGGTTAGGCGCTGTTGTTTGTCTAAGCGTTAGAGTCTAAGGACTTACAGCACGCCGGAGCTAGTGCTCAAAGAGCACTAGCTTGGCGAGCCAAAGCACTAAGATTTCAATTGAATTGCTTTCTCGCTGTTTATTGGGTGAAAATGGGCCATGTTGAAGTTGTTATCAGGTTCCGCACGCACAGAGAGCGGCCACGCGATAAACACGCGCTTGCGCGCATTCAACAAGAGCATGCTCTCGCGCTCGAGTGCACTAGCTCTGATAATACATGTACTAGGAGCGCATCATAAGCCGAGGAGCAGCAGTTTCTGTGCTGTTCTGAGACCGATCGCGGCAACTCGATCAAAATGACGACCATTTTGGCGAATGAATGTTGAGGTCTCTCCACTGCGAGTTTTTCAATGTCCCTTTTCTGCAAGCATGTCACCGAGAATTATAATATCAGTTCTGAAAGGGCCAAGTGGGCTCGGATAAGCGCCTCCAGCTTCACGCTGCTACATGTACTGAATGTGCATGACAAGTCGAAAGCTAAGCTACAGCCGAAGCCACTGAACAGGATCAATTCATTGGTCACAGCGACTGAAATTGGCTGCGACCGCACAATTCCATCCTTCTGCATCAGCCACGCTCGACTCACCCTCACCGCTGCTTTCCATGATCCACGTATTCTTTTTGATTGCATTCGCTCACGGCTCGATTCGTCTCTACTTCTGCCGCCCCGCCATTTATTTAACTTTTTGGTACAGTCGCGAGTTGACTTCTGAAGTTTGTCGCCGAGGCGCCGTGGCGCGCAAACTGCATTGCGTTAGTCGCCTCCGACAGCATGTGCGTACAGCAGCGCTTGGTCCGACACCCTGCTGGCGCCTTTGCCAGCAGCGAGAGCCTAGGCAGCGCCGCGTTCTGCCTGGAAGGGCCGGCGCGTTGAGCGTGACAACACGTGCGTACACAGCGCTCCCAGCGTCCCACCGTCCCATCTCAGCGCTGCTTGGTGCTGTGCCAACGTCATCGCCAAGCAACCTTCGAGCGCATGTCTGGGTGGCGCCGGTGCCGCTCGGGGCGCTTGGCCTTGCTGGGGCGTCTTGCGCTTTGTATGCTGCGGAGCTCTGTTCGGAGTTGGGCCTGGAACTTCAAGCTGTATTAGATTTGGCAGGGACCTCTTTCTATGACTTCAACATAGACGCGCCCATCCCCTCGAGTGAAGCGGCGCGTGTGGCGATGCTCATCAACAAACGAGGGGCTCCGATAGATCGAGTTCCGATCGTTCCATGAGCTCGCAACAGATCTCGGAACTCCGCCTGCACTTTTAGATTGCAGCTAGCTCTAGCAGCTTGACCAAATGCAATGCGTGCCAATTGCCGCCGCCACCAGCATCATCCAGCACGGAGGCGATGCGAAGGCACACGGCAGGCAAGACACGCGCGTGAGCACCCACGGCATTATTCTGCCCAATCGCGAGGGACGAAAACGCCCTTTCCATGGATCTCGCGCTGCGATTGGCGGAAAACCACCCAGTGTGCTTGAAGTTGCAACCGCTGCATGTCTTGGGCAGCTGGATCCAGGCTTGGGAAGTGGGGTACGTACGCCGTGGTTGGCCGAGTCCTGTCAGTCTGCGCCCCCAAGAATTCCTCATTCATTTCCCAAGTTGTCTTCCAGCGCGCAAGTGCTTCTTCCCCAAGAGCCCCTTTCCAGCACTCTCAAATCAAGTCTCCACTACAGCCACCACACCACCATGGTCAAGTCCGACGTATACAGTTCCCCGATCGTCTTCTCTCAGCTGGACCTGCGGGTAGGCAAGATCACCGAGGTGAAGGCACATCCGAACTCGGAGCGCCACTACATTGAGAAGGTGGACATTGGTAAGGGCGAGGAGCTCGAGATGGTCATGGAACACCAGCCGTACTTCGCTGAGGAGGAGCTCGTCGACCGCAAGGTCGTGGTGCTTTGCAACCTCAAGATGGTCAAGGTCGTGCGCACGCGCTCCACAGGTGCCATCCTGCTAGTGGCCAACGACAAGGGCAAGGTCGAGCTGCTGGACCCCAGCCCGGAGGCCGAGATCGGCGAGCGCGTGTACGCTAGCGGCGAGGAGGTGCAGGAGCCTGTGACCCCCATCCAGATGAAGAAGAACAAGGTATGGGAGTCACTAGGCAAGGACATCAAGACCAACAACAAATGCGAGGTCACGTACCTGGACCGGTTCCCGGTGTGCTCACGGGCGGGTCCCGTGCGCGTCGAGTCGCTCAAGAAGGTGCTCGTAACCAAGTAAACGCGGCGACTGGCTCGTGTGTCCCCGTGTAGTAGTATGTGCGTTGAAAGCTGGCGAACGACCGCAAGCGTGGAAGCGAGCTGAGTTTGGCAAGCAACCGCCCGCCTGTACGGAAGGGTCCGTTCTGTCGCGATCCTTCCGACAAGAAAAGTGAAAAACAGAAATATATCTACGAGTTGCTTGTGTTCATCAACAGAGTGGAGCATGCGTGTGTCTGGAAGCAGCAGCAGCAGGAGCAGCATGGACGACGCTTGCAGCTACAGGTGCTGGGTTGCGCATAGGCTGGTGATGGCGGCTGGTTGGCATTCATCTTCGGGGTCGGTCGGTCATTCGACTACTACTACCGGTAATACGAAGTTGTGCTGGTGTTGTTACTGCTTGTCATCTTCACTATTGTCGTGTTGCCGAGATCACGTTGCTCAAGCCCAAGTAGCGTGACGACGTTTTTGAAGCAAGATCTGGCTTATTTGGGTTCGGCATGCTGTGGTGGCATCTAGCGTTACCCATCGGGAGGCTTGGCTAGCATCGGCACGTTCGAGAAGGCAGTGCGAGCGTTGTGGGGCGTCCGTCTATCGAGGAGTCGCAATCACGAAAGCGGGCGCAACCGTCGACGTCTACGCATTAAAAAGCGGTTGTCATCGCGCGAATTATTGCAGCGATCCATTCCTCACTGGCTTTGATGTTGGCAAACAGTTACCATTGCGCAGCCATCACGAAACGCATAACATTAATGTGACGACAGGCAAGATCTATCATCACTATGACTATCTGGGGTATAACGTTCTAGGGATTTTACTTTCTAGGGGATATTACTTTCTTAAATGTATAACTGTATAGGGGACACATCACTTTGGCCACATCATTTCACCCGAAGCGCCATGGATGGCCAAGCTGTTCGACTTGCTGCCACTGACTTACGAGTCCATGTATACACCAAGCCATCCTTTTAAAACCAATTTATCTCGGAGCACCGTTACTACAGTACGTGCAGAACTCATTTTATGGTTGAAGCTGTTGGGCAAAACATGGGGTGCTCTCGATCTGAGGTGTCGAGGCAGCATTCGTCCTACTTTCTTCTCCATCACGAGTCACCCGCGAACGTGCCATCATCACCTCCATCCCCGCCAAAATCGCCGCCGCCAGTATCTCCGCTGAAAGTGTACGTGTTATCAGACACGCCGCCCACATCGCCGCTGTAGCCGCTGTTGTTATTGTGGCCGCCGAACGTCGAGCCCAACGCGGCGCCGACACCAAGTCCTCCCAGTGCTCCGAGTGCGCCTGCTGCCATCGTGTTGCCACCACCACCTCTCTCATGGTACGGAGACGATTCGTACGCTACCGGTGCTGACGCATAGGCGTAAGGAGCCTGCTGTTGTTGTCCTGCGTACGTGCCGTATTGGCTGGTAGCAACGGGCTGCGCGTGTACGAACTGCTCCTCTCTCTCCTGGCGCGCACGACGTGCCGGTAGATAGCAGCAGCACACACAACAGAGTAGCAGCATCGCGAAGAAGATGAAGGTGCCCAATACGCCGCTCGAATGCGAGCTTGGGTGGTAGTCGTCACCGCCGTAGTGGTAGGTAGGCACCACACGACGGCATCGACACTCGTACGGGCTGGCAGCGCACTGTGCGTCCCTTGGGCAGCAGCACGGTGCACCCGACGCCATGCCGATGCAGAACTGGCCAGGCTGGCCGCGGAACGCGTGGTCACACTGGCCAGTTTGCTGGCACAGGCCGCAGCCCGAAAAGGCGGCGGACAGCGTCGCGTTTTCCACAAACTCCTCAATCTGCTGGCGAGCGTCATCCGTCCCAGATCTCAGCAAATTGACATCGTTGTCGTCGGTCGGCACGAGCGCGGGAGATTGCTCCCCGGTGCACACGCCCAGTGCCGAGAGCAGCAGCAGCGCCGCGAGCCACGAGAAGCGCTTCATGAATCTTAATCAGATGTCACTGAAAATGGATACTGAGGGATGCCATTTGTGTGTCGCACACAAACAAATTTATCAATCGCTGGTCAAAAAGCTCGATTAGCCTCAATAATGAGCCGCATCTTCGTGGGGCTCGAGACGTCCTTCGTGCATGACCTGCCGGCGACGCTCGACAAGGTTCGTATTGCTAATCAACTATATCTCCACATTGCGTCCTCATTAATTCTCGTTGTTGCATTGTGCTTCCAGGTCTTTGAGGACAAGATGAATGGCGTGGCGGCGCCACTCTTCCATCCTCGGTGTGATCGCCATGTCGACATCACTCAACGCATTGGTGTCCATATTAACAGATTTTTTTCCATTGACAATGGCAGATTCAAGCGTGACGACCACGAGCTAACGGACGCACGCGACGGGCCACAGGCCCGCTCGGATCTGGTCATGGACTCGCGCGGCTGGACGGCGTCAGTGGTGGGCAACGTCTCCAAGTGGATGGATCTGGACGCTGCCACTCTGGATGCGCGTCTGAGCGCGGAGAAGGTCTTCAAGCAGGAGGTGGCCTGGGCCTCGCACCTGTCCGTGCCGGCTGTGATGCTACCGACGCCGCGCCACGCCCACAGCTCAGCCAACTACGCGCGCGTGCTCAATCAGTCGCTCACTCAGGCGCAATATCTTCAGTTCTGGGTGCGTATCCCGCTGACAACGAGACAACAGTCGAGCGCCAAGGCACCTATGGAGATTGACCCCGTGGCGGGTCTCCGTGGTGCTGTCATGATGGAAACAGACGAAGAGGATGATGAGACAGTTACGGATCCGTGGGAGATCTGGGACTCGCTGCGTGCTCGCTGCGAGTATCACCCGAAGCTGCACGTGGCGCTGGAAATTACAGCTGACCTGCCTAGCGCCGAGGAGATCCAGCGTTGGTTGGGCGAACCTGTCAAGGTGAGTGACTGGTGCTCTTTCTGCTGGTCTTCTAGGAGTGTAGCTGATCTAAGCAATGTGTTGCAACGTAGGCGGCGATTATACCGACGGACATTTTCTTGACTAACCGCAAGGGCTATCCGGCGCTGTCGCAACGACACCAGAAGCTCATGGGCCAGCTTTTCCAGCACAACATTCAGTTCTACCTTAGCGGTCGTCCCCGCCATCGTGGAAAGTTCCTGCCGTATGTGCAGTACTTGCACTTCCTGTACAGCAAGCGCCCGAGTCAGGACCGCAAGGCGCAGTTCGAGGCACCGTATCTTGACTACCTGCAGGCCCCATTGCAGCCTTTGATGGACAACCTGGAGTCGCAGACGTACGAAACATTTGAGCAGGACGCCTTCAAATACAACCAGTACGAAAAGGCTATCACACAGGTGCTAGATCAGACCCCCGAAGACAAGGAGTCCGTTGTGATGGTTGTTGGCGCTGGTCGTGGACCTCTAGTGCGCTGCGCCCTACGCGCTGCTACTGTTGCGAACCGAAAGACACGTATGTTCGCTGTGGAGAAAAACCCGAACGCAGTTATCACCCTACGCAACCTCAAGATCTCGGAGAAATGGGACAATGTCACGATCATCGCGTCAGACATGCGCATGTGGCGTACGGAGGAGCGCGCTGACATCATGGTAAGCGAGCTTCTGGGATCTTTTGGCGATAACGAACTGTCCCCGGAGTGTCTTGACGGCGCGCAAGACTTTTTGCATGGTAGGTGCTTTCTCGCTTCCTATATCTGATGTGGTTGCTACAAGTCACTAATTTTTATGCTGGTATGTCGTTGTAGAAAACGGAATCAGTATCCCGTGTGAGTACACGTCCTACGTGGCGCCTGTGATGTCTTCAAAGCTTTGGAATGAGGTGAAGGTACACGACTCACTCAAGAGCTTCGAAACACCATACGTCGTCCGACTACACAACTTTTATGCACTGGCGCCCACGCAAAAATGCTTCCGGTTCACTCACCCGAATTTGAACTCGCGGATTGACAACAGGAGACAAGCAGACCTTCGTTTTACCGCTGCTGAAAGCGCTGTCGTCCATGGACTGGCGGGGTACTTCGACGCCGTGCTGTTCGGCGATGTGACACTGAGCATTGAGCCGGATACGCACTCGGACGGCATGTTCAGTTGGTTCCCGATTTACTTTCCCTTGCGCCAGCCACTGCGATTCCAGAAGGGCGAGGAGGTCGCGGTGAACTTCTGGAGACTCGAGTCTAACAACCGTGTCTGGTACGAATGGTCTGCGTCTTCGGGCGATGGCAAACACCACGTCCCAATCCATAATCCCAACGGACGATCCTACTGGATTGGGCTGTAGGAATGCCATCAAGCTGAGAAGAATGCCAGCGCAATTCAGGTCATCGTCCGGTTCATATTCGTCTGGTTTTAGCTAGCTAGCTGATCGGGCTACCAATACGCTGAATAAGACCATGTGAATGGAGTCGTGTGATGGTCACTGTATCTTCTAAAGCTCTTCACGGGACTTCTTCACAGTGTGGATGATCTTTTCTCCGGTTCTGCGCTCCAATTTTCCCTGCGCTTCCTCCGCATCTTCGTCGGAGTAGGCGATTTTCTCCCAGTCTTGCAAACTTCCTCCAACTACATTGATAAACACGTTCTTAAGCGCCTCCTCCATCTCGTCGTCTCCTCCAAGCCCACGAACCTGCGTGAGAAGGTTGGAGAGCGTCTTGCTGCATCGTTTCACCCGCTTTGGCCAAGCCGAACGCAGCAAGTGTTTTGCCAGAAGCTCCCACGCATCAGCAATGCCGTTGCTTACTGCAAAGCGCAGTCTTGCAGCGTCACCTTGTGCGTCCTTAAGGCTTGCTAGGCTGGCACCCGTGGTGCTGGAAACGGCAAGTACCGGGATCGTGATATTGTACGCGTGCCAGCTCACCTCGACGGCAGGCTGTGTCATTATTGTTGTGTTGTCTTGCAGCATGAGTATCACCACACTTGCGCCACGACGCTGCATATTCGACACTTTCTCAAACTCAGAGCACTTCCCTGCCTGCCCTGCTGGAACCAGCACCGCTTTACCCGAGAACTCTGTTTGGGTCGTGCTATCCTCCATGGTATCCGTGCATGCTTCGCTTCCATCAAGTGGAACTTCCAGAGGGAACGACGGCATCGTCTGCAATATACTACCATAGGTCGCTGCTAGGAAGCTGCCGACACGGGTCCCATCGTCTTCCTCCTTGTCAGCAGCAACTGAAAAGACTGAACCACTACGAGTGGGTGACGCTTCCATGTAGTCTGCCTCAACCTCATATCGCGGCTTGCATATGTAAGGTTTGCGCTCGCAGGTCAGGGGGATGAGGCGGCCGTAGATTGTCATCTGCTTGGCCACAATGCGCAACATGTCGCCAGCAGTCCGTCGGATCATGACGGACGCGATTGAGATGTCGTCGTCGTCGCTCATCAGCGCTGCTGCGGGGGGGATGACGTCGTCCGTGGGGCTCACCACCATGAGAGCAGCGGCGCCCATTTGATCAGCCAGACGCGCCTTGCGCTCGAATGTGCAGTCCCCGCGGTCCACAACCAGCACTGTCGAGCGGTTGGCGGCCTCGATCTCCAGCAGCTCTGGCTCAGGCAGCAGCTCGCAGCCGAAGCGGTCTTCATCGCGTTTAGGGAAGTAGAATGAGACCTCGCGAGGCACCATGGGCCCCCCAAAGTCATCGCGGAAGTACTGGATGGGGGCAAGCCCGTTGTGGAGGTAGATGCGGCCCCAGGGAGATTCCTTGGGCTCAGGGGCAGCGACGGCGACGGTTGTGGCCTCCTCTTCGGCATTAGAAATGGCGTTGAGGCCTAGCAGCAGCAGCAACAAGGCAGACGACTTCATGCGTGGTCGAGTAAGTGGCGAGTTGACAAGTGATAACCATCAAAAGTATCTTAGCAAGATACGCGTCCCTTCGTGATTTTCTGTACTTTTGTCCAAAATTGAAAGTTATCAATTATACTAGAGTTTATTGTGATATTTCATTAATTCCCCTCACGATTTTTTGACTGACAAACTCATCAAAATCCAAATAAACGCAAGCAAAGCTGAAAGGGGGCTTCAGTGCACCTTTGCATGGTTTTAACAGAATGGTGCACCTTGTGGAGTCACCAGATCATCACGAACCGAGATATTGAGGATTTAAAATTGTCACCTCACGGGACCAAAAGCATTTTGTACTTAAAATTATCCCTTGAATACCAATATTTGGGCCGTTGTTCTGCTCAATGCTACTTTTCTGGCCCACCGAAGAAACAACATGTTTTTATCATAAAAAATCTAGAATTTTTCTAGGAAGCGTGCCATACCTCAAAATAAAGCTGCGTTTTAGATCTATCTAGTGAAGCTATAGGCGGCTTTATAACTGCAGAAACAACGAATACCGAGCGTCATTTCGAAAGGCAAATTTGGGTACGTTTAGTTTTTTTTCGGTATGACCGGAGTTTTCGGCGATGTTAAGATTTGAGGCTATCTGCGTGATCTGGAAACAATTATTTATTCAGTTGTCTCTATTTTGATTGTCTAGGACGTCTTGGGGCCGCTTTAGAAGGAACTACATTTTGCGGGTTTTCGACATGTCAATGCTCAAAACTTTCGTCCAATCATTCAGCTCAAACTGCATTTATAACTAATCATCACGCGTTGTGTGGGCCACACCACGTCGAGGTTTTTTTTGCCGATTGTTGTTTCTTAAGTGGGCCAGAGAAGTATAGGATTGTGTTGTACTTGGTTTATGTATTTGCGGAGTTTTGGTGAGGTCTCAGGAAGCATCCCTAACCGCAGCGATGTAGTGTGGCCAACAAGATACCGACAAATTGAGCTTACTCAATATACTCTACTGTGTCCGATACGACGGTGTGGTGGGTGTGAAGATGTGGTCGGAAATTTTCACGGGATGTCATACTGGCTGGACTCGACTGGATCGAAGTGGAGTGTACTACCGAATAGTGGACGATTGTGTGACTAGCTGACGTGACGGAAGAACCTGGTGTTTCGAGTAATGAATGATTGAGACGATGGTTTGTGGTTGAGATGTGGACGAACGGCCAAGGATGGGCCCACAGTTCATTCCGTGTGGCCACACTGAATGAAAGAAAACACTCTGTCCGAATCGCCGATTCCCTGACTGCAGGATAAGCCCAAGGCACAAAAGTGCACTCAGTGAACGTATCCTGAGTTGCTGCCTGCATTGACTTGGCCCGAGCGCCAGTAATACCCACCGAGAGACTCCCACACAACGTTCTATCACCAACTTGTACCGAACCAAGAACCATTTCCAGCTGAAGAACTAGTCGCCGTGGCGACGTCACACCAGATGAAGTCATACCAGATGAATCCATACTGGATGACATTGATTATTCAGTATCACCACTACACAGACGACCATGCACGAAGTACCAGACACCAATTCAGACTGAATCAAGTCCGACCGGATAAAAACATACTGAATGATCCAGCGGAGCCAGTTCACAGAGAGACGACGTGCCATCCGGACTCAGTGCCCGCCATCATCGTATGTGTGCGCTCCGAAGTGTCAACATCAAGGCTCCCCATAGTTAATCCGAGATAAATCAGGTCGAAGATCTGCAGAGCATGCCAAAGACAGTAGAAGACAGCGGAAACAGAAAAAGAGAAGAGAGAGAGAAGACTAGATAAAACAAACAGAGTTCAATTTGCCGAGAACAAGACACGTGCCTTCGACACCGCTCAAGAATCGTCCGTCTAAACCCGTCGCGGAGGACAAGCTGCCCGAAAAAGACAAGGGAGCTCAATGCATCCGGCCCGTTTAGAGCCTCACTAGCACGCGAGCCTAGTTGAGTTGCTCTCCTGCTGTATCAAGTCAAATTACCAAGGAAACTAGTGGCTCGCGCTGCTGGATTTGATCTGAGGTATTCCATTTCCAAGTTGCAGCGATCCCCGTCACTGGGTTGTACCGCGCATTTCATATTCCCTATTGCGGTACTGGGTGGTTAGTAGTAGTTTGCCCCTAGCACTTGCTTGATTTACTACTGTGTGAATGCAAAGCGTTATTGTTTGACTAAGTTTGTCCTCATCGAGGGTGGTGCGCTAAGTGGGAGTGCATCCAGGATTGACCAGTGTCCTGGGTGCGTGACTCCGAAGTTGTACTGGATTGAAGACCCACCGTCCAAGGGTCTATAAGAATAAGTGGCGGTTGCATATTCAGTGCCGTATCGGTACATTCGAACTCTATATTTGTATACATTTGTTTGGTTATCCGAAGGAGATCTTTTCTGTGATCCTCATTCAGTCATACACCAGTGTCTCATTCAGTAAGGTTGGGGACAATTGGTGCTTGTCTATACTTGATTGATACATTTATACAACTCGTCCATTTGGTGGCACCTCGGTTCGGATTAAGCGGACCGTTAAAGATGACACAAGGGCGCACACGCCACACTGAGTGGGAATTTTTCATTCAGTGGTGCATTCGACGGAACTTCCTCATCCAGTAGGACTTTGCGTCTGGGCATTGCTATACATCCCTCTGGGCGGCTAAAAGTGTTCACCCACTTCGCCTCATGGGAGCAGAGGGTGATGGACTTGTCGGGAAAGTCTACTCTACAATTGGACATTATCCATCACCAGAACGATCCTTCCATGATTTTGAACAGTTTCACAAACATTTTACCTGATCACAACATGTATTCATTGACAGTATTCCTCATCTTCGTCGCTCCTCAACTCTCGACCACTACGTCGGCCGTCACGTGGATCTTTTCGGCGGAATCTACCACCGTCCGGAGAGTCAATGCCATTCCGCCACAAGTCGTGCCAAATCTGGTTTGTGGCAGTATTTTCTGGTCCCGTTGGATCATGCTGACGGGCGCGCTCGCATATATATATATATATATAACGTCACTTCCATGTGCGTTTGAGCACGTCCTGCACAGGTAGTTTGTCTCCCAAGCTGCTGGTTTGTGCTGCGCACGCCGCAATATCGAGTACACCTTACACGCGTATTGACGCCGCTTGTGTTGTGTCTTGTCACCAATGCGAACCGTACGAAACGTTTCGACTTGTTCCAACACGAGTATGAGCCCGCGGAACATTGTCAAACATGGCCTCAATTGACCGGTCACTTCAAAGTCACTGGGCCTGATGGCAAGCAATGTTACATGCAACTCCTCCAGGAACGGACAGTGCGTTGGCGCTGGTTTCTCAGGATATTTCCGCGCATATAGTTGCGAGTACATGGTGAATACGTTGACGTGAGACATGTTAACTGGATCGTGCGATAGTACTTTTTGAAGCGTACGGATCTCTGGATAAAAAAAAGCGTTAGAGCCGTTTTTGATCTTGTGTGTCTGCGCCTCCCATACCAAAAAAACTCCGACCAAAGGACCCCTCCGACCCGTACCAAAATTACGGTACATTTAGCTTGGGTATAGGCAATTTATGTATACCTGCTGTACTAGTGTACACATTGTGTGCTAGCGTTTAGGAGAAAATTGAAACGTGATCGGAATGGATAAGAGTGATGAACTGGTACTGGAACGTCGTTTGGAGTTCCCAGTTGCGACTCGATACTGAGACGAAGGCCCCCAGTGAAGTCCAAAATCCGGACGTGAGACTTGGGACCCTTTGGTCCTGAAGACTTGTCATCGTCAGGCTTCTTGGATCTCGGAGGTCGAACGTACTCCGACACGGAACAGGCAGGATGTATGAGGTCGGTCACGGTGATGTGAATGTTCCAGTCATCCGAAACTGGCGTTTTAGCGAAGAAATGCTCGAACAGGTCGTGCAGTCGCTTCCAGTTGGAAGCCACTGTGGTGTGATCATGCTCCATGAGGAACGCAATCAAATCCCAGGCATCCTGAGCTTGTGCAGCGGCTTGACGCTCCACCTCTTGACGTACTTCATTGGCGTTGCGGAGCTCGATCCGCAACTGAGCGATCTCATCTCTGAGACGGTTAGCCTTCTCCGTGTGGTAGACATCCGTGGCCTTGAAGTCATCTTTGAGTCTGGAGCACTCGTTAGCAGCCTGATCCTTGACTCTCTGGATCTCCATACTCCAGTAATGGCACATGGCGATCCATTCACGACGCAGGTGGTGGTTCGTATCGCGGATAGAAGCCGCGTACTCCAGCGCCTCAGCGTTTCCTGACGACCGCAACTCCGAACGCAAGTCGCTATACTTGTCCAGGATTCGACGCAGGAAAGAAAGTGTGTTGAAAGAGCGCTCTGCCAAACGATCAGAGCTGAAGTGTGACAACAGCGAAGCCGCCTCCCGAGCCACCTCGATAGAGTTCACCTCGGTGCTCAGCTTGCGCGGAGACGTGTAATGGTGACGAGGCTGGAGTAAGTGGTCCTTCACGTCGTCCCCAATGATCTTCTCCAGGTCCACCAGGTCGTCGTTGTCCAGCATTTCGAAGCCAAGAAGTGCCTCCAGTCCACCGTGTCCCTTGATGATTCTCGCACCACCAGAGATGGCAGCTTCCGTAGCTGGCACCCCCACGATCCCGAGGTCACTGCCAGACCCAGTAGGTGGAGGCACATCCCACGCTACCGGAACAACAGGCGCGTACATTGAAGTGTCTGCATGTGCACACGCGATGAGACCCGGGAGAGCGATCTGCTTGATCTCCTTCTCCGTCAGCCATGCGCTGGGTCCTCGAGGCCCGTCTGGATCATCTTGGGGGTTGTGTGCGTCGTGGTCCTCCTAGCCCGTGCGTCGCTCGTCACTACCGTTGTGCGAATCGCAGGGCGTCTCTTCGGCTGGCTTCTTGGACTCCGGGACGACTGTTGGCTTCTTGGAAGGCGACGCAGTGCCCGAGGTTGACGTGGTGGCTTGCGCTGCAGGCGCACTACCCTCGTTGCCGCCTTCCGTGTCGCTGGCGTTGCTGGGCGCTTGGTTGGCGTCTGGTGCTGACGCTGTGGTCGGCATCTTGTTGACTGTTGCGCGCGAGGTGTGCGGGAGACGAAAGATCGGAATGTGAGCGAGTTTCGGATTTGGGTTTTGCCGTTGTAGAGAATTTCCGGAACAGAGCGACAGGGGAGGCAGACGGATGGGAGTAGACCTCAAACTGTCAGATGCAAACTGTGAGTCAAAGTTGGTTATAGACATGATCTGTCACTTTGGAAGTAAGTTCCACTTTGACAGTTCGTGACTGGGAGGGGCGATTGTGACGATGGAATCTGGAAATTTCTCTGATGGACGTAGATACGCTACAAACCGGATTGTTCTCAGTGGAGATGGTGTGATTTATGGGGGGTTATGGAAGAAGACTTGGTTATTTTGGGAGAGAGAAGGTGGCCGACTGGAAGAGTGGTTGGCCCGCGGAGGGATGGTGCCCTAGGTCAAGAATGGGCCCTTAGACTTGGAAGAGCGTGTTCAGAATTGTACACCTGAACACAACATGCACTCAGTCCAAATCGCCCTCGTCCTGACTACGAGAGACCTTTTAAGGTCGTAACCGCCGCTAGGAACGTGTCCTACGCGGTGGCCCGTATCGCCTTGACCAAAGGCACAAGTATATCATGCACCCAGGACCAATGCCTTTCACAGTTGGGAAAGTAATTGACCTCCGACGACACCAAAGTCCGAATAGCTCCTGAACCACGAGTGACCAAGTGATGACAAGTGGATGACCAAGAGCCTCTGCGACGAAGGTGTCCCAGTTGGGAAGCGCCTCTCTTCATATAAGTACTTGAGAGTGTGTGCTTTCTGAGTTGGGAACTTTCGGGTACCCCAACTCAAGAACACCTAAGTCCTCTGAGTTTGTTTTCGAGCACCCCAACTCAGAGTGGCAAGTCTCCTGAGTGTACTTTCGGGTACTCAACTCAGGACGACAATAACCCAGTGATACTCCATACATCACCCCAAGTCTGAGTGCGGTCAACTCTGACTTTGAACGTACACTCACTCTGAGTCTGGATCACATACCCAACTCAGCACTGAAACGAAGAAGCCAGTACGCGAAGGGACGCTTAAAGGTGGGTGATTTGCCATCACTATCCTGCATACGTTACGCACGACCATGTGGCACTTGTACCCACAATCGTGATTATGTTACGCATGTCCGAAGTCAAGATAAACGCCCGGGAGATGAGTGATCGGAAGAACACCAAGGAACATGGAAAGCTGAAACCGCAGAAGACGACCAAAGTGAAGTGAGAGGCAGTCAAAGATAGCCGAAGCTTCGTATAGTGAAACAGAGTATGTATTTGCATGTAGTAGGAATAGGTTAACAATTTAGTGTTCATTTTGCCGTCACAAGCACAAGTCGACTTCGTCGAGGCTCATCAGACCGACAGGACAAGCCGGTGGGCGGAATACTCAAACGCTCAAGTCCCCCTGCGTTGGTGATCATTCGCGACGAGCGTTTAAGGTGATACGCGCATTCCATATCCTAGTTGGGCCCGTTGTGTGTATTGGTAAGGACGGGTACCCATTTCATGTTAACGATTGTTTCTCTGGTTGGTTTACAGTCCCCCAGAGTTAATTACTAGACTGCGTTTGAAGGAAAGTATTGTATTGAAGTGTATATTCCCTCTTCGGGGGGCACGGTACATGTCTGTACATCACGAAGACACGCCGGCGATCGACTTTGGGATGGGAGGTCCAGATTGAAGCACCCCGGCTCGATCCCGCTATCGAGGTGCACGGCAACTTGCTGCTTTACATGCGTAGCTAGAACTCACTTTTCATTTTTCCTACACTAATACAACAACGGGTCTACTGCAATTAATGTTGCAAGACTGGGAAGAACTCATTATACCAGCTGCTGGAGGTTGGTAAAGCTGCTTCCGATGCGTCTTTGATCGTCGCTTCGCACCATACAACTTCGATTTTCAGCCGAATCCTATTTTATCAACTTATTAAGTATGCAAAATTTATAGCTGTAGAGCTGTCTTCTCACATTACTATTGACCGCTGCCGTCGAGAAAGCGGTTATGCCTGCAGCGGGGCCACAATTTTAATGCTGTGTTGTTTTGAACGTAATTAATTACAGCAACGATCAGGTAGATGGGCTTCCTATCTTAACCCCAGCCAATGTGGAGTTATCTAAGGTCGATTAGGTATTTTACACACGTTTTAACCCAGGGGGACGCGTTTTTAAACGCTAAAACATGGATTTGGCATGTGTAAAATTGATGATATTTGCCTCTAGAATCGATCAATTATCATTACTGAGAGGGAATATCAGTTTTCTCGTTCTACTATGGGAAATTCCTATTAATGAATCCGGGGACGATGCAACGGATAAATCTGATCACTTATTGTGTCAAATCAAATCTGAGGGGTTCAAATCTGGGAAGGACGACTGTACTACTGTGGGATTGGTCCGTGCTGCGTGGTTGTCTGAAGCGTGTGTCCGGTTGGGGCCGTAAATGAGTGTCGCGCGCTCTCTGCTTGCGTGGTGCCTCATTTGACAGGATTATACATTGTCGACGAAACGTAGACGATATGGACTTTGTATGCTATCGTATGAAATCTAGCGGAGAAAACAGCAACTTTGTCAGTGTTTGTCACTCCTTCGCAGCTTAATTTCTACGCGCGTTCAATATGATACACAATAGACCTAATCGTGAAAAAGCGTCGAAAATATGACTTATTATGTTTTGCCTCAATCTGGGTATATATATTGAATAGTGCAAAGAAAACAAAGAAATACAGCTCGACACAGTAAATTAGTATACATACATGTAAATCCGAGATAGCTGTATCTTTCGAGACATCGATTGGAAATTAGTAAATTGGTTTGTCAAATAGCTCGTTGGAGCTAGAGACAAGATTGAATGAATTGAAATTAAGTTGACCCTGTCGATAAAAGTAATTTGGAAGGCGCCCAGGTGACCGGGGGTGGAACTCGGTTCAAGGGACCCGTCCACTGTTTGCATTTAATTTCAGTTTTTTTTTATATAACGTCATGTGCACCACAAAAATAACAATACTCACAATTAACGAGGATATCTGTCACGGAAATAGACCAAGATTTTTATAGAAGGGCAAAAATCATTTTAGTTGCTGAGTAAAACAGCAATACCGAGTAAATCACCACACACGACCTAAATGCGATGTACGTCACGTAATAAATGTTGCTGCGTTTTTCGTTTCGAGATCTAATGTTGCTGTTTTCGTAGCCAGAGATTCCGACAAAAGCCAGTGTACTCGATTGGCTGAAACATTAGCGTTGGCAAACACCATGTAACACAAATATCATCTAACCTCGGAGTTGGTCAACGGACCCACGACCTTTTAAAGAGTGCCCCCGTGAAGCCCGAAGTCTCGATCCAGCAGATGATGTAGGTGAGGAGGAGAGCAAGATCGCGGCGTGGTAGAAGACCGAGGACTCGCCACGACAGAGACTCGTCAGAAGTGAATTAAGTAGCTCAATCGACGGTCGATTCTCTCAGCACGCACCTCAAGTACATGTAGGAAGATTACGCCAACGTCTCGCAGCATCACGAAGCACTCATTCTCGGCAACAACACCCAAGAAGTGCAGCAGCCCCTAGCCCTCGATCACGGCCACGATCGTCACTACACGAAGCCGGCCCAAAGGATAGCCCTCCGCCTCAGTCGCCACGGCGCGCAGCAGACCCTAAAGTTCGTCCTCCGCCACGGCCCCCACGAGGCGCAACAGTCTGACACCCTTGCCCTCGGCCACGGCCTCCACGACACGCAGCATTACGCCTTCGGCCGCGGACATGGTGGGCCCCACGACAGCCACTTGGCTGGAGTGGCACCTGACACTGACGTCGAAGACTTGGCCGCGGTGGTCCCGGACGTCGACCGCAACGCCTCGGCCATTTTGGCCACGGACAAGGATGGTAACAGCTCGGGGGCAGTGACCAGCGGCTTGGGAGCGGTACCAGCAGCAAGTGATTCGGGGGGGGGGTCAACGAGCCAACACGTATCTCGTCCAGGAAAACCCCAGGAACTGACATCAGTGACGTGGATCCTGCCATGGCGCTGGAACGCGCACAATATGACACTGATCGAGAGGTCACTGTGCAAGATGTTAGAGGTACATGCGTATCATCCAAAACACAGCGTGCCTACCGTGGTAGCTTGCGAGTGATATCGCGATGGATTGAGGTGTAAACGCAGGAGGAGGATGTAGTATACTTTAACGCTAATTAATCTGGATCAGTCCACGGTCGCCGCCTTTTTAAAGTGGCTTAGGTCATCTGCCATTATTGCCATCAGGTCCGTTTGCGAGTGTGAGAGCAGTAGATCCGACGGTAGTGCGTGGTCTCGGTAGCGAGAAGGCACGTGCAGGCTGTGGTCGGCTGGTGTGTGGCGTATAAGCTGTGGTTGTTTATGTAGGAGCGTGTGCAGCGTTTTGACGAATTTTGGTGTGGTTGTTGAATTAGGACCGAGTGTAGCTCAGTTGGTAGAGCGATTGACTGTAGTGTTCTATACTGTGTTTCAGTATACTTGGAAATCAATTGGTCGCTGGTTCGATTCCGGCCACTCGGATTTTATGGAGCTGCTCGGAGACTTTCGCTCTGCGTCGGGCCTGCTCTCTTTTTGGCTCCTCCTCAGTTCTGCTGTCGTCTCCGTTGCTACACCGGAGCGTCCCACCCACTGCTCGCCGTGTCTTCACCCTACGGTGAATGTATTCGCGTCGTGGCGGCGTCGGCCTTGCGTTTTGGTCTCGCCCAACCCATCGGCAAATGGATTTCTCTCCGCCCCCTTCGACAGCTTCTGTCGCTCGAGGTTTGCGGACCTGTGCGTCCTACGCGAGCCACCAGTTGCGGTTGCTGATCGTGCACTCGTCCAAACAGCGAAATGCCACCATCGACATCGACACCATCAGCAACCTCGGCGCTAGCTTGGATGATATTTTTGTTTTCGCTTGCATATGTTCTGACACGGAGATCAGTCAGCAGGCTCGTCGGTGGGACTGTGGTGTGGCTGAGCATGTCACGCACGCTAATAAAAGCATTGCGAGTCCGCTATACAGCGTGGAAAGTGGGCGAGCAAAGCGGGTCCGTTTGCGAGTGTGAGAGCAGTGGAGGGGATGGTAGTGCGTGGAGTCAGTAGCGTGGAGGCGCGAGCAGGCTGTGGTCGGCTGGTGTGTGGCGTATAAGCTGTGGTTGTTTATGTAGGAGCGTGTGCAGCGTTTTGACGAATTTTGGTGTGGTTGTTGAATTAGGACCGAGTGTAGCTCAGTTGGTAGAGCGATTGACTGTAGTGTTCTATACTGTGTTTCAGTATACTTGGAAATCAATTGGTCGCTGGTTCGATTCCGGCCACTCGGATTTTATGGAGCTGCTCGGAGACTTTCGCTCTGCGTCGGGCCTGCTCTCTTTTGGCTCCTCCTCAGTTCTGCTGTCGTCTCCGTTGCTACACCGGAGCGTCCCACCCACTGCTCGCCGTGTCTTCACCCTACGGTGAATGTATTCGCGTCGTGGCGGCGTCGGCCTTGCGTTTTGGTCTCGCCCAACCCATCGGCAAATGGATTTCTCTCCGCCCCCTTCGACAGCTTCTGTCGCTCGAGGTTTGCGGACCTGTGCGTCCTACGCGAGCCACCAGTTGCGGTTGCTGATCGTGCACTCGTCCAAACAGCGAAATGCCACCATCGACATCGACACCATCAGCAACCTCGGCGCTAGCTTGGATGATATTTTTGTTTTCGCTTGCATATGTTCTGACACGGAGATCAGTCAGCAGGCTCGTCGGTGGGACTGTGGTGTGGCTGAGCATGTCACGCACGCTAATAAAAGCATTGCGAGTCCGCTATACAGCGTGGAAAGTGGGCGAGCAAAGCGGGTCCGTTTGCGAGTGTGAGAGCAGTGGAGGGGATGGTAGTGCGTGGAGTCAGTAGCGTGGAGGCGCGAGCAGGCTGTGGTCGGCTGGTGTGTGGCGTATAAGCTGTGGTTGTTTATGTAGGAGCGTGTGCAGCGTTTTGACGAATTTTGGTGTGGTTGTTGAATTAGGACCGAGTGTAGCTCAGTTGGTAGAGCGATTGACTGTAGTGTTCTATACTGTGTTTCAGTATACTTGGAAATCAATTGGTCGCTGGTTCGATTCCGGCCACTCGGATTTTATGGAGCTGCTCGGAGACTTTCGCTCTGCGTCGGGCCTGCTCTCTTTTGGCTCCTCCTCAGTTCTGCTGTCGTCTCCGTTGCTACACCGGAGCGTCCCACCCACTGCTCGCCGTGTCTTCACCCTACGGTGAATGTATTCGCGTCGTGGCGGCGTCGGCCTTGCGTTTTGGTCTCGCCCAACCCATCGGCAAATGGATTTCTCTCCGCCCCCTTCGACAGCTTCTGTCGCTCGAGGTTTGCGGACCTGTGCGTCCTACGCGAGCCACCAGTTGCGGTTGCTGATCGTGCACTCGTCCAAACAGCGAAATGCCACCATCGACATCGACACCATCAGCAACCTCGGCGCTAGCTTGGATGATATTTTTGTTTTCGCTTGCATATGTTCTGACACGGAGATCAGTCAGCAGGCTCGTCGGTGGGACTGTGGTGTGGCTGAGCATGTCACGCACGCTAATAAAAGCATTGCGAGTCCGCTATACAGCGTGGAAAGTGGGCGAGCAAAGCGGGTCCGTTTGCGAGTGTGAGAGCAGTGGAGGGGATGGTAGTGCGTGGAGTCAGTAGCGTGGAGGCGCGAGCAGGCTGTGGTCGGCTGGTGTGTGGCGTATAAGCTGTGGTTGTTTATGTAGGAGCGTGTGCAGCGTTTTGACGAATTTTGGTGTGGTTGTTGAATTAGGACCGAGTGTAGCTCAGTTGGTAGAGCGATTGACTGTAGTGTTCTATACTGTGTTTCAGTATACTTGGAAATCAATTGGTCGCTGGTTCGATTCCGGCCACTCGGATTTTATGGAGCTGCTCGGAGACTTTCGCTCTGCGTCGGGCCTGCTCTCTTTTGGCTCCTCCTCAGTTCTGCTGTCGTCTCCGTTGCTACACCGGAGCGTCCCACCCACTGCTCGCCGTGTCTTCACCCTACGGTGAATGTATTCGCGTCGTGGCGGCGTCGGCCTTGCGTTTTGGTCTCGCCCAACCCATCGGCAAATGGATTTCTCTCCGCCCCCTTCGACAGCTTCTGTCGCTCGAGGTTTGCGGACCTGTGCGTCCTACGCGAGCCACCAGTTGCGGTTGCTGATCGTGCACTCGTCCAAACAGCGAAATGCCACCATCGACATCGACACCATCAGCAACCTCGGCGCTAGCTTGGATGATATTTTTGTTTTCGCTTGCATATGTTCTGACACGGAGATCAGTCAGCAGGCTCGTCGGTGGGACTGTGGTGTGGCTGAGCATGTCACGCACGCTAATAAAAGCATTGCGAGTCCGCTATACAGCGTGGAAAGTGGGCGAGCAAAGCGGGTCCGTTTGCGAGTGTGAGAGCAGTGGAGGGGATGGTAGTGCGTGGAGTCAGTAGCGTGGAGGCGCGAGCAGGCTGTGGTCGGCTGGTGTGTGGCGTATAAGCTGTGGTTGTTTATGTAGGAGCGTGTGCAGCGTTTTGACGAATTTTGGTGTGGTTGTTGAATTAGGACCGAGTGTAGCTCAGTTGGTAGAGCGATTGACTGTAGTGTTCTATACTGTGTTTCAGTATACTTGGAAATCAATTGGTCGCTGGTTCGATTCCGGCCACTCGGATTTTATGGAGCTGCTCGGAGACTTTCGCTCTGCGTCGGGCCTGCTCTCTTTTGGCTCCTCCTCAGTTCTGCTGTCGTCTCCGTTGCTACACCGGAGCGTCCCACCCACTGCTCGCCGTGTCTTCACCCTACGGTGAATGTATTCGCGTCGTGGCGGCGTCGGCCTTGCGTTTTGGTCTCGCCCAACCCATCGGCAAATGGATTTCTCTCCGCCCCCTTCGACAGCTTCTGTCGCTCGAGGTTTGCGGACCTGTGCGTCCTACGCGAGCCACCAGTTGCGGTTGCTGATCGTGCACTCGTCCAAACAGCGAAATGCCACCATCGACATCGACACCATCAGCAACCTCGGCGCTAGCTTGGATGATATTTTTGTTTTCGCTTGCATATGTTCTGACACGGAGATCAGTCAGCAGGCTCGTCGGTGGGACTGTGGTGTGGCTGAGCATGTCACGCACGCTAATAAAAGCATTGCGAGTCCGCTATACAGCGTGGAAAGTGGGCGAGCAAAGCGGGTCCGTTTGCGAGTGTGAGAGCAGTGGAGGGGATGGTAGTGCGTGGAGTCAGTAGCGTGGAGGCGCGAGCAGGCTGTGGTCGGCTGGTGTGTGGCGTATAAGCTGTGGTTGTTTATGTAGGAGCGTGTGCAGCGTTTTGACGAATTTTGGTGTGGTTGTTGAATTAGGACCGAGTGTAGCTCAGTTGGTAGAGCGATTGACTGTAGTGTTCTATACTGTGTTTCAGTATACTTGGAAATCAATTGGTCGCTGGTTCGATTCCGGCCACTCGGATTTTATGGAGCTGCTCGGAGACTTTCGCTCTGCGTCGGGCCTGCTCTCTTTTGGCTCCTCCTCAGTTCTGCTGTCGTCTCCGTTGCTACACCGGAGCGTCCCACCCACTGCTCGCCGTGTCTTCACCCTACGGTGAATGTATTCGCGTCGTGGCGGCGTCGGCCTTGCGTTTTGGTCTCGCCCAACCCATCGGCAAATGGATTTCTCTCCGCCCCCTTCGACAGCTTCTGTCGCTCGAGGTTTGCGGACCTGTGCGTCCTACGCGAGCCACCAGTTGCGGTTGCTGATCGTGCACTCGTCCAAACAGCGAAATGCCACCATCGACATCGACACCATCAGCAACCTCGGCGCTAGCTTGGATGATATTTTTTGTTTTCGCTTGCATATGTTCTGACACGGAGATCAGTCAGCAGGCTCGTCGGTGGGACTGTGGTGTGGCTGAGCATGTCACGCACGCTAATAAAAGCATTGCGAGTCCGCTATACAGCGTGGAAAGTGGGCGAGCAAAGCGGGTCCGTTTGCGAGTGTGAGAGCAGTGGAGGGGATGGTAGTGCGTGGAGTCAGTAGCGTGGAGGCGCGAGCAGGCTGTGGTCGGCTGGTGTGTGGCGTATAAGCTGTGGTTGTTTATGTAGGAGCGTGTGCAGCGTTTTGACGAATTTTGGTGTGGTTGTTGAATTAGGACCGAGTGTAGCTCAGTTGGTAGAGCGATTGACTGTAGTGTTCTATACTGTGTTTCAGTATACTTGGAAATCAATTGGTCGCTGGTTCGATTCCGGCCACTCGGATTTTATGGAGCTGCTCGGAGACTTTCGCTCTGCGTCGGGCCTGCTCTCTTTTTGGCTCCTCCTCAGTTCTGCTGTCGTCTCCGTTGCTACACCGGAGCGTCCCACCCACTGCTCGCCGTGTCTTCACCCTACGGTGAATGTATTCGCGTCGTGGCGGCGTCGGCCTTGCGTTTTGGTCTCGCCCAACCCATCGGCAAATGGATTTCTCTCCGCCCCCTTCGACAGCTTCTGTCGCTCGAGGTTTGCGGACCTGTGCGTCCTACGCGAGCCACCAGTTGCGGTTGCTGATCGTGCACTCGTCCAAACAGCGAAATGCCACCATCGACATCGACACCATCAGCAACCTCGGCGCTAGCTTGGATGATATTTTTTGTTTTCGCTTGCATATGTTCTGACACGGAGATCAGTCAGCAGGCTCGTCGGTGGGACTGTGGTGTGGCTGAGCATGTCACGCACGCTAATAAAAGCATTGCGAGTCCGCTATACAGCGTGGAAAGTGGGCGAGCAAAGCGGGTCCGTTTGCGAGTGTGAGAGCAGTGGAGGGGATGGTAGTGCGTGGAGTCAGTAGCGTGGAGGCGCGAGCAGGCTGTGGTCGGCTGGTGTGTGGCGTATAAGCTGTGGTTGTTTATGTAGGAGCGTGTGCAGCGTTTTGACGAATTTTGGTGTGGTTGTTGAATTAGGACCGAGTGTAGCTCAGTTGGTAGAGCGATTGACTGTAGTGTTCTATACTGTGTTTCAGTATACTTGGAAATCAATTGGTCGCTGGTTCGATTCCGGCCACTCGGATTTTATGGAGCTGCTCGGAGACTTTCGCTCTGCGTCGGGCCTGCTCTCTTTTTGGCTCCTCCTCAGTTCTGCTGTCGTCTCCGTTGCTACACCGGAGCGTCCCACCCACTGCTCGCCGTGTCTTCACCCTACGGTGAATGTATTCGCGTCGTGGCGGCGTCGGCCTTGCGTTTTGGTCTCGCCCAACCCATCGGCAAATGGATTTCTCTCCGCCCCCTTCGACAGCTTCTGTCGCTCGAGGTTTGCGGACCTGTGCGTCCTACGCGAGCCACCAGTTGCGGTTGCTGATCGTGCACTCGTCCAAACAGCGAAATGCCACCATCGACATCGACACCATCAGCAACCTCGGCGCTAGCTTGGATGATATTTTTGTTTTCGCTTGCATATGTTCTGACACGGAGATCAGTCAGCAGGCTCGTCGGTGGGACTGTGGTGTGGCTGAGCATGTCACGCACGCTAATAAAAGCATTGCGAGTCCGCTATACAGCGTGGAAAGTGGGCGAGCAAAGCGGGTCCGTTTGCGAGTGTGAGAGCAGTGGAGGGGATGGTAGTGCGTGGAGTCAGTAGCGTGGAGGCGCGAGCAGGCTGTGGTCGGCTGGTGTGTGGCGTATAAGCTGTGGTTGTTTATGTAGGAGCGTGTGCAGCGTTTTGACGAATTTTGGTGTGGTTGTTGAATTAGGACCGAGTGTAGCTCAGTTGGTAGAGCGATTGACTGTAGTGTTCTATACTGTGTTTCAGTATACTTGGAAATCAATTGGTCGCTGGTTCGATTCCGGCCACTCGGATTTTATGGAGCTGCTCGGAGACTTTCGCTCTGCGTCGGGCCTGCTCTCTTTTGGCTCCTCCTCAGTTCTGCTGTCGTCTCCGTTGCTACACCGGAGCGTCCCACCCACTGCTCGCCGTGTCTTCACCCTACGGTGAATGTATTCGCGTCGTGGCGGCGTCGGCCTTGCGTTTTGGTCTCGCCCAACCCATCGGCAAATGGATTTCTCTCCGCCCCCTTCGACAGCTTCTGTCGCTCGAGGTTTGCGGACCTGTGCGTCCTACGCGAGCCACCAGTTGCGGTTGCTGATCGTGCACTCGTCCAAACAGCGAAATGCCACCATCGACATCGACACCATCAGCAACCTCGGCGCTAGCTTGGATGATATTTTTGTTTTCGCTTGCATATGTTCTGACACGGAGATCAGTCAGCAGGCTCGTCGGTGGGACTGTGGTGTGGCTGAGCATGTCACGCACGCTAATAAAAGCATTGCGAGTCCGCTATACAGCGTGGAAAGTGGGCGAGCAAAGCGGGTCCGTTTGCGAGTGTGAGAGCAGTGGAGGGGATGGTAGTGCGTGGAGTCAGTAGCGTGGAGGCGCGAGCAGGCTGTGGTCGGCTGGTGTGTGGCGTATAAGCTGTGGTTGTTTATGTAGGAGCGTGTGCAGCGTTTTGACGAATTTTGGTGTGGTTGTTGAATTAGGACCGAGTGTAGCTCAGTTGGTAGAGCGATTGACTGTAGTGTTCTATACTGTGTTTCAGTATACTTGGAAATCAATTGGTCGCTGGTTCGATTCCGGCCACTCGGATTTTATGGAGCTGCTCGGAGACTTTCGCTCTGCGTCGGGCCTGCTCTCTTTTGGCTCCTCCTCAGTTCTGCTGTCGTCTCCGTTGCTACACCGGAGCGTCCCACCCACTGCTCGCCGTGTCTTCACCCTACGGTGAATGTATTCGCGTCGTGGCGGCGTCGGCCTTGCGTTTTGGTCTCGCCCAACCCATCGGCAAATGGATTTCTCTCCGCCCCCTTCGACAGCTTCTGTCGCTCGAGGTTTGCGGACCTGTGCGTCCTACGCGAGCCACCAGTTGCGGTTGCTGATCGTGCACTCGTCCAAACAGCGAAATGCCACCATCGACATCGACACCATCAGCAACCTCGGCGCTAGCTTGGATGATATTTTTTGTTTTCGCTTGCATATGTTCTGACACGGAGATCAGTCAGCAGGCTCGTCGGTGGGACTGTGGTGTGGCTGAGCATGTCACGCACGCTAATAAAAGCATTGCGAGTCCGCTATACAGCGTGGAAAGTGGGCGAGCAAAGCGGGTCCGTTTGCGAGTGTGAGAGCAGTGGAGGGGATGGTAGTGCGTGGAGTCAGTAGCGTGGAGGCGCGAGCAGGCTGTGGTCGGCTGGTGTGTGGCGTATAAGCTGTGGTTGTTTATGTAGGAGCGTGTGCAGCGTTTTGACGAATTTTGGTGTGGTTGTTGAATTAGGACCGAGTGTAGCTCAGTTGGTAGAGCGATTGACTGTAGTGTTCTATACTGTGTTTCAGTATACTTGGAAATCAATTGGTCGCTGGTTCGATTCCGGCCACTCGGATTTTATGGAGCTGCTCGGAGACTTTCGCTCTGCGTCGGGCCTGCTCTCTTTTTGGCTCCTCCTCAGTTCTGCTGTCGTCTCCGTTGCTACACCGGAGCGTCCCACCCACTGCTCGCCGTGTCTTCACCCTACGGTGAATGTATTCGCGTCGTGGCGGCGTCGGCCTTGCGTTTTGGTCTCGCCCAACCCATCGGCAAATGGATTTCTCTCCGCCCCCTTCGACAGCTTCTGTCGCTCGAGGTTTGCGGACCTGTGCGTCCTACGCGAGCCACCAGTTGCGGTTGCTGATCGTGCACTCGTCCAAACAGCGAAATGCCACCATCGACATCGACACCATCAGCAACCTCGGCGCTAGCTTGGATGATATTTTTGTTTTCGCTTGCATATGTTCTGACACGGAGATCAGTCAGCAGGCTCGTCGGTGGGACTGTGGTGTGGCTGAGCATGTCACGCACGCTAATAAAAGCATTGCGAGTCCGCTATACAGCGTGGAAAGTGGGCGAGCAAAGCGGGTCCGTTTGCGAGTGTGAGAGCAGTGGAGGGGATGGTAGTGCGTGGAGTCAGTAGCGTGGAGGCGCGAGCAGGCTGTGGTCGGCTGGTGTGTGGCGTATAAGCTGTGGTTGTTTATGTAGGAGCGTGTGCAGCGTTTTGACGAATTTTGGTGTGGTTGTTGAATTAGGACCGAGTGTAGCTCAGTTGGTAGAGCGATTGACTGTAGTGTTCTATACTGTGTTTCAGTATACTTGGAAATCAATTGGTCGCTGGTTCGATTCCGGCCACTCGGATTTTATGGAGCTGCTCGGAGACTTTCGCTCTGCGTCGGGCCTGCTCTCTTTTGGCTCCTCCTCAGTTCTGCTGTCGTCTCCGTTGCTACACCGGAGCGTCCCACCCACTGCTCGCCGTGTCTTCACCCTACGGTGAATGTATTCGCGTCGTGGCGGCGTCGGCCTTGCGTTTTGGTCTCGCCCAACCCATCGGCAAATGGATTTCTCTCCGCCCCCTTCGACAGCTTCTGTCGCTCGAGGTTTGCGGACCTGTGCGTCCTACGCGAGCCACCAGTTGCGGTTGCTGATCGTGCACTCGTCCAAACAGCGAAATGCCACCATCGACATCGACACCATCAGCAACCTCGGCGCTAGCTTGGATGATATTTTTTGTTTTCGCTTGCATATGTTCTGACACGGAGATCAGTCAGCAGGCTCGTCGGTGGGACTGTGGTGTGGCTGAGCATGTCACGCACGCTAATAAAAGCATTGCGAGTCCGCTATACAGCGTGGAAAGTGGGCGAGCAAAGCGGGTCCGTTTGCGAGTGTGAGAGCAGTGGAGGGGATGGTAGTGCGTGGAGTCAGTAGCGTGGAGGCGCGAGCAGGCTGTGGTCGGCTGGTGTGTGGCGTATAAGCTGTGGTTGTTTATGTAGGAGCGTGTGCAGCGTTTTGACGAATTTTGGTGTGGTTGTTGAATTAGGACCGAGTGTAGCTCAGTTGGTAGAGCGATTGACTGTAGTGTTCTATACTGTGTTTCAGTATACTTGGAAATCAATTGGTCGCTGGTTCGATTCCGGCCACTCGGATTTTATGGAGCTGCTCGGAGACTTTCGCTCTGCGTCGGGCCTGCTCTCTTTTTGGCTCCTCCTCAGTTCTGCTGTCGTCTCCGTTGCTACACCGGAGCGTCCCACCCACTGCTCGCCGTGTCTTCACCCTACGGTGAATGTATTCGCGTCGTGGCGGCGTCGGCCTTGCGTTTTGGTCTCGCCCAACCCATCGGCAAATGGATTTCTCTCCGCCCCCTTCGACAGCTTCTGTCGCTCGAGGTTTGCGGACCTGTGCGTCCTACGCGAGCCACCAGTTGCGGTTGCTGATCGTGCACTCGTCCAAACAGCGAAATGCCACCATCGACATCGACACCATCAGCAACCTCGGCGCTAGCTTGGATGATATTTTTTGTTTTCGCTTGCATATGTTCTGACACGGAGATCAGTCAGCAGGCTCGTCGGTGGGACTGTGGTGTGGCTGAGCATGTCACGCACGCTAATAAAAGCATTGCGAGTCCGCTATACAGCGTGGAAAGTGGGCGAGCAAAGCGGGTCCGTTTGCGAGTGTGAGAGCAGTGGAGGGGATGGTAGTGCGTGGAGTCAGTAGCGTGGAGGCGCGAGCAGGCTGTGGTCGGCTGGTGTGTGGCGTATAAGCTGTGGTTGTTTATGTAGGAGCGTGTGCAGCGTTTTGACGAATTTTGGTGTGGTTGTTGAATTAGGACCGAGTGTAGCTCAGTTGGTAGAGCGATTGACTGTAGTGTTCTATACTGTGTTTCAGTATACTTGGAAATCAATTGGTCGCTGGTTCGATTCCGGCCACTCGGATTTTATGGAGCTGCTCGGAGACTTTCGCTCTGCGTCGGGCCTGCTCTCTTTTTGGCTCCTCCTCAGTTCTGCTGTCGTCTCCGTTGCTACACCGGAGCGTCCCACCCACTGCTCGCCGTGTCTTCACCCTACGGTGAATGTATTCGCGTCGTGGCGGCGTCGGCCTTGCGTTTTGGTCTCGCCCAACCCATCGGCAAATGGATTTCTCTCCGCCCCCTTCGACAGCTTCTGTCGCTCGAGGTTTGCGGACCTGTGCGTCCTACGCGAGCCACCAGTTGCGGTTGCTGATCGTGCACTCGTCCAAACAGCGAAATGCCACCATCGACATCGACACCATCAGCAACCTCGGCGCTAGCTTGGATGATATTTTTTGTTTTCGCTTGCATATGTTCTGACACGGAGATCAGTCAGCAGGCTCGTCGGTGGGACTGTGGTGTGGCTGAGCATGTCACGCACGCTAATAAAAGCATTGCGAGTCCGCTATACAGCGTGGAAAGTGGGCGAGCAAAGCGGGTCCGTTTGCGAGTGTGAGAGCAGTGGAGGGGATGGTAGTGCGTGGAGTCAGTAGCGTGGAGGCGCGAGCAGGCTGTGGTCGGCTGGTGTGTGGCGTATAAGCTGTGGTTGTTTATGTAGGAGCGTGTGCAGCGTTTTGACGAATTTTGGTGTGGTTGTTGAATTAGGACCGAGTGTAGCTCAGTTGGTAGAGCGATTGACTGTAGTGTTCTATACTGTGTTTCAGTATACTTGGAAATCAATTGGTCGCTGGTTCGATTCCGGCCACTCGGATTTTATGGAGCTGCTCGGAGACTTTCGCTCTGCGTCGGGCCTGCTCTCTTTTTGGCTCCTCCTCAGTTCTGCTGTCGTCTCCGTTGCTACACCGGAGCGTCCCACCCACTGCTCGCCGTGTCTTCACCCTACGGTGAATGTATTCGCGTCGTGGCGGCGTCGGCCTTGCGTTTTGGTCTCGCCCAACCCATCGGCAAATGGATTTCTCTCCGCCCCCTTCGACAGCTTCTGTCGCTCGAGGTTTGCGGACCTGTGCGTCCTACGCGAGCCACCAGTTGCGGTTGCTGATCGTGCACTCGTCCAAACAGCGAAATGCCACCATCGACATCGACACCATCAGCAACCTCGGCGCTAGCTTGGATGATATTTTTTGTTTTCGCTTGCATATGTTCTGACACGGAGATCAGTCAGCAGGCTCGTCGGTGGGACTGTGGTGTGGCTGAGCATGTCACGCACGCTAATAAAAGCATTGCGAGTCCGCTATACAGCGTGGAAAGTGGGCGAGCAAAGCGGGTCCGTTTGCGAGTGTGAGAGCAGTGGAGGGGATGGTAGTGCGTGGAGTCAGTAGCGTGGAGGCGCGAGCAGGCTGTGGTCGGCTGGTGTGTGGCGTATAAGCTGTGGTTGTTTATGTAGGAGCGTGTGCAGCGTTTTGACGAATTTTGGTGTGGTTGTTGAATTAGGACCGAGTGTAGCTCAGTTGGTAGAGCGATTGACTGTAGTGTTCTATACTGTGTTTCAGTATACTTGGAAATCAATTGGTCGCTGGTTCGATTCCGGCCACTCGGATTTTATGGAGCTGCTCGGAGACTTTCGCTCTGCGTCGGGCCTGCTCTCTTTTTGGCTCCTCCTCAGTTCTGCTGTCGTCTCCGTTGCTACACCGGAGCGTCCCACCCACTGCTCGCCGTGTCTTCACCCTACGGTGAATGTATTCGCGTCGTGGCGGCGTCGGCCTTGCGTTTTGGTCTCGCCCAACCCATCGGCAAATGGATTTCTCTCCGCCCCCTTCGACAGCTTCTGTCGCTCGAGGTTTGCGGACCTGTGCGTCCTACGCGAGCCACCAGTTGCGGTTGCTGATCGTGCACTCGTCCAAACAGCGAAATGCCACCATCGACATCGACACCATCAGCAACCTCGGCGCTAGCTTGGATGATATTTTTGTTTTCGCTTGCATATGTTCTGACACGGAGATCAGTCAGCAGGCTCGTCGGTGGGACTGTGGTGTGGCTGAGCATGTCACGCACGCTAATAAAAGCATTGCGAGTCCGCTATACAGCGTGGAAAGTGGGCGAGCAAAGCGGGTCCGTTTGCGAGTGTGAGAGCAGTGGAGGGGATGGTAGTGCGTGGAGTCAGTAGCGTGGAGGCGCGAGCAGGCTGTGGTCGGCTGGTGTGTGGCGTATAAGCTGTGGTTGTTTATGTAGGAGCGTGTGCAGCGTTTTGACGAATTTTGGTGTGGTTGTTGAATTAGGACCGAGTGTAGCTCAGTTGGTAGAGCGATTGACTGTAGTGTTCTATACTGTGTTTCAGTATACTTGGAAATCAATTGGTCGCTGGTTCGATTCCGGCCACTCGGATTTTATGGAGCTGCTCGGAGACTTTCGCTCTGCGTCGGGCCTGCTCTCTTTTTGGCTCCTCCTCAGTTCTGCTGTCGTCTCCGTTGCTACACCGGAGCGTCCCACCCACTGCTCGCCGTGTCTTCACCCTACGGTGAATGTATTCGCGTCGTGGCGGCGTCGGCCTTGCGTTTTGGTCTCGCCCAACCCATCGGCAAATGGATTTCTCTCCGCCCCCTTCGACAGCTTCTGTCGCTCGAGGTTTGCGGACCTGTGCGTCCTACGCGAGCCACCAGTTGCGGTTGCTGATCGTGCACTCGTCCAAACAGCGAAATGCCACCATCGACATCGACACCATCAGCAACCTCGGCGCTAGCTTGGATGATATTTTTGTTTTCGCTTGCATATGTTCTGACACGGAGATCAGTCAGCAGGCTCGTCGGTGGGACTGTGGTGTGGCTGAGCATGTCACGCACGCTAATAAAAGCATTGCGAGTCCGCTATACAGCGTGGAAAGTGGGCGAGCAAAGCGGGTCCGTTTGCGAGTGTGAGAGCAGTGGAGGGGATGGTAGTGCGTGGAGTCAGTAGCGTGGAGGCGCGAGCAGGCTGTGGTCGGCTGGTGTGTGGCGTATAAGCTGTGGTTGTTTATGTAGGAGCGTGTGCAGCGTTTTGACGAATTTTGGTGTGGTTGTTGAATTAGGACCGAGTGTAGCTCAGTTGGTAGAGCGATTGACTGTAGTGTTCTATACTGTGTTTCAGTATACTTGGAAATCAATTGGTCGCTGGTTCGATTCCGGCCACTCGGATTTTATGGAGCTGCTCGGAGACTTTCGCTCTGCGTCGGGCCTGCTCTCTTTTGGCTCCTCCTCAGTTCTGCTGTCGTCTCCGTTGCTACACCGGAGCGTCCCACCCACTGCTCGCCGTGTCTTCACCCTACGGTGAATGTATTCGCGTCGTGGCGGCGTCGGCCTTGCGTTTTGGTCTCGCCCAACCCATCGGCAAATGGATTTCTCTCCGCCCCCTTCGACAGCTTCTGTCGCTCGAGGTTTGCGGACCTGTGCGTCCTACGCGAGCCACCAGTTGCGGTTGCTGATCGTGCACTCGTCCAAACAGCGAAATGCCACCATCGACATCGACACCATCAGCAACCTCGGCGCTAGCTTGGATGATATTTTTTGTTTTCGCTTGCATATGTTCTGACACGGAGATCAGTCAGCAGGCTCGTCGGTGGGACTGTGGTGTGGCTGAGCATGTCACGCACGCTAATAAAAGCATTGCGAGTCCGCTATACAGCGTGGAAAGTGGGCGAGCAAAGCGGGTCCGTTTGCGAGTGTGAGAGCAGTGGAGGGGATGGTAGTGCGTGGAGTCAGTAGCGTGGAGGCGCGAGCAGGCTGTGGTCGGCTGGTGTGTGGCGTATAAGCTGTGGTTGTTTATGTAGGAGCGTGTGCAGCGTTTTGACGAATTTTGGTGTGGTTGTTGAATTAGGACCGAGTGTAGCTCAGTTGGTAGAGCGATTGACTGTAGTGTTCTATACTGTGTTTCAGTATACTTGGAAATCAATTGGTCGCTGGTTCGATTCCGGCCACTCGGATTTTATGGAGCTGCTCGGAGACTTTCGCTCTGCGTCGGGCCTGCTCTCTTTTTGGCTCCTCCTCAGTTCTGCTGTCGTCTCCGTTGCTACACCGGAGCGTCCCACCCACTGCTCGCCGTGTCTTCACCCTACGGTGAATGTATTCGCGTCGTGGCGGCGTCGGCCTTGCGTTTTGGTCTCGCCCAACCCATCGGCAAATGGATTTCTCTCCGCCCCCTTCGACAGCTTCTGTCGCTCGAGGTTTGCGGACCTGTGCGTCCTACGCGAGCCACCAGTTGCGGTTGCTGATCGTGCACTCGTCCAAACAGCGAAATGCCACCATCGACATCGACACCATCAGCAACCTCGGCGCTAGCTTGGATGATATTTTTTGTTTTCGCTTGCATATGTTCTGACACGGAGATCAGTCAGCAGGCTCGTCGGTGGGACTGTGGTGTGGCTGAGCATGTCACGCACGCTAATAAAAGCATTGCGAGTCCGCTATACAGCGTGGAAAGTGGGCGAGCAAAGCGGGTCCGTTTGCGAGTGTGAGAGCAGTGGAGGGGATGGTAGTGCGTGGAGTCAGTAGCGTGGAGGCGCGAGCAGGCTGTGGTCGGCTGGTGTGTGGCGTATAAGCTGTGGTTGTTTATGTAGGAGCGTGTGCAGCGTTTTGACGAATTTTGGTGTGGTTGTTGAATTAGGACCGAGTGTAGCTCAGTTGGTAGAGCGATTGACTGTAGTGTTCTATACTGTGTTTCAGTATACTTGGAAATCAATTGGTCGCTGGTTCGATTCCGGCCACTCGGATTTTATGGAGCTGCTCGGAGACTTTCGCTCTGCGTCGGGCCTGCTCTCTTTTTGGCTCCTCCTCAGTTCTGCTGTCGTCTCCGTTGCTACACCGGAGCGTCCCACCCACTGCTCGCCGTGTCTTCACCCTACGGTGAATGTATTCGCGTCGTGGCGGCGTCGGCCTTGCGTTTTGGTCTCGCCCAACCCATCGGCAAATGGATTTCTCTCCGCCCCCTTCGACAGCTTCTGTCGCTCGAGGTTTGCGGACCTGTGCGTCCTACGCGAGCCACCAGTTGCGGTTGCTGATCGTGCACTCGTCCAAACAGCGAAATGCCACCATCGACATCGACACCATCAGCAACCTCGGCGCTAGCTTGGATGATATTTTTGTTTTCGCTTGCATATGTTCTGACACGGAGATCAGTCAGCAGGCTCGTCGGTGGGACTGTGGTGTGGCTGAGCATGTCACGCACGCTAATAAAAGCATTGCGAGTCCGCTATACAGCGTGGAAAGTGGGCGAGCAAAGCGGGTCCGTTTGCGAGTGTGAGAGCAGTGGAGGGGATGGTAGTGCGTGGAGTCAGTAGCGTGGAGGCGCGAGCAGGCTGTGGTCGGCTGGTGTGTGGCGTATAAGCTGTGGTTGTTTATGTAGGAGCGTGTGCAGCGTTTTGACGAATTTTGGTGTGGTTGTTGAATTAGGACCGAGTGTAGCTCAGTTGGTAGAGCGATTGACTGTAGTGTTCTATACTGTGTTTCAGTATACTTGGAAATCAATTGGTCGCTGGTTCGATTCCGGCCACTCGGATTTTATGGAGCTGCTCGGAGACTTTCGCTCTGCGTCGGGCCTGCTCTCTTTTGGCTCCTCCTCAGTTCTGCTGTCGTCTCCGTTGCTACACCGGAGCGTCCCACCCACTGCTCGCCGTGTCTTCACCCTACGGTGAATGTATTCGCGTCGTGGCGGCGTCGGCCTTGCGTTTTGGTCTCGCCCAACCCATCGGCAAATGGATTTCTCTCCGCCCCCTTCGACAGCTTCTGTCGCTCGAGGTTTGCGGACCTGTGCGTCCTACGCGAGCCACCAGTTGCGGTTGCTGATCGTGCACTCGTCCAAACAGCGAAATGCCACCATCGACATCGACACCATCAGCAACCTCGGCGCTAGCTTGGATGATATTTTTGTTTTCGCTTGCATATGTTCTGACACGGAGATCAGTCAGCAGGCTCGTCGGTGGGACTGTGGTGTGGCTGAGCATGTCACGCACGCTAATAAAAGCATTGCGAGTCCGCTATACAGCGTGGAAAGTGGGCGAGCAAAGCGGGTCCGTTTGCGAGTGTGAGAGCAGTGGAGGGGATGGTAGTGCGTGGAGTCAGTAGCGTGGAGGCGCGAGCAGGCTGTGGTCGGCTGGTGTGTGGCGTATAAGCTGTGGTTGTTTATGTAGGAGCGTGTGCAGCGTTTTGACGAATTTTGGTGTGGTTGTTGAATTAGGACCGAGTGTAGCTCAGTTGGTAGAGCGATTGACTGTAGTGTTCTATACTGTGTTTCAGTATACTTGGAAATCAATTGGTCGCTGGTTCGATTCCGGCCACTCGGATTTTATGGAGCTGCTCGGAGACTTTCGCTCTGCGTCGGGCCTGCTCTCTTTGGCTCCTCCTCAGTTCTGCTGTCGTCTCCGTTGCTACACCGGAGCGTCCCACCCACTGCTCGCCGTGTCTTCACCCTACGGTGAATGTATTCGCGTCGTGGCGGCGTCGGCCTTGCGTTTTGGTCTCGCCCAACCCATCGGCAAATGGATTTCTCTCCGCCCCCTTCGACAGCTTCTGTCGCTCGAGGTTTGCGGACCTGTGCGTCCTACGCGAGCCACCAGTTGCGGTTGCTGATCGTGCACTCGTCCAAACAGCGAAATGCCACCATCGACATCGACACCATCAGCAACCTCGGCGCTAGCTTGGATGATATTTTTTGTTTTCGCTTGCATATGTTCTGACACGGAGATCAGTCAGCAGGCTCGTCGGTGGGACTGTGGTGTGGCTGAGCATGTCACGCACGCTAATAAAAGCATTGCGAGTCCGCTATACAGCGTGGAAAGTGGGCGAGCAAAGCGGGTCCGTTTGCGAGTGTGAGAGCAGTGGAGGGGATGGTAGTGCGTGGAGTCAGTAGCGTGGAGGCGCGAGCAGGCTGTGGTCGGCTGGTGTGTGGCGTATAAGCTGTGGTTGTTTATGTAGGAGCGTGTGCAGCGTTTTGACGAATTTTGGTGTGGTTGTTGAATTAGGACCGAGTGTAGCTCAGTTGGTAGAGCGATTGACTGTAGTGTTCTATACTGTGTTTCAGTATACTTGGAAATCAATTGGTCGCTGGTTCGATTCCGGCCACTCGGATTTTATGGAGCTGCTCGGAGACTTTCGCTCTGCGTCGGGCCTGCTCTCTTTTTGGCTCCTCCTCAGTTCTGCTGTCGTCTCCGTTGCTACACCGGAGCGTCCCACCCACTGCTCGCCGTGTCTTCACCCTACGGTGAATGTATTCGCGTCGTGGCGGCGTCGGCCTTGCGTTTTGGTCTCGCCCAACCCATCGGCAAATGGATTTCTCTCCGCCCCCTTCGACAGCTTCTGTCGCTCGAGGTTTGCGGACCTGTGCGTCCTACGCGAGCCACCAGTTGCGGTTGCTGATCGTGCACTCGTCCAAACAGCGAAATGCCACCATCGACATCGACACCATCAGCAACCTCGGCGCTAGCTTGGATGATATTTTTTGTTTTCGCTTGCATATGTTCTGACACGGAGATCAGTCAGCAGGCTCGTCGGTGGGACTGTGGTGTGGCTGAGCATGTCACGCACGCTAATAAAAGCATTGCGAGTCCGCTATACAGCGTGGAAAGTGGGCGAGCAAAGCGGGTCCGTTTGCGAGTGTGAGAGCAGTGGAGGGGATGGTAGTGCGTGGAGTCAGTAGCGTGGAGGCGCGAGCAGGCTGTGGTCGGCTGGTGTGTGGCGTATAAGCTGTGGTTGTTTATGTAGGAGCGTGTGCAGCGTTTTGACGAATTTTGGTGTGGTTGTTGAATTAGGACCGAGTGTAGCTCAGTTGGTAGAGCGATTGACTGTAGTGTTCTATACTGTGTTTCAGTATACTTGGAAATCAATTGGTCGCTGGTTCGATTCCGGCCACTCGGATTTTATGGAGCTGCTCGGAGACTTTCGCTCTGCGTCGGGCCTGCTCTCTTTTTGGCTCCTCCTCAGTTCTGCTGTCGTCTCCGTTGCTACACCGGAGCGTCCCACCCACTGCTCGCCGTGTCTTCACCCTACGGTGAATGTATTCGCGTCGTGGCGGCGTCGGCCTTGCGTTTTGGTCTCGCCCAACCCATCGGCAAATGGATTTCTCTCCGCCCCCTTCGACAGCTTCTGTCGCTCGAGGTTTGCGGACCTGTGCGTCCTACGCGAGCCACCAGTTGCGGTTGCTGATCGTGCACTCGTCCAAACAGCGAAATGCCACCATCGACATCGACACCATCAGCAACCTCGGCGCTAGCTTGGATGATATTTTTGTTTTCGCTTGCATATGTTCTGACACGGAGATCAGTCAGCAGGCTCGTCGGTGGGACTGTGGTGTGGCTGAGCATGTCACGCACGCTAATAAAAGCATTGCGAGTCCGCTATACAGCGTGGAAAGTGGGCGAGCAAAGCGGGTCCGTTTGCGAGTGTGAGAGCAGTGGAGGGGATGGTAGTGCGTGGAGTCAGTAGCGTGGAGGCGCGAGCAGGCTGTGGTCGGCTGGTGTGTGGCGTATAAGCTGTGGTTGTTTATGTAGGAGCGTGTGCAGCGTTTTGACGAATTTTGGTGTGGTTGTTGAATTAGGACCGAGTGTAGCTCAGTTGGTAGAGCGATTGACTGTAGTGTTCTATACTGTGTTTCAGTATACTTGGAAATCAATTGGTCGCTGGTTCGATTCCGGCCACTCGGATTTTATGGAGCTGCTCGGAGACTTTCGCTCTGCGTCGGGCCTGCTCTCTTTGGCTCCTCCTCAGTTCTGCTGTCGTCTCCGTTGCTACACCGGAGCGTCCCACCCACTGCTCGCCGTGTCTTCACCCTACGGTGAATGTATTCGCGTCGTGGCGGCGTCGGCCTTGCGTTTTGGTCTCGCCCAACCCATCGGCAAATGGATTTCTCTCCGCCCCCTTCGACAGCTTCTGTCGCTCGAGGTTTGCGGACCTGTGCGTCCTACGCGAGCCACCAGTTGCGGTTGCTGATCGTGCACTCGTCCAAACAGCGAAATGCCACCATCGACATCGACACCATCAGCAACCTCGGCGCTAGCTTGGATGATATTTTTGTTTTCGCTTGCATATGTTCTGACACGGAGATCAGTCAGCAGGCTCGTCGGTGGGACTGTGGTGTGGCTGAGCATGTCACGCACGCTAATAAAAGCATTGCGAGTCCGCTATACAGCGTGGAAAGTGGGCGAGCAAAGCGGGTCCGTTTGCGAGTGTGAGAGCAGTGGAGGGGATGGTAGTGCGTGGAGTCAGTAGCGTGGAGGCGCGAGCAGGCTGTGGTCGGCTGGTGTGTGGCGTATAAGCTGTGGTTGTTTATGTAGGAGCGTGTGCAGCGTTTTGACGAATTTTGGTGTGGTTGTTGAATTAGGACCGAGTGTAGCTCAGTTGGTAGAGCGATTGACTGTAGTGTTCTATACTGTGTTTCAGTATACTTGGAAATCAATTGGTCGCTGGTTCGATTCCGGCCACTCGGATTTTATGGAGCTGCTCGGAGACTTTCGCTCTGCGTCGGGCCTGCTCTCTTTGGCTCCTCCTCAGTTCTGCTGTCGTCTCCGTTGCTACACCGGAGCGTCCCACCCACTGCTCGCCGTGTCTTCACCCTACGGTGAATGTATTCGCGTCGTGGCGGCGTCGGCCTTGCGTTTTGGTCTCGCCCAACCCATCGGCAAATGGATTTCTCTCCGCCCCTTCGACAGCTTCTGTCGCTCGAGGTTTGCGGACCTGTGCGTCCTACGCGAGCCACCAGTTGCGGTTGCTGATCGTGCACTCGTCCAAACAGCGAAATGCCACCATCGACATCGACACCATCAGCAACCTCGGCGCTAGCTTGGATGATATTTTTGTTTTCGCTTGCATATGTTCTGACACGGAGATCAGTCAGCAGGCTCGTCGGTGGGACTGTGGTGTGGCTGAGCATGTCACGCACGCTAATAAAAGCATTGCGAGTCCGCTATACAGCGTGGAAAGTGGGCGAGCAAAGCGGGTCCGTTTGCGAGTGTGAGAGCAGTGGAGGGGATGGTAGTGCGTGGAGTCAGTAGCGTGGAGGCGCGAGCAGGCTGTGGTCGGCTGGTGTGTGGCGTATAAGCTGTGGTTGTTTATGTAGGAGCGTGTGCAGCGTTTTGACGAATTTTGGTGTGGTTGTTGAATTAGGACCGAGTGTAGCTCAGTTGGTAGAGCGATTGACTGTAGTGTTCTATACTGTGTTTCAGTATACTTGGAAATCAATTGGTCGCTGGTTCGATTCCGGCCACTCGGATTTTATGGAGCTGCTCGGAGACTTTCGCTCTGCGTCGGGCCTGCTCTCTTTGGCTCCTCCTCAGTTCTGCTGTCGTCTCCGTTGCTACACCGGAGCGTCCCACCCACTGCTCGCCGTGTCTTCACCCTACGGTGAATGTATTCGCGTCGTGGCGGCGTCGGCCTTGCGTTTTGGTCTCGCCCAACCCATCGGCAAATGGATTTCTCTCCGCCCCCTTCGACAGCTTCTGTCGCTCGAGGTTTGCGGACCTGTGCGTCCTACGCGAGCCACCAGTTGCGGTTGCTGATCGTGCACTCGTCCAAACAGCGAAATGCCACCATCGACATCGACACCATCAGCAACCTCGGCGCTAGCTTGGATGATATTTTTTGTTTTCGCTTGCATATGTTCTGACACGGAGATCAGTCAGCAGGCTCGTCGGTGGGACTGTGGTGTGGCTGAGCATGTCACGCACGCTAATAAAAGCATTGCGAGTCCGCTATACAGCGTGGAAAGTGGGCGAGCAAAGCGGGTCCGTTTGCGAGTGTGAGAGCAGTGGAGGGGATGGTAGTGCGTGGAGTCAGTAGCGTGGAGGCGCGAGCAGGCTGTGGTCGGCTGGTGTGTGGCGTATAAGCTGTGGTTGTTTATGTAGGAGCGTGTGCAGCGTTTTGACGAATTTTGGTGTGGTTGTTGAATTAGGACCGAGTGTAGCTCAGTTGGTAGAGCGATTGACTGTAGTGTTCTATACTGTGTTTCAGTATACTTGGAAATCAATTGGTCGCTGGTTCGATTCCGGCCACTCGGATTTTATGGAGCTGCTCGGAGACTTTCGCTCTGCGTCGGGCCTGCTCTCTTTTTGGCTCCTCCTCAGTTCTGCTGTCGTCTCCGTTGCTACACCGGAGCGTCCCACCCACTGCTCGCCGTGTCTTCACCCTACGGTGAATGTATTCGCGTCGTGGCGGCGTCGGCCTTGCGTTTTGGTCTCGCCCAACCCATCGGCAAATGGATTTCTCTCCGCCCCCTTCGACAGCTTCTGTCGCTCGAGGTTTGCGGACCTGTGCGTCCTACGCGAGCCACCAGTTGCGGTTGCTGATCGTGCACTCGTCCAAACAGCGAAATGCCACCATCGACATCGACACCATCAGCAACCTCGGCGCTAGCTTGGATGATATTTTTGTTTTCGCTTGCATATGTTCTGACACGGAGATCAGTCAGCAGGCTCGTCGGTGGGACTGTGGTGTGGCTGAGCATGTCACGCACGCTAATAAAAGCATTGCGAGTCCGCTATACAGCGTGGAAAGTGGGCGAGCAAAGCGGGTCCGTTTGCGAGTGTGAGAGCAGTGGAGGGGATGGTAGTGCGTGGAGTCAGTAGCGTGGAGGCGCGAGCAGGCTGTGGTCGGCTGGTGTGTGGCGTATAAGCTGTGGTTGTTTATGTAGGAGCGTGTGCAGCGTTTTGACGAATTTTGGTGTGGTTGTTGAATTAGGACCGAGTGTAGCTCAGTTGGTAGAGCGATTGACTGTAGTGTTCTATACTGTGTTTCAGTATACTTGGAAATCAATTGGTCGCTGGTTCGATTCCGGCCACTCGGATTTTATGGAGCTGCTCGGAGACTTTCGCTCTGCGTCGGGCCTGCTCTCTTTTGGCTCCTCCTCAGTTCTGCTGTCGTCTCCGTTGCTACACCGGAGCGTCCCACCCACTGCTCGCCGTGTCTTCACCCTACGGTGAATGTATTCGCGTCGTGGCGGCGTCGGCCTTGCGTTTTGGTCTCGCCCAACCCATCGGCAAATGGATTTCTCTCCGCCCCCTTCGACAGCTTCTGTCGCTCGAGGTTTGCGGACCTGTGCGTCCTACGCGAGCCACCAGTTGCGGTTGCTGATCGTGCACTCGTCCAAACAGCGAAATGCCACCATCGACATCGACACCATCAGCAACCTCGGCGCTAGCTTGGATGATATTTTTTGTTTTCGCTTGCATATGTTCTGACACGGAGATCAGTCAGCAGGCTCGTCGGTGGGACTGTGGTGTGGCTGAGCATGTCACGCACGCTAATAAAAGCATTGCGAGTCCGCTATACAGCGTGGAAAGTGGGCGAGCAAAGCGGGTCCGTTTGCGAGTGTGAGAGCAGTGGAGGGGATGGTAGTGCGTGGAGTCAGTAGCGTGGAGGCGCGAGCAGGCTGTGGTCGGCTGGTGTGTGGCGTATAAGCTGTGGTTGTTTATGTAGGAGCGTGTGCAGCGTTTTGACGAATTTTGGTGTGGTTGTTGAATTAGGACCGAGTGTAGCTCAGTTGGTAGAGCGATTGACTGTAGTGTTCTATACTGTGTTTCAGTATACTTGGAAATCAATTGGTCGCTGGTTCGATTCCGGCCACTCGGATTTTATGGAGCTGCTCGGAGACTTTCGCTCTGCGTCGGGCCTGCTCTCTTTTTGGCTCCTCCTCAGTTCTGCTGTCGTCTCCGTTGCTACACCGGAGCGTCCCACCCACTGCTCGCCGTGTCTTCACCCTACGGTGAATGTATTCGCGTCGTGGCGGCGTCGGCCTTGCGTTTTGGTCTCGCCCAACCCATCGGCAAATGGATTTCTCTCCGCCCCCTTCGACAGCTTCTGTCGCTCGAGGTTTGCGGACCTGTGCGTCCTACGCGAGCCACCAGTTGCGGTTGCTGATCGTGCACTCGTCCAAACAGCGAAATGCCACCATCGACATCGACACCATCAGCAACCTCGGCGCTAGCTTGGATGATATTTTTGTTTTCGCTTGCATATGTTCTGACACGGAGATCAGTCAGCAGGCTCGTCGGTGGGACTGTGGTGTGGCTGAGCATGTCACGCACGCTAATAAAAGCATTGCGAGTCCGCTATACAGCGTGGAAAGTGGGCGAGCAAAGCGGGTCCGTTTGCGAGTGTGAGAGCAGTGGAGGGGATGGTAGTGCGTGGAGTCAGTAGCGTGGAGGCGCGAGCAGGCTGTGGTCGGCTGGTGTGTGGCGTATAAGCTGTGGTTGTTTATGTAGGAGCGTGTGCAGCGTTTTGACGAATTTTGGTGTGGTTGTTGAATTAGGACCGAGTGTAGCTCAGTTGGTAGAGCGATTGACTGTAGTGTTCTATACTGTGTTTCAGTATACTTGGAAATCAATTGGTCGCTGGTTCGATTCCGGCCACTCGGATTTTATGGAGCTGCTCGGAGACTTTCGCTCTGCGTCGGGCCTGCTCTCTTTTGGCTCCTCCTCAGTTCTGCTGTCGTCTCCGTTGCTACACCGGAGCGTCCCACCCACTGCTCGCCGTGTCTTCACCCTACGGTGAATGTATTCGCGTCGTGGCGGCGTCGGCCTTGCGTTTTGGTCTCGCCCAACCCATCGGCAAATGGATTTCTCTCCGCCCCTTCGACAGCTTCTGTCGCTCGAGGTTTGCGGACCTGTGCGTCCTACGCGAGCCACCAGTTGCGGTTGCTGATCGTGCACTCGTCCAAACAGCGAAATGCCACCATCGACATCGACACCATCAGCAACCTCGGCGCTAGCTTGGATGATATTTTTTGTTTTCGCTTGCATATGTTCTGACACGGAGATCAGTCAGCAGGCTCGTCGGTGGGACTGTGGTGTGGCTGAGCATGTCACGCACGCTAATAAAAGCATTGCGAGTCCGCTATACAGCGTGGAAAGTGGGCGAGCAAAGCGGGTCCGTTTGCGAGTGTGAGAGCAGTGGAGGGGATGGTAGTGCGTGGAGTCAGTAGCGTGGAGGCGCGAGCAGGCTGTGGTCGGCTGGTGTGTGGCGTATAAGCTGTGGTTGTTTATGTAGGAGCGTGTGCAGCGTTTTGACGAATTTTGGTGTGGTTGTTGAATTAGGACCGAGTGTAGCTCAGTTGGTAGAGCGATTGACTGTAGTGTTCTATACTGTGTTTCAGTATACTTGGAAATCAATTGGTCGCTGGTTCGATTCCGGCCACTCGGATTTTATGGAGCTGCTCGGAGACTTTCGCTCTGCGTCGGGCCTGCTCTCTTTTTGGCTCCTCCTCAGTTCTGCTGTCGTCTCCGTTGCTACACCGGAGCGTCCCACCCACTGCTCGCCGTGTCTTCACCCTACGGTGAATGTATTCGCGTCGTGGCGGCGTCGGCCTTGCGTTTTGGTCTCGCCCAACCCATCGGCAAATGGATTTCTCTCCGCCCCCTTCGACAGCTTCTGTCGCTCGAGGTTTGCGGACCTGTGCGTCCTACGCGAGCCACCAGTTGCGGTTGCTGATCGTGCACTCGTCCAAACAGCGAAATGCCACCATCGACATCGACACCATCAGCAACCTCGGCGCTAGCTTGGATGATATTTTTTGTTTTCGCTTGCATATGTTCTGACACGGAGATCAGTCAGCAGGCTCGTCGGTGGGACTGTGGTGTGGCTGAGCATGTCACGCACGCTAATAAAAGCATTGCGAGTCCGCTATACAGCGTGGAAAGTGGGCGAGCAAAGCGGGTCCGTTTGCGAGTGTGAGAGCAGTGGAGGGGATGGTAGTGCGTGGAGTCAGTAGCGTGGAGGCGCGAGCAGGCTGTGGTCGGCTGGTGTGTGGCGTATAAGCTGTGGTTGTTTATGTAGGAGCGTGTGCAGCGTTTTGACGAATTTTGGTGTGGTTGTTGAATTAGGACCGAGTGTAGCTCAGTTGGTAGAGCGATTGACTGTAGTGTTCTATACTGTGTTTCAGTATACTTGGAAATCAATTGGTCGCTGGTTCGATTCCGGCCACTCGGATTTTATGGAGCTGCTCGGAGACTTTCGCTCTGCGTCGGGCCTGCTCTCTTTTTGGCTCCTCCTCAGTTCTGCTGTCGTCTCCGTTGCTACACCGGAGCGTCCCACCCACTGCTCGCCGTGTCTTCACCCTACGGTGAATGTATTCGCGTCGTGGCGGCGTCGGCCTTGCGTTTTGGTCTCGCCCAACCCATCGGCAAATGGATTTCTCTCCGCCCCCTTCGACAGCTTCTGTCGCTCGAGGTTTGCGGACCTGTGCGTCCTACGCGAGCCACCAGTTGCGGTTGCTGATCGTGCACTCGTCCAAACAGCGAAATGCCACCATCGACATCGACACCATCAGCAACCTCGGCGCTAGCTTGGATGATATTTTTGTTTTCGCTTGCATATGTTCTGACACGGAGATCAGTCAGCAGGCTCGTCGGTGGGACTGTGGTGTGGCTGAGCATGTCACGCACGCTAATAAAAGCATTGCGAGTCCGCTATACAGCGTGGAAAGTGGGCGAGCAAAGCGGGTCCGTTTGCGAGTGTGAGAGCAGTGGAGGGGATGGTAGTGCGTGGAGTCAGTAGCGTGGAGGCGCGAGCAGGCTGTGGTCGGCTGGTGTGTGGCGTATAAGCTGTGGTTGTTTATGTAGGAGCGTGTGCAGCGTTTTGACGAATTTTGGTGTGGTTGTTGAATTAGGACCGAGTGTAGCTCAGTTGGTAGAGCGATTGACTGTAGTGTTCTATACTGTGTTTCAGTATACTTGGAAATCAATTGGTCGCTGGTTCGATTCCGGCCACTCGGATTTTATGGAGCTGCTCGGAGACTTTCGCTCTGCGTCGGGCCTGCTCTCTTTGGCTCCTCCTCAGTTCTGCTGTCGTCTCCGTTGCTACACCGGAGCGTCCCACCCACTGCTCGCCGTGTCTTCACCCTACGGTGAATGTATTCGCGTCGTGGCGGCGTCGGCCTTGCGTTTTGGTCTCGCCCAACCCATCGGCAAATGGATTTCTCTCCGCCCCCTTCGACAGCTTCTGTCGCTCGAGGTTTGCGGACCTGTGCGTCCTACGCGAGCCACCAGTTGCGGTTGCTGATCGTGCACTCGTCCAAACAGCGAAATGCCACCATCGACATCGACACCATCAGCAACCTCGGCGCTAGCTTGGATGATATTTTTGTTTTCGCTTGCATATGTTCTGACACGGAGATCAGTCAGCAGGCTCGTCGGTGGGACTGTGGTGTGGCTGAGCATGTCACGCACGCTAATAAAAGCATTGCGAGTCCGCTATACAGCGTGGAAAGTGGGCGAGCAAAGCGGGTCCGTTTGCGAGTGTGAGAGCAGTGGAGGGGATGGTAGTGCGTGGAGTCAGTAGCGTGGAGGCGCGAGCAGGCTGTGGTCGGCTGGTGTGTGGCGTATAAGCTGTGGTTGTTTATGTAGGAGCGTGTGCAGCGTTTTGACGAATTTTGGTGTGGTTGTTGAATTAGGACCGAGTGTAGCTCAGTTGGTAGAGCGATTGACTGTAGTGTTCTATACTGTGTTTCAGTATACTTGGAAATCAATTGGTCGCTGGTTCGATTCCGGCCACTCGGATTTTATGGAGCTGCTCGGAGACTTTCGCTCTGCGTCGGGCCTGCTCTCTTTTGGCTCCTCCTCAGTTCTGCTGTCGTCTCCGTTGCTACACCGGAGCGTCCCACCCACTGCTCGCCGTGTCTTCACCCTACGGTGAATGTATTCGCGTCGTGGCGGCGTCGGCCTTGCGTTTTGGTCTCGCCCAACCCATCGGCAAATGGATTTCTCTCCGCCCCCTTCGACAGCTTCTGTCGCTCGAGGTTTGCGGACCTGTGCGTCCTACGCGAGCCACCAGTTGCGGTTGCTGATCGTGCACTCGTCCAAACAGCGAAATGCCACCATCGACATCGACACCATCAGCAACCTCGGCGCTAGCTTGGATGATATTTTTTGTTTTCGCTTGCATATGTTCTGACACGGAGATCAGTCAGCAGGCTCGTCGGTGGGACTGTGGTGTGGCTGAGCATGTCACGCACGCTAATAAAAGCATTGCGAGTCCGCTATACAGCGTGGAAAGTGGGCGAGCAAAGCGGGTCCGTTTGCGAGTGTGAGAGCAGTGGAGGGGATGGTAGTGCGTGGAGTCAGTAGCGTGGAGGCGCGAGCAGGCTGTGGTCGGCTGGTGTGTGGCGTATAAGCTGTGGTTGTTTATGTAGGAGCGTGTGCAGCGTTTTGACGAATTTTGGTGTGGTTGTTGAATTAGGACCGAGTGTAGCTCAGTTGGTAGAGCGATTGACTGTAGTGTTCTATACTGTGTTTCAGTATACTTGGAAATCAATTGGTCGCTGGTTCGATTCCGGCCACTCGGATTTTATGGAGCTGCTCGGAGACTTTCGCTCTGCGTCGGGCCTGCTCTCTTTTTGGCTCCTCCTCAGTTCTGCTGTCGTCTCCGTTGCTACACCGGAGCGTCCCACCCACTGCTCGCCGTGTCTTCACCCTACGGTGAATGTATTCGCGTCGTGGCGGCGTCGGCCTTGCGTTTTGGTCTCGCCCAACCCATCGGCAAATGGATTTCTCTCCGCCCCCTTCGACAGCTTCTGTCGCTCGAGGTTTGCGGACCTGTGCGTCCTACGCGAGCCACCAGTTGCGGTTGCTGATCGTGCACTCGTCCAAACAGCGAAATGCCACCATCGACATCGACACCATCAGCAACCTCGGCGCTAGCTTGGATGATATTTTTTGTTTTCGCTTGCATATGTTCTGACACGGAGATCAGTCAGCAGGCTCGTCGGTGGGACTGTGGTGTGGCTGAGCATGTCACGCACGCTAATAAAAGCATTGCGAGTCCGCTATACAGCGTGGAAAGTGGGCGAGCAAAGCGGGTCCGTTTGCGAGTGTGAGAGCAGTGGAGGGGATGGTAGTGCGTGGAGTCAGTAGCGTGGAGGCGCGAGCAGGCTGTGGTCGGCTGGTGTGTGGCGTATAAGCTGTGGTTGTTTATGTAGGAGCGTGTGCAGCGTTTTGACGAATTTTGGTGTGGTTGTTGAATTAGGACCGAGTGTAGCTCAGTTGGTAGAGCGATTGACTGTAGTGTTCTATACTGTGTTTCAGTATACTTGGAAATCAATTGGTCGCTGGTTCGATTCCGGCCACTCGGATTTTATGGAGCTGCTCGGAGACTTTCGCTCTGCGTCGGGCCTGCTCTCTTTTTGGCTCCTCCTCAGTTCTGCTGTCGTCTCCGTTGCTACACCGGAGCGTCCCACCCACTGCTCGCCGTGTCTTCACCCTACGGTGAATGTATTCGCGTCGTGGCGGCGTCGGCCTTGCGTTTTGGTCTCGCCCAACCCATCGGCAAATGGATTTCTCTCCGCCCCTTCGACAGCTTCTGTCGCTCGAGGTTTGCGGACCTGTGCGTCCTACGCGAGCCACCAGTTGCGGTTGCTGATCGTGCACTCGTCCAAACAGCGAAATGCCACCATCGACATCGACACCATCAGCAACCTCGGCGCTAGCTTGGATGATATTTTTGTTTTCGCTTGCATATGTTCTGACACGGAGATCAGTCAGCAGGCTCGTCGGTGGGACTGTGGTGTGGCTGAGCATGTCACGCACGCTAATAAAAGCATTGCGAGTCCGCTATACAGCGTGGAAAGTGGGCGAGCAAAGCGGGTCCGTTTGCGAGTGTGAGAGCAGTGGAGGGGATGGTAGTGCGTGGAGTCAGTAGCGTGGAGGCGCGAGCAGGCTGTGGTCGGCTGGTGTGTGGCGTATAAGCTGTGGTTGTTTATGTAGGAGCGTGTGCAGCGTTTTGACGAATTTTGGTGTGGTTGTTGAATTAGGACCGAGTGTAGCTCAGTTGGTAGAGCGATTGACTGTAGTGTTCTATACTGTGTTTCAGTATACTTGGAAATCAATTGGTCGCTGGTTCGATTCCGGCCACTCGGATTTTATGGAGCTGCTCGGAGACTTTCGCTCTGCGTCGGGCCTGCTCTCTTTTTGGCTCCTCCTCAGTTCTGCTGTCGTCTCCGTTGCTACACCGGAGCGTCCCACCCACTGCTCGCCGTGTCTTCACCCTACGGTGAATGTATTCGCGTCGTGGCGGCGTCGGCCTTGCGTTTTGGTCTCGCCCAACCCATCGGCAAATGGATTTCTCTCCGCCCCTTCGACAGCTTCTGTCGCTCGAGGTTTGCGGACCTGTGCGTCCTACGCGAGCCACCAGTTGCGGTTGCTGATCGTGCACTCGTCCAAACAGCGAAATGCCACCATCGACATCGACACCATCAGCAACCTCGGCGCTAGCTTGGATGATATTTTTGTTTTCGCTTGCATATGTTCTGACACGGAGATCAGTCAGCAGGCTCGTCGGTGGGACTGTGGTGTGGCTGAGCATGTCACGCACGCTAATAAAAGCATTGCGAGTCCGCTATACAGCGTGGAAAGTGGGCGAGCAAAGCGGGTCCGTTTGCGAGTGTGAGAGCAGTGGAGGGGATGGTAGTGCGTGGAGTCAGTAGCGTGGAGGCGCGAGCAGGCTGTGGTCGGCTGGTGTGTGGCGTATAAGCTGTGGTTGTTTATGTAGGAGCGTGTGCAGCGTTTTGACGAATTTTGGTGTGGTTGTTGAATTAGGACCGAGTGTAGCTCAGTTGGTAGAGCGATTGACTGTAGTGTTCTATACTGTGTTTCAGTATACTTGGAAATCAATTGGTCGCTGGTTCGATTCCGGCCACTCGGATTTTATGGAGCTGCTCGGAGACTTTCGCTCTGCGTCGGGCCTGCTCTCTTTTTGGCCTCCTCAGTTCTGCTGTCGTCTCCGTTGCTACACCGGGCGTCCCACCCACTGCTCGCCGTGTCTTCACCCTACGGTGAATGTATTCGCGTCGTGGCGGCGTCGGCCTTGCGTTTTGGTCTCGCCCAACCCATCGGCAAATGGATTTCTCTCCGCCTTCGACAGCTTCTGTCGCTCGAGGTTTGCGGACCTGTGCGTCCTACGCGAGCCACCAGTTGCGGTTGCTGATCGTGCACTCGTCCAAACAGCGAAATGCCACCATCGACATCGACACCATCAGCAACCTCGGCGCTAGCTTGATGATATTTTTGTTTTCGCTTGCATATGTTCTGACACGGAGATCAGTCAGCAGGCTCGTCGGTGGGACTGTGGTGTGGCTGAGCATGTCACGCACGCTAATAAAAGCATTGGAGTCCGCTATACAGCGTGGAAAGTGGGCGAGCAAAGCGGGTCCGTTTGCGAGTGTGAGAGCAGTGGAGGGGATGGTAGTGCGTGGAGTCAGTAGCGTGGAGGCGCGAGCAGGCTGTGGTCGGCTGGTGTGTGGCGTATAAGCTGTGGTTGTTTATGTAGGAGCGTGTGCAGCGTTTTGACGAATTTTGGTGTGGTTGTTGAATTAGGACCGAGTGTAGCTCAGTTGGTAGAGCGATTGACTGTAGTGTTCTATACTGTGTTTCAGTATACTTGGAAATCAATTGGTCGCTGGTCGATTCCGGCCACTCGGATTTTATGGAGCTGCTCGGAGACTTCGCTCTGCGTCGGGCCTGCTCTCTTGGCTCCTCCTCAGTTCTGCTGTCGTCTCCGTTGCTACACCGAGCGTCCCACCCACTGCTCGCCGTGTCTTCACCCTACGGTGAATGTATTGCGTCGTGGCGGCGTCGGCCTTGCGTTTTGGTCTCGCCCAACCCATCGGCAAATGGATTTCTCTCCGCCCCTTCGACAGCTTCTGTCGCTCGAGGTTTGCGGACCTGTGCGTCCTACGCGAGCCACCAGTTGCGGTTGCTGATCGTGCACTCGTCCAAACAGCGAAATGCCACCATCGACATCGACACCATCAGCAACCTCGGCGCTAGCTTGGATGATATTTTTGTTTTCGCTTGCATATGTTCTGACACGGAGATCAGTCAGCAGGCTCGTCGGTGGGACTGTGGTGTGGCTGAGCATGTCACGCACGCTAATAAAAGCATTGCGAGTCCGCTATACAGCGTGGAAAGTGGGCGAGCAAAGCGGGTCCGTTTGCGAGTGAGAGCAGTGGAGGATGGTAGTGCGTGGAGTCAGTAGCGTGGAGGCGCGAGCTGTGGTCGGCTGGTGTGTGGCGTATAAGCTGTGGTTGTTTATGTAGGAGCGTGTGCAGCGTTTTGACGAATTTTGGTGTGGTTGTTGAATTAGGACCGAGTGTAGCTCAGTTGGTAGAGCGATTGACTGTAGTGTTCTATACTGTGTTTCAGTATACTTGGAAATCAATTGGTCGCTGGTTCGATTCCGGCCACTCGGATTTTATGGAGCTGCTCGGAGACTTTCGCTCTGCGTCGGGCCTGCTCTCTTTTTGGCTCCTCCTCAGTTCTGCTGTCGTCTCCGTTGCTACACCGGAGCGTCCCACCCACTGCTCGCCGTGTCTTCACCCTACGGTGAATGTATTCGCGTCGTGGCGGCGTCGGCCTTGCGTTTTGGTCTCGCCCAACCCATCGGCAAATGGATTTCTCTCCGCCCCCTTCGACAGCTTCTGTCGCTCGAGGTTTGCGGACCTGTGCGTCCTACGCGAGCCACCAGTTGCGGTTGCTGATCGTGCACTCGTCCAAACAGCGAAATGCCACCATCGACATCGACACCATCAGCAACCTCGGCGCTAGCTTGGATGATATTTTTTGTTTTCGCTTGCATATGTTCTGACACGGAGATCAGTCAGCAGGCTCGTCGGTGGGACTGTGGTGTGGCTGAGCATGTCACGCACGCTAATAAAAGCATTGCGAGTCCGCTATACAGCGTGGAAAGTGGGCGAGCAAAGCGGGTCCGTTTGCGAGTGTGAGAGCAGTGGAGGGATGGTAGTGCGTGGAGTCAGTAGCGTGGAGGCGCGAGCAGGCTGTGGTCGGCTGGTGTGTGGCGTATAAGCTGTGGTTGTTTATGTAGGAGCGTGTGCAGCGTTTTGACGAATTTTGGTGTGGTTGTTGAATTAGGACCGAGTGTAGCTCAGTTGGTAGAGCGATTGACTGTAGTGTTCTATACTGTGTTTCAGTATACTTGGAAATCAATTGGTCGCTGGTTCGATTCCGGCCACTCGGATTTTATGGAGCTGCTCGGAGACTTTCGCTCTGCGTCGGGCCTGCTCTCTTTTTGGCTCCTCCTCAGTTCTGCTGTCGTCTCCGTTGCTACACCGGAGCGTCCCACCCACTGCTCGCCGTGTCTTCACCCTACGGTGAATGTATTCGCGTCGTGGCGGCGTCGGCCTTGCGTTTTGGTCTCGCCCAACCCATCGGCAAATGGATTTCTCTCCGCCCCCTTCGACAGCTTCTGTCGCTCGAGGTTTGCGGACCTGTGCGTCCTACGCGAGCCACCAGTTGCGGTTGCTGATCGTGCACTCGTCCAAACAGCGAAATGCCACCATCGACATCGACACCATCAGCAACCTCGGCGCTAGCTTGGATGATATTTTTGTTTTCGCTTGCATATGTTCTGACACGGAGATCAGTCAGCAGGCTCGTCGGTGGGACTGTGGTGTGGCTGAGCATGTCACGCACGCTAATAAAAGCATTGCGAGTCCGCTATACAGCGTGGAAAGTGGGCGAGCAAAGCGGGTCCGTTTGCGAGTGTGAGAGCAGTGGAGGGATGGTAGTGCGTGGAGTCAGTAGCGTGGAGGCGCGAGCAGGCTGTGGTCGGCTGGTGTGTGGCGTATAAGCTGTGGTTGTTTATGTAGGAGCGTGTGCAGCGTTTTGACGAATTTTGGTGTGGTTGTTGAATTAGGACCGAGTGTAGCTCAGTTGGTAGAGCGATTGACTGTAGTGTTCTATACTGTGTTTCAGTATACTTGGAAATCAATTGGTCGCTGGTTCGATTCCGGCCACTCGGATTTTATGGAGCTGCTCGGAGACTTTCGCTCTGCGTCGGGCCTGCTCTCTTTTTGGCTCCTCCTCAGTTCTGCTGTCGTCTCCGTTGCTACACCGGAGCGTCCACCCACTGCTCGCCGTGTCTTCACCCTACGGTGAATGTATTCGCGTCGTGGCGGCGTCGGCCTTGCGTTTTGGTCTCGCCCAACCCATCGGCAAATGGATTTCTCTCCGCCCCTTCGACAGCTTCTGTCGCTCGAGGTTTGCGGACCTGTGCGTCCTACGCGAGCCACCAGTTGCGGTTGCTGATCGTGCACTCGTCCAAACAGCGAAATGCCACCATCGACATCGACACCATCAACAACCTCGGCGCTAGCTTGGATGATATTTTTTGTTTTCGCTTGCATATGTTCTGACACGGAGATCAGTCAGCAGGCTCGTCGGTGGGACTGTGGTGTGGCTGAGCATGTCACGCACGCTAATAAAAGCATTGCGAGTCCGCTATACAGCGTGGAAAGTGGGCGAGCAAAGCGGGTCCGTTTGCGAGTGTGAGAGCAGTGGAGGGGATGGTAGTGCGTGGAGTCAGTAGCGTGGAGGCGCGAGCAGGCTGTGGTCGGCTGGTGTGTGGCCCACAAGCTTTGGTTGTTTATGTGGAGGTGTGCAGTTTTGACGAACTGGTTGGTGCTGCTTAACCGAGTGTAGACAGCGGTAGAGGAAACGGTAGTGTTCTATACTCGTGCTTCAGATACGGAAATCAAAGTCGCTGGTTCAATTCCGGCTACGGATTTTATGGAGCTGCTCGGAGACTTTCGCTTGCGTCGCCTGTCTTCGGTGGCTCCCCTCAGTTCTGCTGTGTCTCCGTTGCTACACCGGCGTCCCACCCGACTGCTTGCCGTGTTTCACCCAACGGGAATGTATTCGCGTGTGGCTGGCATCGGTTGCGTATTGGTCTCCCCGACCCTGTGGAGGGATTTCCTCCGCCCCCGAGACAGTTCGGTAGCTACGATTATTACTGTAGAAATCAGCGACAATTGAGTTACTAAGTACTCGGTAGTGAAGTTGCACTCGTCCAAACAGAGAAATGCCAGTACCGATCACGACACCATCAGCAACCTCGTGCGCCAGCCTGGGATTTTTTTGTTTTACTTGTGAAATGGTCTGACCGGAGAGTCTGAGCTAACCAGGCTCGTCCAGAAGAACTTGGTGTGGTTCAGCATGCACGAACGCTAAAAAACCATTGCGAGTCCGGGGACAGCTGGTGAGCGGCGAGCAAACGGGTCGTTTGCGAACTTTCAAATTATTGGTCTTCATGCCAGCTCGCTTGGAATCACTAGCGTGGAGGCCGAGCGGTATCGTCACCATGGCGAGTGGCTAAAGCTACACCATTGCATAGTAAAAGCGTGCTTCACTGAAGATCACGAATTTTGTGTGGACTCGTCCATGGACCGACAAGCACAGTTAAAAAGTAATGACTCAGTAGTGCTCTATACTGTATTACGTATCTTGGAAATAATTGGTCCTGTAGCCGTACGGATTTTAGGAGCGCTGGAGACTTTCGCTCCGTCGGGCCGCAAGACCAGTGGTAACACCGAAGTAGATGCTGTTTTGACGAACGGTACAAATACACAGTACTATGGGTGCACGTAGCTGCTCAGCAAGCGGCAGTCGGCAAGCTAACGGTAGGGGACTTTATTCGCGCTTGTGCGGCGCAACGGCAAAGTCTGCTGGAGATTACAAGGGCTCTTCAAGCACGTGGACATTTTCCAATGGTTTCGCGAGATTGGAGCACAATTGTTCCCTTCGATCGCCTGTCTCGCTCGAGGTGTGCTTGGCCTCAGCGCTTCCAACGCGTTCCAGGAGCGTGTGCGACGAGAAGCTGTGTGATGAGTTCGCTGCACGGGGACGGACAATGAGCGAGTGGAGATGCAAGTGTTGATAAAACACAACAGGAACGAGATTCGCCGTGTGGGACTGGCATCTGGAAACACGGTGACCGTAGAGGTCTCCTCCGAGGCTGTTTGGATGGTCGACCTTTGTTTCGGTAGTCGAGAGGCAGTAGTCGGTAGTACTACAGTATTATTACTGTAGTAAATCAGATGACACGAATTGAGTTACTAAGTACTATAGTAGTTGAAAACGTTGCCTTGCCAAACTACTGACAGTAGTGGAAAAAGTGCCAGTACTACCGATCCCTGCTGACAATTTCCAGAGCGAGTCGAATCTACCAGCCTGGTCGCTTTACTTTGCTTTTTACTTGTGAAATCTGGTCTCTGGTTTGTTGGAGTCTGAGCTAAAGCTATCTTGCTCCAGAAGAAGCGTGTGCATCGCAATGCACGAACGCTTGGGCTGTCCAAAAAGTAGATCTAGTGTCGCTCATCTTTGTGAGCGATTCCTTTTGCCAACCCTTTCTCCACAGTTTACTGGAACTCAAATTATTTTGGTCTCGATGCCGGCCAGCTCGCTTTCAATCAAGTAGTCGCGACACGTATCGCTCTGGTCGAGGTTTGCTATCTTTTTGCATCCCCTCAAAAGATCGATGCTGAACGGAGCACGTTGTTACACGGAGCGTCCCACCCACAAACACGAGTGTAATCACCCAAGGTGAATGCCAAATTACGTATCTTAACGATTTTTCCCCACGTTTTGGTCTGGTACAAGCCACGGTAAATGGATGTTGACAAGGCAGCAGCATCGACAGCAAAGGAGCAATCGAAGGTTTAACAACGCCTGTGCGTTTTGACGCTGGTCAAAGTTATGGGTGCACGACGTGCACTCGTCCAAGCGCGGTAGGGGACAATCGCCCCTTCGTGCGCCATCGGCAACCTCGGAGCAGCTTGGTGGACATTTTCCAATGGTTTCGCTTGCACAATGTTCCTGACGCCTGAGCTCGAGTGTGAGGCTCGTTCGGTGGGACTGTGTTGTGTGAGCTGTGTGATGCACGCTCCGCAAACAATGCGAGTGGAGATGCAAGTGTGGAAAAACACACAAACGAGATTCCGTGTGGGACTGGCAGAAACACGGTGGAGGGTCTGGTCCGAGGCTGTGGAGTCGAGTAGTTTCGGTAGTCGAGAGGCAGTAGTGGTAGTACTACAGTATTTACTGTAGTAAATCAGATGACACGAATTGAGTTACTAAGTACTATAGTAGTTGAAAACGTTGCCTTGCCAAACTACTGACAGTAGTTAGGAAAAAGTGCCAGTACTACCTCCCTGCTGACAATATTTCCAGCGAGACGACGTCGTGTTTTGACCAGCCTAGGTCGCTTTACTTTGCTTTTTACTTGTGAAATCTGGTCTCTGGAAATTTGTTTTGAGTCTGAGCTAACCAAAGACTATCTTGCTCCAGAAGAAGCTTCGACAGATGTGATACATCAGCAATGCACGAACGCTTGGGCTGTCCAAAACCAGTAGATCTAGTGTCGGGGACATCTTTGTGAGCGCATTCCTTTTGCCAACCCTTTCTCCACAGTTTAAAACGAACTTTCAAATTATTTTGGTCTTCAATGCCGGCCAGCTCGCTTTCAATCAAATTAGTCGCGCGCACAGCCTCGCGGTATCGCTCACCATGGCAACGAGGTTTGGCTAAAGTCTACACCATTGCATCCCTTCAAAAGATCGATGCTTGAACTGAAGATCACGTTTTAGTTGTACAGATGGACTCGTCCATCTACGAGCCCACAAACACGAGTTAAAAAGTAATCGACTCAGTAGTGAGGTCTAATGCCAAATTACGTATCTTTTGTCGATTTTTCCCCACGAAATAAGTGGTCCAGGAGCACAAGCTTGTTTACGGAATGCAATAGCATGTTGACAAGGCAGCAGCATGGACATCGCAAAGGAGCAATCGCAAGACCAGTAGTAACAACGAAGTAGATGCAGTTTTGACGAACTGGTACAAATACACAGTACTATGGGTGCACGTAGCTGCTCAGCAAGCGGCAGTCGGCAAGCTAACGGTAGGGGACTTTACTCGCCTGCTTCTTGTGCGGCGCAACGGCAAAGTCTGCTGGAGATTACAAGGGCTCTTCAAGCACGTGGACATTTTCCAATGGTTTCGCGAGATTGGAGCACAATTGTTCCCTTCGATCGCCTGTCTCGCTCGAGTGTGGCTTGGCCTCAGCGCTTCCAACGCGTTCCAGGAGCGTGTGTTGTCGACGAGAAGCTGTGTGATGAGTTCGCTCCGCACGGGGACGGACAATGAGCGAGTGGAGATGCAAGTGTTGATAAAACACAACAGGAACGAGATTCGCCGTGTGGGACTGGCATCTGGAAACACGGTGACCGTAGAGGTCTCCTCCGAGGCTGTTTGGATGGTCGACCTTTGTTTCGGTAGTCGAGAGGCAGTAGTTCGGTAGTACTACAGTATTATTACTGTAGTAAATCAGATGACACGAATTGAGTTACTAAGTACTATAGTAGTTGAAAACGTTGCCTTGCCAAACTACTGACAGTAGTTAGGAAAAAGTGCCAGTACTACCGATCCCTGCTGACAATATTTCCAGCGAGACGACGTCGTGTTTCGACCAGCCTAGGTCGCTTTACTTTGCTTTTTACTTGTGAAATCTGGTCTCTGGAAATTTGTTTTGAGTCTGAGCTAACCAAAGACTATCTTGCTCCAGAAGAAGCTTCGACAGATGTGATACATCAGCAATGCACGAACGCTTGGGCTGTCCAAAACCAGTAGATCTAGTGTCGGGGACATCTTTGTGAGCGCATTCCTTTTGCCAACCCTTTCTCCACAGTTTAAAACGAACTTTCAAATTATTTTGGTCTTCAATGCCGGCCAGCTCGCTTTCAATCAAATTAGTCGCGCGCACAGCCTCGCGGTATCGCTCACCATGGCAACGAGGTTTGGCTAAAGTCTACACCATTGCATCCCTTCAAAAGATCGATGCTTGAACTGAAGATCACGTTTTAGTTGTACAGATGGACTCGTCCATCTACGAGCCCACAAACACGAGTTAAAAAGTAATCGACTCAGTAGTGAGGTCTAATGCCAAATTACGTATCTTTTGTCGATTTTTCCCCACGAAATAAGTGGTCCAGGAGCACAAGCTTGTTTACGGAATGCAATAGCATGTTGACAAGGCAGCAGCATGGACATCGCAAAGGAGCAATCGCAAGACCAGTAGTAACAACGAAGTAGATGCAGTTTTGACGAACTGGTACAAATACACAGTACTATGGGTGCACGTAGCTGCTCAGCAAGCGGCAGTCGGCAAGCTAACGGTAGGGGACTTTACTCGCCTGCTTCTTGTGCGGCGCAACGGCAAAGTCTGCTGGAGATTACAAGGGCTCTTCAAGCACGTGGACATTTTCCAATGGTTTCGCGAGATTGGAGCACAATTGTTCCCTTCGATCGCCTGTCTCGCTCGAGTGTGGCTTGGCCTCAGCGCTTCCAACGCGTTCCAGGAGCGTGTGTTGTCGACGAGAAGCTGTGTGATGAGTTCGCTCCGCACGGGGACGGACAATGAGCGAGTGGAGATGCAAGTGTTGATAAAACACAACAGGAACGAGATTCGCCGTGTGGGACTGGCATCTGGAAACACGGTGACCGTAGAGGTCTCCTCCGAGGCTGTTTGGATGGTCGACCTTTGTTTCGGTAGTCGAGAGGCAGTAGTTCGGTAGTACTACAGTATTATTACTGTAGTAAATCAGATGACACGAATTGAGTTACTAAGTACTATAGTAGTTGAAAACGTTGCCTTGCCAAACTACTGACAGTAGTTAGGAAAAAGTGCCAGTACTACCGATCCCTGCTGACAATATTTCCAGCGAGACGACGTCGTGTTTCGACCAGCCTAGGTCGCTTTACTTTGCTTTTTACTTGTGAAATCTGGTCTCTGGAAATTTGTTTTGAGTCTGAGCTAACCAAAGACTATCTTGCTCCAGAAGAAGCTTCGACAGATGTGATACATCAGCAATGCACGAACGCTTGGGCTGTCCAAAACCAGTAGATCTAGTGTCGGGGACATCTTTGTGAGCGCATTCCTTTTGCCAACCCTTTCTCCACAGTTTAAAACGAACTTTCAAATTATTTTGGTCTTCAATGCCGGCCAGCTCGCTTTCAATCAAATTAGTCGCGCGCACAGCCTCGCGGTATCGCTCACCATGGCAACGAGGTTTGGCTAAAGTCTACACCATTGCATCCCTTCAAAAGATCGATGCTTGAACTGAAGATCACGTTTTAGTTGTACAGATGGACTCGTCCATCTACGAGCCCACAAACACGAGTTAAAAAGTAATCGACTCAGTAGTGAGGTCTAATGCCAAATTACGTATCTTTTGTCGATTTTTCCCCACGAAATAAGTGGTCCAGGAGCACAAGCTTGTTTACGGAATGCAATAGCATGTTGACAAGGCAGCAGCATGGACATCGCAAAGGAGCAATCGCAAGACCAGTAGTAACAACGAAGTAGATGCAGTTTTGACGAACTGGTACAAATACACAGTACTATGGGTGCACGTAGCTGCTCAGCAAGCGGCAGTCGGCAAGCTAACGGTAGGGGACTTTACTCGCCTGCTTCTTGTGCGGCGCAACGGCAAAGTCTGCTGGAGATTACAAGGGCTCTTCAAGCACGTGGACATTTTCCAATGGTTTCGCGAGATTGGAGCACAATTGTTCCCTTCGATCGCCTGTCTCGCTCGAGTGTGGCTTGGCCTCAGCGCTTCCAACGCGTTCCAGGAGCGTGTGTTGTCGACGAGAAGCTGTGTGATGAGTTCGCTCCGCACGGGGACGGACAATGAGCGAGTGGAGATGCAAGTGTTGATAAAACACAACAGGAACGAGATTCGCCGTGTGGGACTGGCATCTGGAAACACGGTGACCGTAGAGGTCTCCTCCGAGGCTGTTTGGATGGTCGACCTTTGTTTCGGTAGTCGAGAGGCAGTAGTTCGGTAGTACTACAGTATTATTACTGTAGTAAATCAGATGACACGAATTGAGTTACTAAGTACTATAGTAGTTGAAAACGTTGCCTTGCCAAACTACTGACAGTAGTTAGGAAAAAGTGCCAGTACTACCGATCCCTGCTGACAATATTTCCAGCGAGACGACGTCGTGTTTCGACCAGCCTAGGTCGCTTTACTTTGCTTTTTACTTGTGAAATCTGGTCTCTGGAAATTTGTTTTGAGTCTGAGCTAACCAAAGACTATCTTGCTCCAGAAGAAGCTTCGACAGATGTGATACATCAGCAATGCACGAACGCTTGGGCTGTCCAAAACCAGTAGATCTAGTGTCGGGGACATCTTTGTGAGCGCATTCCTTTTGCCAACCCTTTCTCCACAGTTTAAAACGAACTTTCAAATTATTTTGGTCTTCAATGCCGGCCAGCTCGCTTTCAATCAAATTAGTCGCGCGCACAGCCTCGCGGTATCGCTCACCATGGCAACGAGGTTTGGCTAAAGTCTACACCATTGCATCCCTTCAAAAGATCGATGCTTGAACTGAAGATCACGTTTTAGTTGTACAGATGGACTCGTCCATCTACGAGCCCACAAACACGAGTTAAAAAGTAATCGACTCAGTAGTGAGGTCTAATGCCAAATTACGTATCTTTTGTCGATTTTTCCCCACGAAATAAGTGGTCCAGGAGCACAAGCTTGTTTACGGAATGCAATAGCATGTTGACAAGGCAGCAGCATGGACATCGCAAAGGAGCAATCGCAAGACCAGTAGTAACAACGAAGTAGATGCAGTTTTGACGAACTGGTACAAATACACAGTACTATGGGTGCACGTAGCTGCTCAGCAAGCGGCAGTCGGCAAGCTAACGGTAGGGGACTTTACTCGCCTGCTTCTTGTGCGGCGCAACGGCAAAGTCTGCTGGAGATTACAAGGGCTCTTCAAGCACGTGGACATTTTCCAATGGTTTCGCGAGATTGGAGCACAATTGTTCCCTTCGATCGCCTGTCTCGCTCGAGTGTGGCTTGGCCTCAGCGCTTCCAACGCGTTCCAGGAGCGTGTGTTGTCGACGAGAAGCTGTGTGATGAGTTCGCTCCGCACGGGGACGGACAATGAGCGAGTGGAGATGCAAGTGTTGATAAAACACAACAGGAACGAGATTCGCCGTGTGGGACTGGCATCTGGAAACACGGTGACCGTAGAGGTCTCCTCCGAGGCTGTTTGGATGGTCGACCTTTGTTTCGGTAGTCGAGAGGCAGTAGTTCGGTAGTACTACAGTATTATTACTGTAGTAAATCAGATGACACGAATTGAGTTACTAAGTACTATAGTAGTTGAAAACGTTGCCTTGCCAAACTACTGACAGTAGTTAGGAAAAAGTGCCAGTACTACCGATCCCTGCTGACAATATTTCCAGCGAGACGACGTCGTGTTTCGACCAGCCTAGGTCGCTTTACTTTGCTTTTTACTTGTGAAATCTGGTCTCTGGAAATTTGTTTTGAGTCTGAGCTAACCAAAGACTATCTTGCTCCAGAAGAAGCTTCGACAGATGTGATACATCAGCAATGCACGAACGCTTGGGCTGTCCAAAACCAGTAGATCTAGTGTCGGGGACATCTTTGTGAGCGCATTCCTTTTGCCAACCCTTTCTCCACAGTTTAAAACGAACTTTCAAATTATTTTGGTCTTCAATGCCGGCCAGCTCGCTTTCAATCAAATTAGTCGCGCGCACAGCCTCGCGGTATCGCTCACCATGGCAACGAGGTTTGGCTAAAGTCTACACCATTGCATCCCTTCAAAAGATCGATGCTTGAACTGAAGATCACGTTTTAGTTGTACAGATGGACTCGTCCATCTACGAGCCCACAAACACGAGTTAAAAAGTAATCGACTCAGTAGTGAGGTCTAATGCCAAATTACGTATCTTTTGTCGATTTTTCCCCACGAAATAAGTGGTCCAGGAGCACAAGCTTGTTTACGGAATGCAATAGCATGTTGACAAGGCAGCAGCATGGACATCGCAAAGGAGCAATCGCAAGACCAGTAGTAACAACGAAGTAGATGCAGTTTTGACGAACTGGTACAAATACACAGTACTATGGGTGCACGTAGCTGCTCAGCAAGCGGCAGTCGGCAAGCTAACGGTAGGGGACTTTACTCGCCTGCTTCTTGTGCGGCGCAACGGCAAAGTCTGCTGGAGATTACAAGGGCTCTTCAAGCACGTGGACATTTTCCAATGGTTTCGCGAGATTGGAGCACAATTGTTCCCTTCGATCGCCTGTCTCGCTCGAGTGTGGCTTGGCCTCAGCGCTTCCAACGCGTTCCAGGAGCGTGTGTTGTCGACGAGAAGCTGTGTGATGAGTTCGCTCCGCACGGGGACGGACAATGAGCGAGTGGAGATGCAAGTGTTGATAAAACACAACAGGAACGAGATTCGCCGTGTGGGACTGGCATCTGGAAACACGGTGACCGTAGAGGTCTCCTCCGAGGCTGTTTGGATGGTCGACCTTTGTTTCGGTAGTCGAGAGGCAGTAGTTCGGTAGTACTACAGTATTATTACTGTAGTAAATCAGATGACACGAATTGAGTTACTAAGTACTATAGTAGTTGAAAACGTTGCCTTGCCAAACTACTGACAGTAGTTAGGAAAAAGTGCCAGTACTACCGATCCCTGCTGACAATATTTCCAGCGAGACGACGTCGTGTTTCGACCAGCCTAGGTCGCTTTACTTTGCTTTTTACTTGTGAAATCTGGTCTCTGGAAATTTGTTTTGAGTCTGAGCTAACCAAAGACTATCTTGCTCCAGAAGAAGCTTCGACAGATGTGATACATCAGCAATGCACGAACGCTTGGGCTGTCCAAAACCAGTAGATCTAGTGTCGGGGACATCTTTGTGAGCGCATTCCTTTTGCCAACCCTTTCTCCACAGTTTAAAACGAACTTTCAAATTATTTTGGTCTTCAATGCCGGCCAGCTCGCTTTCAATCAAATTAGTCGCGCGCACAGCCTCGCGGTATCGCTCACCATGGCAACGAGGTTTGGCTAAAGTCTACACCATTGCATCCCTTCAAAAGATCGATGCTTGAACTGAAGATCACGTTTTAGTTGTACAGATGGACTCGTCCATCTACGAGCCCACAAACACGAGTTAAAAAGTAATCGACTCAGTAGTGAGGTCTAATGCCAAATTACGTATCTTTTGTCGATTTTTCCCCACGAAATAAGTGGTCCAGGAGCACAAGCTTGTTTACGGAATGCAATAGCATGTTGACAAGGCAGCAGCATGGACATCGCAAAGGAGCAATCGCAAGACCAGTAGTAACAACGAAGTAGATGCAGTTTTGACGAACTGGTACAAATACACAGTACTATGGGTGCACGTAGCTGCTCAGCAAGCGGCAGTCGGCAAGCTAACGGTAGGGGACTTTACTCGCCTGCTTCTTGTGCGGCGCAACGGCAAAGTCTGCTGGAGATTACAAGGGCTCTTCAAGCACGTGGACATTTTCCAATGGTTTCGCGAGATTGGAGCACAATTGTTCCCTTCGATTGCCTGTCTCGCTCGAGTGTGGCTTGGCCTCAGCGCTTCCAACGCGTTCCAGGAGCGTGTGTTGTCGACGAGAAGCTGTGTGATGAGTTCGCTCCGCACGGGGACGGACAATGAGCGAGTGGAGATGCAAGTGTTGATAAAACACAACAGGAACGAGATTCGCCGTGTGGGACTGGCATCTGGAAACACGGTGACCGTAGAGGTCTCCTCCGAGGCTGTTTGGATGGTCGACCTTTGTTTCGGTAGTCGAGAGGCAGTAGTTCGGTAGTACTACAGTATTATTACTGTAGTAAATCAGATGACACGAATTGAGTTACTAAGTACTATAGTAGTTGAAAACGTTGCCTTGCCAAACTACTGACAGTAGTTAGGAAAAAGTGCCAGTACTACCGATCCCTGCTGACAATATTTCCAGCGAGACGACGTCGTGTTTCGACCAGCCTAGGTCGCTTTACTTTGCTTTTTACTTGTGAAATCTGGTCTCTGGAAATTTGTTTTGAGTCTGAGCTAACCAAAGACTATCTTGCTCCAGAAGAAGCTTCGACAGATGTGATACATCAGCAATGCACGAACGCTTGGGCTGTCCAAAACCAGTAGATCTAGTGTCGGGGACATCTTTGTGAGCGCATTCCTTTTGCCAACCCTTTCTCCACAGTTTAAAACGAACTTTCAAATTATTTTGGTCTTCAATGCCGGCCAGCTCGCTTTCAATCAAATTAGTCGCGCGCACAGCCTCGCGGTATCGCTCACCATGGCAACGAGGTTTGGCTAAAGTCTACACCATTGCATCCCTTCAAAAGATCGATGCTTGAACTGAAGATCACGTTTTAGTTGTACAGATGGACTCGTCCATCTACGAGCCCACAAACACGAGTTAAAAAGTAATCGACTCAGTAGTGAGGTCTAATGCCAAATTACGTATCTTTTGTCGATTTTTCCCCACGAAATAAGTGGTCCAGGAGCACAAGCTTGTTTACGGAATGCAATAGCATGTTGACAAGGCAGCAGCATGGACATCGCAAAGGAGCAATCGCAAGACGAGTCGTTAATGTTGAATTGGCACATGTTGCTGCAGCCAAGCACATCGACGATGCCTACGTCCATCTTGTCTCTGTTGAATGAGTAGGAGCTTTCCTGGGAAACCCCAGTGGAATATTGTGAAGCTATGTGTTCTGTAACAAAGTGGGTCGTGAAGCGGAGAATGTTGGAGTGCTCCTCGTCGTAATTTGTGTTGGTGGAGAGGCCTATCCGTGTGTGCAGATCCTTGTACTCGTTGTGAACTCGGCGATAATGGGCTACCAATGGCTTTATACAAAGTGGCCATGTTCCTAGAGCTGTCCACGCAGTCTTTCAAATTCCCAAAAAAGTTTTCTAGACGATTGTTGGTGTGTGTTTTTTAAAGGGGAAAGATTAGCTCTTCGGTGCATCATCCAAATATCTTGATAGGTATTCCAGTTCCCTTCAAAGTATTCGAAGAAGTCTTCGAGTCTGATTCGCACGTACAACTCACGGAGAGCAAGATAATCTATTTCGTACTGATCTTCACTAGAGGCATACACCAACTTATGAATGACTGCATCCACAACTGACGCATCATGTGCAGACACTTTCCCGAAATCTGGCTTCGCGCGTTTTTCGTCCAGGCATTTGATCACGTGAAAGTGGCAAATTAGTATGCGCGCCTCTGGAAAATGACTTCGGAGGACTTGAATCTCGTTCAAATCTTTGTCAACAACAATTATTCGAAGGAGATTGAACTTGCCACCATTCGCTCGCTTAAAGTGCTGAATTGCCCTGTCCATATGCCAGTCACTGTTTGCCTCCAAAACTGGGTGTCGGTCCCCAAACCTGTTCATTACCATAAACGAGCATAGTTAGTACATGGAGTTGTACTTGCACAGTTCAACTATTTTGTTAGTTCATCGTCACTTGTATACATATTCTCGCCAACTTACCGATTCGTTTTGTGACTGGAGGAGTAGCTCGCTGAATCGACTGTACATGTGACGCATGTGAGCAGAGGAAATAGATATTACACCAGTCTCATCTTCTTCGGTTTCATCAACCGTAGCGATGTTTTCAGCACTTGGATCCGTAAAGCTTGCTATTTCTGCAGCGGTACTCTCGTTACCGTTATAACCCGACGAAGCGTGATCGCGAACCATGTTGACGACGTCTGATTGAATGACATTCTGGTCGTGCTAAAGACGATAGTCGTAATTTTTGGAACGTTTTTCACCAACAGCGAGCATTGTTTCCACTCGTGCTTCAACTCTCGCATTATTCAAGCCACGGGATGTTGGAAGTGTGGCAAAATTTACGACAGTAACGTCATGATTGTGGACGAATTTGCCGTGGTTCACCTGCAATTGCGAGGTACCATCTTTCGGGCAGGCTTGAACTACGAAACGGAATGATCACTCAGTGAGGCGGCCCTTTTGGCGGGGGTTCCGACTTGCGGTCGTTCTAAATGCTTCCTGAGAGATGGCAAAGCGCTTCGAAAGCGCGCATGCTCTCCCTCGCATACGTTTTTAAACAGTAATTTATTATTTTCTTTGAATCCTGGAGAACCCTGGATGCACATGGATTCTCGATCCTGGACAATCCTGGATGTTTAGGGTAAAAAAATCCTGACATCCAACGGTTCCGAACCTCGACGCTAGCTTTTCCGTTTTCACTTGCATACTTCTCTGTCCGACGAATTTACGATAATTTAGTTTTTTATGTACCACACAATACTTTTGATTGGTTGAACGACGTTGGTTAGGGTGAAATTTCTTTGTTTACCAATCATCATACCCTTACCTGATAAAACCTCGCAATCTATTACGCGTATTTCTGGGCGTTCTGAGCCTTTGAAGGGCTGTGATTGGTCCAGCAGCAGAACATTCGTAAGAACTTCACATCCTGAAAGTTTGGTGTAATATCGCCACAAACGGATTGTACGAAATTAAACCTATTGAGGCCGAAAATTAAGCGCAGAAGAAGTGTTGTCACGGCCACAGCTATCGTTTGCTACAGCTGTTAACATCAGACAGAATACGCCTAGACGTAAGCTTTCAAATAAGACCTCATTCAACCGATACTTCGGAGTTGAAAAGAAGTAATGTTTGTTTTTATGAAATCATCATAAATTCGTGGGACAGAGAAGTACGCTCTGACACGAAGACCGGTCAGCAGGCTCACCAGTAGGTCTGTGGTGTGGCCGAGCCCATAAGCACGCTAATAAAAGCATTGCGCGTCCGTTATACAAGGTAGAAGTGGGCGAGCAAAGTGGGTCCGTTTGCAATTGTGAGAGCTGTGGAGGGGATGGTAGTGCGTGGAGTCAGTAGCGTGGAGGCGCGAGCAGGCTGTGGTCGGCTGGTATGCGGCATATACGCTGTGGTTGTTTGTGTAGGAGCGTGTGCAGCGTTTTGATGAATTTTGGTGTGGTTGTTGAATTAGGACCGAGTGTAGCTCAGTTGGTAGAGCGATTGACTGTAGTGTTCTATACTGTGTTTCAGTATACTTGGAAATCAATTGGTCGCTGGTTCGATTCCGGCCACTCGGATTTTATGGAGCTGCTCGGAGACTTTCGCTCTGCGTCGCCTGTTTCACCCCCCTCCCCGCATGCCTCACATGGTTGATTCCTTACGATCTACTACCTGAACGGTTTAGGCTGAAACTGGCTTCCACACCTCTTTCGCTTGCGAAGTTGCACCAAAGAAACCAGCTGAGGCATGTTTTAAACGGACCTCAACAGCAAAGACCACGAAGAAGGCGAAGGGATCGTAGGCAATGACTTTGGTCGCCCTCCTATGTGTGGTCGAAGGTGTACATGGTGGGCGTCGAGCGGTGTGCCAATTCTAAGAGCAGCATCCGGTTAGATAGTGATTCCCGCAGTCTAAGTGATCATTGCGTGATGCAGTGCACGATTCTCCCCGACCGAACCCTCTATCACTGTATTCGATTAGCTACGATTATTTTGTGGCCTCATACAAGTCGAAATCGTGACCGCAACCTAATCGGAAGCAGTTAGCAACAGGCGCCAGCTCTTAGCAACAGACGAAGCAACATACACACCCCAAGTCTGAAAATTGACGATGTGCCTAACCAATATTTCAAGGCGGCGTGATACCCTTCCACGCGTGAAGTGGCCCGTACACCGAAGCGAACTACTTTGTCAGTTCAGCATTTCACTAGTCGGTACCACCGTATACCTAACCACACGTCGTCCACGTATGCGGTTTCAGAAGGACAGATCATGTGCAGCTCATATCGCCGTGGCGTGTACTCTTGCTCCGTACTAAAATACACCAAAGCCTGAAATGTCTCACAAAACGTCGGTACCACTCGGAATCCTTGTACTTCGGGGTGCGGGGCCTTGACCGCTCTTTATCCAAAACGCACGGAAGCCCATGTTTCCGCTCGTGTGTTTCGCCATTCTTGACGATATGCCATAGACATAGGAGGACATGGACACTGTGGGGAACATTTTCTCTAAGGCGTTCAGAATCGCTAGATCACGATCCACGAACGCGACGAGGGGAAAATCGGCCCCCGAGTCGATAATGAAACGACAAAGTTGAAGAAGCGCTCACTGGTAATTTTCTTCCTTCTCACCAAGTAACCAAATTTGAGCGACATGAATTGAAGTGTTCGTACCGCTTATACCCACAACATTTAACAGCGACATATTGAACCGGTTTGTGCGATACGTGCTATCCATAAGAAAAACATCTGAGTTTTCCTTGTAAATTTCGCGAGCTCAATTGTGGGCGAAGAACATGTGGGTTGGTCTATTCAAACTATCCGTTTCGTACGATATAAAGTATTTTCCAGATTCTAGTAGACGCAGTAAGTGTTCAATTCGACCGCATCCCCCAAGCTCTTTAGCTACGGCTCGAGCACGTTTATTGTTCACGTCCCGAGCCCGGATGGGAATACGGTGGTTTTCGTGGTAGATACTTGCGAGTGTGTGAGCAGCACGCGTACCGGTGTCACTGTCTGCGGCGATGGTTGCTCGCAACGAGTCCGTCATTGCAGCGCGACGGTGGATAGGATGCGACGCTGGTGCACTCGAGGGTGGGTGATTGTGGGTACGCGCTCGCAAGTGATGCTCAGTTGCCCCGACGAGAGCGGAAGAATAGCTTCCCACACGCACGACGCTGACTTCCATAGGACATCCACATTTTCTTGAGGCTACATTACGCCGTTTCACGTTCGGTTTGAGAACGTTATGAGTGCGTTTCGCACCATGGCGATCACAGCCATACACAATCCGCCAGCGTTCGCCACCCTTATCCTTGTATGTGCCCTTTCGCACAACAGCGTAGCGGCGTACACGTTTAAAGCTCTCTTGGCATCATCAGGTGACTCAAAGCACCGTTCCGACAGAAACGGGAGCTACCATACCTGGGGGTCCCGAAGGCAACGATGCAAGCCCACCATCAGCTCCATCCTCTCGGAGAGGTCAGAATCTCGAACGCTCAAGGGTACAGAAGGTGGCGTCTCCAGTTCTGCAGTCGCACCCTGGGCAACCCACAAACACTGAGTGACGCAGTACAATACAATAGAACCCCAAACAGACTCAAAGGCACTGGTAGTTGGAAGCGTATACATCCGAGATGGAGTGGAGGGGGTACAGGGACATTGGAGGACTGGTGGTTTGTTGCGAATTGCAAGGCGAGACGTGTTGTGTTCTAAATGGTAGGTCAAATTGTATTATTCTCTAATACAGACTTAAGCTATTACACACGTGGACACTTTTAGTTCATGCGTCCTCTCTTTGACTACTAAAGTAGTCTTTCAGATTTGCCTGTTTCTGTTTTTTGGGGCGAAGCCCCCCCCCCCTACTCTCCTTTATCGGGGTAAGGATGAGGGGTAGGGTTTATTGGTGTGCTCCGGGGGCCAAAAATGTGCAAAACTATCTCTCTTTAAGCGACCGGTCACCATGGTAGTCAGGAAAGATAGTGGGAGCAAACATATATACCAGGAAGCTCCTCTCGACATAGTGCCCAAAAGGTCGCTATCACGAGAGTTAAAGTTATTTTGACTATGAAGACTGTTTCAAACAGTGGGCGATCGTAATAGCATAAAGCCGTAGTTTCGCTAGGAGGTCGTGTAGCTTTATTACTCACGATTAAGGTGTGCCCAACTCTGATATAAAGTGTCCGTAACTGTAAATCAGGCTGATAAAGCTGAGTGTAACCATAGGGCGCCCCCTCGCCTTGCTGATTTGGATGCCATGGTGTCAGTCTCCGTCGAGCCGCTTGGTCGCATGCTGAACGAGTAGTTGTCCGGGGTAGGAGGCGCGTTAGATCGGCCAGACTGCAGCCCTGTGCTATTCGAAAGATTCGACTTGTTCGTCTGGCGTGGCGCCGCTGAAGTGTAACTGTCCGTGTCAGCGATCATGGAGCTGTTGTTGTAGCGGCCAGACGTTCTCATCACGTTCTGCTTGGCACTCGGGCGACACAGGCTCGTGGCACGGACGTAGCTCTGAGGAGACGTCACTGTGCTAGCATACGGATCAGCGGCACTGTACGGCGCGAATGATCCAGTGCGGCGAGAGTTTTCAGTCGACGTCGCACGGGCCTCAGACTCACGCATGTCGTCGATTTTAAAACTCGAGCGATACTGACCCATTGACCATTTGAAGACGACGGAGACGGGGGTGCCGACGCTTCTTGACATCACTGAATTCGGCAAGTCATACTCTTAACAAGGCGATGGAGAAGGAGGATTGCCTGGCGCTCCTTGGCAGCGTCCGCTCGACCGTGGCCACCCAAGAACAGCACTGACGGTGCTCGAAAATCCCCATGACCATGCATATATTAATGTTGACATGTTCTTCTGATGCGGCCTGTGTCTTCAGCGTCTTAGATCATTGACGCTACAGTTCTGCCGAGTAATTCAAGGCAACAAGGATTGGAAGCCGCTGCAGGCCAGGGCAACGGTAAACAGTATTTGGAGGAAGAGGCTAAGATCCTAGACGCCGAAGAGCGATCATGAACATGAGAAACATATAATCAAAAAGTTTATGCTAACACTTCGTTACAATTGCGTGCTGACGTACCCAGCGTATAAAAGCCTCCCTCACATAGAGACCTGCTTTTGGTGGAAGCATGCATGTTGTAGCCGCTACGCTACGTGCTCGTGGTTCTCATGTTGAACAACAACGCCACCCTGAAAGGAAGGCACGCACACGGACCAGGGTATCTAAAAGTAGTGGAAGATGCTACTTGTACTTGCACTTGTGCTATGCAAGACGCAGCATCCCATTCCCGTTCACGGACGTGTCGATCGCTGTACGTCTTGCGTGGATAGATACTAAGATCTCCGTGTCCTCGTCAGCCTGCTGCCTTTATCCGTGACCCAAACATGGCTACGCGTTCAGCTGCTCAGCACTTCGGTGCTTCAATGATCGCTGCTTTGTGTGTGTGCAGCTGGATGGTATCTAACCTCATTTTGACTACAGCCCTTCCCTGCAGCATTATCGAGGGACTAATACCTAGACTTTGTGTGTGTCAGTAGATCATAATGTCACACAGCGCTATGTTGAAGGTGGAACCAGCCACTGGCTGGTAGCCAACATCACGCTCTTGTTGCGCTGGTACTATTGGTGAGGTGAGCGAATAGGTGTTCAGCAGTTAATCACGTGATTTGAATTGTTTAGTGCTATCGAACTACGAATGGTTTGGTCGGGTCACGGCAGGAACGGGTTGATCGCTTTTGTTTTGGCGCACCGGTGCACAAGTCCGTCAATACCGCAAACATTTCGCTACCTGTTTGAGCTATGGAACTGATCGATCGCCTTCGAAGTGCTGTCCTTCAACAGCAAGAAGCAGCAGTAACCAGATTTTTCACGATCGCTGACGACCTGCACGACTTCGTAACAACTCATTCGCCGACGCCCGGCGTGGAAATCACTGTGAAGATGGTGTGCTCTAGCGCAGATCGCCTGAGTGGGGAGAACGGGACGCGGGTGACTTTGGTCAACAAGAGTGCGCACGGCGCGTTCGGCCTCATCTACGAGGGGTTGTCGGAGCTCCACGGTGTGAACCGCAAGTTGTTCATCGCGCAAGTGACGGTGTGGGGCGCCAAAAAACGTCAGGGCTCTCCGAAGTCTACTCCGTTGCAGTTTTTCCCTGGCGCCGTGTATGAGTTCAAACAAGTTCGCCTTTTACTCCGATGTACCGAAGGGTAGCGTGCAGCTGGAGGAAGGAGCGACGGCCCGTGTGGTGATAAGAGCAACACCAATTCTGAAGCGCAAGGGCGAACGTGAGCCAACGGGGCGCAAGATGAAGGCAAGGGCTTTAATGATGGACGAAAAGGACGAAGAGCAGAAGGACAACGGTCCTGAAGCCGCTGCTACGAGTGCTGCTCCTCGTACGCGTGGTGCAGCCGGTACGCGTGTGTAATCACCCGTGGGTGTGAATGTGCCGTGTGAATAGGGCACGGCAGTCAAAGACGGTATATGCTAGGCGAAGGAGAGCATTGTTATCGATGCAGGACCATGATAGCAAAAAACAAAAAGGGTAAGTCGTGTTGGTGGTTAAGTAGGATATGAGCATGTAGTATTTTGATGGGGGTGTATCTTCGTAAGGTTTGTCGACTTCAACCAAAGTGAATAAAAAAATCGTACTGCTTCATTCGTAGTTGTATGTCCAGGTTCACGGTGCAAAGACCTAGGTTCCGTTTACTTTGGTTCCGAATCGAGCTCGCTCGTGGTATTATGTAGAACTCACAAACAGTTTTCAACTTGACCTTCCCTGCAGAATACCCCATTCCATTGGAATGGGGTATTCTTGGAATTTCCATGGTAAAGAAACACACAAATTTGGATTGTTTTTTTTTTGAGTGGGTGATGCGTCTAGGGGGAGCAGTACGAGATGGAGGTGTCTTCAGGTAAGGCACTTGTCGGGGATACGAAAACTATGCTGGGTTGGAACTGCTGAAGTTGTTACGTTCAGCTGATCGAGAATCGAGTAATGGTCCAGGCGCTCGCGGAACCTATCGCTGAAAATGTGTATCGCTCCCGGCCCCATCGAATTCTGAGCGAGGTAATAACGTAAATGGCATATTAGCGATGGGATGCAATGCTGTAACTTCTGTGAGTGTCGAATGGACTTAGGGTGACTTTCCAGTGTGCCGCTGCGTGGCTCGGACGAGCTGGCGCGACACTTGTGACGTTGATTGGGAGAACCGATCGGTGCGTTGTCTACATTCCGCATCTACGCCACAATGCCGCTAACAAAATAAATCGTGTAGATGCAAATCGAATGTGTGGGTGGAAATCGCGGCTGCGGGATGAAGGGTAGCAAGCAGCGGGTGCAAGACGCCGTCACACCTGCTCGTTCAGTTAAAAAAAAAAACGTGCCGAAAAGGGGATTGTTCTTTTTGCGGACGGGGTTATTTCTCCGGGCAGCTTTGTCTGCGAATACACCGGAGAAGTTATCAGTCGGCGCGAATATCGCCGCCGCGCGCGGGTAATTTACATTTTGTGCAACAGCATCTTTGTCGATCGATATGACTAACGTTTGCTTTACTGTATATACAGCAACTAAACGGAATTTCCAACTATTACGGGACGGATATCGCGCACGACAAGGTGATAGACGCTCGGAACTTTGGGAATCTTGCTAGGTTCGCGAACCACAGCTATCAGCCGAATTGTATTGTGGAGCGATGGAAAATCGGCGCTGAAACCCGCTACGTGATATTTACGGCGACAGAGATGTTTCCGGGCGAAGAAATCACGTTCGACTATGCGGGGCAGAAGAAGGATATGGAGGTATGGCGTGAAAGTAAGGCGGAGGTCGAAGGCGACGAGAGAGATTTCTAATCGCGCGTGGTGCCTTGTGCAAACAGATATGAATCCCGTGTGCGTGCGATAAGGATGGGTGCCGAGGATTTCTCCCGAAGTGAAGGAGTAGTGTTTTGCTGTATTCTTAAAGTGTTTCATTACGTAGTATAACGCCTCCTCTACGTAGCCCGGCGTCCGACAAAAAATTTGATCCCATTCTTTTACAAAATTTCCCGCCCCGCGATGACAATGCACCACTTCGACCATAATTATATACGCCCCCTCTACGTTACTGAATTCAGGTGAATCCTGCGTTCGGAACCCGCCTCTACTCATCCACAATGATCTAACTTAAACAGGTTGAACAACAACGCCGCCCTGAAAGGAAGGCACGCGTATGGTCTTGGCACACCTAGATGAAGTGGAAGATCCTACCTGTACTTGCAGTTCCGCACTGCAAGACGCAGCATCCATTTCACGCTCATGTACGCTTCCGTACACTTCCGTTGCTATGAGTTCAACGTGGTTCAACGTGATTAGATACGAAGCCTGCCTGGGACGCTGGCCAGACTGGTGTGCATTGATCCGAGGTTCTTGGTTGGCTGCGCGTTCAGCAGCGCCACACTTCCGTCCTTCAATGATCGCTGTTTCTTGTTCGTGTGCAGCAGGGATATCTTTTCCTTCGTTGGACCAGGGATCCATGCCCGCATCCTTCGCCGGGTGTGTCGTTGCCTCTGGATCGCATTCTGACGCTGTCGATGCAGTTCACAGAGCCTATGGAGTTCTCCGTTTTTCTTTCGAGCGCGTTCTTGGTCACACCGGGAGGAATACCGGCACTGTGTCGGTTTGAACCGCCTAGGGAGATCGCTCGCACGACGCTCCGCTAACTTGACCCGCCGGTATTCGCGATGCTGCTCGCACGTGCAGTGGTATCCTCCATTTAGTTTTATTGCAGGCTTTCCTCGACAAGCCGTCGAAACCCGACATTTCCACCGGCCTCCGTGCCCTAGATCATCATACGACAATACATGTGTGGATGGTCATATTCCTGCACGAGTCTATCGGCGCCTAGAATGCACTTTACCTGTCATAGCTCGGAGGTCCTTCTGCTCGACTTCGAATTTCGGTTGATTTGAACGCTTTGTTGCTGAACTAGATACGTGTAGCCATCTTCTAACGAGTTTGGAAGGGGAGTGCGGGATGTGAGGAGGGGGGTCTGGACCCATTTTTTGCGAAAAATAAAAAGGGTTCCGCGTTGGCCCATTTGAGCAACCCGATTTCGGGATGCTGCCATACTAGTAATATGAGTTATAGAATGCTTCCGTATGCTGCTAAGAGCTGGCGCCTGTTGCTAGCACCTAATTACGACAAGACAAAAATTGGTGAGCAACACAACAGGCCTTTGTGTTGCCGGGAAAGTTATATTTCGAGAACATGAAGCAAGAAGTGTGCGTTTTGCTTAAGTACGGGACAGTCGCTTAAGTACGAAGCGTGGCTGGCTCTCATTTTCATCTACGCGCGGGGGGCAAGCAGTGGGAAGCAGCAAGCTTGACGCGCGGCGGGGATGGAGACTAGGGGAACTGATACACTTCATACAGTACTGTATGAAGTGTGTCAGTTGGTAGCGCTGCAATTCAACCGTGGCGCTGATGATGCCTTTCACAGGTGCAATGGTCTTGGGCCGAGGAAGATGATGGTGTATTTGGCATCTTGAAGGAACTAGGAAATATATTGAAATGCGGTTTAGACACACTTGTAGCGAAGACAAAGAAGAAAAAGTATACACTTTGAATCTGCTAACGGATTCCCCCGGATAAATGACCGTCTACTATTCGATAGAAGTCCTAAAATTTCCGAACAGGGAACTGTAAACGGGGGTGGTCTACTACTAAACCGGATTGCTGAGTACATGTTCGAACCGCTGCTCACGTAAAGCATTATGCTTTCTTGTCTATCCTAAGCACCGCGTACATTATGACGAGTGACCTGCATCATCAGCTAATCACTCGAACATCCAACAGTGACTTGGTTACGATGGAGCCATAATTTTGTTTTTGGACAGATAACTTTCAACAAAAACAAGTAGCATATCGACTTTACGGGTTACCTTCACATAGCTTTTGTATGTGACAAGACTTGGTGCGTTGTACGATACTGCAACGTTGTAAGCCCTGGTAAGTCTCTAAGCTGGGGATGGATGTAGCAGCTAGAGATCAGACAACAATCGATAAAGAGGCGCTTGTTCGTACGGACATAGGACGTCGTTAGCTAGAACTAAGTTACATCGATGTACCTCACTGCGAAAGAAACGAAACGAATTCTTGGTACGTTACCAGATAAGCCTTGAACGATCTGAGATTCCAATGCTGGCAACATCAGGGAGGTTACCCAATTTAGCTGCGCACCTATAGCGTATACCATTTTTTTATGCAGGCTCTTTTATCCGGGGCAATCCGTTACTGTAGTTGCTTTGCATTTTTATTTTAACCCGTTTGCCTCAAAACCCTGCAACATGCTTGGTTTTACTAATTTAGTCCAATCAAAGTACCCCAAATTCATTTTGGACCAATCATGTCACTTGCTCTAAATCCATACAACATGCTTGGTTTTACTACAATAATTGCAATAATTATTGGTACACCTATGCACTATGCTATATTGGGCTGCGGGATGCGGAGTAAAACCAAGCATACATGCATGTTTTACATTTCACTATGGAAATTGATGTATACAAATTACAAGTATAAAATTGGCAGCAAACGGGTTAAACTCGCCCGTGGGGGCCGGGTTTTGCCCTCCTTGAACTGGAGATAGCGTGTTAAAGTTTGTAAACGTCCACAAAGCGTGATGCACACCAACGATGTGCTGAATTAATCCCTACTAAAAGCCCGGACACAATTGAATTGTGCCGTGCCAGCAAGCAGAAGGGGGTAGTATTTGGGTAGAGGGCATAGTTCTACTATGCCAAGCGGAGCCATTATCTCAACTGCAGTAATCTCATCCTCAGCATTGTCCAAAGCGTGCAAGTTGAACTGATCAGCGTCGAGACCTTCCGTCTGAGTTTCCCACTGCTCGCGAAATTTCGTTGCGTACACGTGGTGCTTTGCAATGAACCATTTTGAAGGATCCGTCGCAAAGCCAACGGCGTTCACACTGTCTAACACATCCGTGTCGCGCCAGGCCTTGCGGACCCACTCGCACACGGTGTCTACGCCCGGTATCCGCGGGTTGTTGAATCGAGTGTACTCCACTTTGTCTTACACTTTCCATGCGTTGATCTCCGTGTATAGTAAATCCTTAAAGCTCTTGTATATTCCAATATAACCTCCTTGTAGGTACGGTGTGGTCCGCCAGGAACAATACACACCGAAATCTTTCTCACCGAGCATTTCTCCTTCCCAGCTTTTGATATATGGGCGCGCATGCTGTCCCAAACTAAGCACCTTCCATCATTTGAGTCGACTAGAGGAAATGCAACATCGATCCACTTCTTCAACAACTCGCTGTCCACCCAGGTACGTGATTGCTGGGCTACATAGATAGGTCCGGGATGTCTGTGAAAGCGGGAGCACGTTTCCCTTCCAAACCAGTAAAGGAGGATGTTTTCTGCCAGTCGCACTGACAGCAAGGACGACGGTGATCCTCATCGAAGCAAAGCCCGTTGAGTGAACAGCAACATGCCGAGCCCCGCTGGAGTCCAGTGTCTGAGGCCGAGCATCTTCAAAGTAGACAGCGGCTTCGTCCGTAAGGACTGTCCGCTCCAAGCCTACAGTAGGTTTTTGGTCATTGAGATACTTAAGGTAGCCCACAACACGCCCCAACAAAGTAGCGTAGTGGGGTTGGTGTGGCGGCGAAGAAAAATTCCGTAGCGACGCATAAAGTTAGACACCCAATGGTCCGAAGCGACAAAAGGAGTGTTCAACTCTGCCCATTCACCCGCATAAATTGCTAACGCCATGTACGCCAGCCAGGCGGGCGTCACCTTTTCTTTCTTGACTCTTTTGTTCACGAACTCGTCATAAAGTTGGTCGTCCAGCGACTCGACAAAATATGAAAAACACTACTGAAAGAAGCCTCCAGCACCTCAAAATGCATAATTCCACCCACGGCGAGAGCCGGGGACCAAGTCTCCGAGTCGTCCTACTCGTGTGACCCACACCAATATAAACCTCCACTAGTGGAGTCCACATCATATTCAAATCCCCCTTCTTCAGGTTCCATCCGCTCACCACCACAGCCAGGAGGAAGACGCTGTACGCCGTCACGACCAAGAGGAAGACGTCGTTTACCGTCACGTCAAGAGAAAGAATCCGCTCATGGTCGTGTCCAGGAGAAATACGCTGCTCGCCTCGTGTCCCTGAGGGAGATGCCGCTCTCCATTGTGAAGACGCTGCTCGTCTTGAGGCGTGGATGAAGGGACCTCCCTCGCCGCCCCGGCGCGGTCGAGTGGACGCGCGCTTTCTTGGTGTGGATGGAGACGCCGCAGTCTGGACGAAGGCTGCATGGAGGTGTTAGGCGTATTGGTGTGGCGTGGACATCGATGCTACGCGCCGTTGCTGTCCAGCGTGGAGCCAGCACCTGTCGCGACCTGGAGTAACATGCTGCGCGCTGGTATGGCTTGGAGGAAGAGGGCGCGCGCTGGCATGGTGTGGTGGGGGCCAACGCCGGCTGCAACCTGAAAGAATATGCCGCAGCCTGAACAAAGGCGGTCACCCTGCCGCTACAACCTGTGGAGGAAATTGCATACGCTGCCGCGGCTTGGTGGAGGGTCAGTGACCGCAGCAGCGCGAAAGAAAGTTGCCGCGAGCAGGTAAAGGACCTGCGGCACCATGACCGGGAGAATGCTTTGTGTTGTGAAAGACTAGAAGAAGGCCTGCACCGCCGTAGAAGACGAGACCCTCTTCTGCGTGGAATTGGGGAAGGCATTTCCCGCCATAGAACCCACTGTCGTGGCGTGGGGGATGACGTGGGTGACCTTCGTTACCTCAGCGTTTGTCATTACAGCTATTGTCGCACACAGGAAATGAAGGTAGCATGGTGAACGCTGGTGAGACCTCTTAGAAGTGTTGACTCATATCGGAATTAATGAAGTAATCTCACTGACTACGCTCGTTGTATAGGGCTTGTGTGTCATGCATTGGCCTATCAACGCCCTGTTGTTGACGACCAGGGCCGCGGTAGCAGAACTTCTCTCTCTCGCCTTCGTGCGAACGACCGCACATGACCAACAACGAGTGAACGCAAGCAGCGTACTTTGCGTTGTACAGGCACGGGCATCTACCGGTGTTCGAGTCGGCTTCCCACCCAGCAGGAGGCATACCCTTTTGCTCCATTCGCCTCGTGTGGTAGCTGAACTGCGCCGTCACTGGGAGGGCTTCACGAGACCGTTTTAGCTCCGGATAGTACACGCGAACGCTCGATTTCTGGTAGACGTACACCACATCGCCAACCAATTCACCATTTAGCAAGAAGGAAATGTTTGCACGCGATGGTAGGTGCTCGTAGATCACTCCTTGACGACGGAGTTCGTTCATCCGGCGCTTTAGCGACGACGTCGGTGCTGGTAGGATACTGAACTCTCATACATTTATGGACTCGTGTTTGCAACAGGCTGACATTTGTGCAAGGAGAACACCCATCTTGAGTCGGCGGTGTAGAGTGTAGTCGCGTTTCAACGCTCTGTTGAACTGCTCCACGGGGTGTTCGTCGTAGCGAACCCCCGTGGAGTTCGAAAGCACTGCCACTGCTCGAACTTGCCGCTGAGCCAACTACTTCTCAAAGTACGTGACGAATGTTGCCAGTTCTGACTTTTGACGCAATGCACTAAGAACTTGTTCCTTTGTCTCCTTGTGCTCAGATTCATCACGAATAAAGTGCATGTCCTGTAGCCCACGCATCACAGCGTGCGAGAGTTCGGTGGGTAGGTGGCGGGTGCGCTCATATATCTTGGTGACCACGTGAAAATAGCACATGAGGGGCGTGAAGTTATTATCCGCGCCGAACGCAGATTGAAATGCGTTCCACTGCGCAGTGCTAGTACAGTAATGCGGCGTGAAAGTACGCAGTTTGTGGTGGTTTTCTGTAGCGATGGTTACAATTATGCGGTTGAGAGTGTTTTTGACACGTTGTCCAGCGACTCAGATGCCCGTTTACGACCCCCCATCGGACGAAGCTGGGGGGAAGGCGTATTGAGTATTTTGTCTTTTAAACGCCACCACCGTCGAGACTCCATCCCTTCGAACGAAAGTGGGCAACAGCTCGGTGTCGGGCAGCCTTCTCCCTCCGGATCGATTCAGCGGATGACTTCCTGCTTGCGGCCAATGTCAATGGCTTGTCGATGCTGCGCCATGTTTGGAAATGGCGATCGGACTACTACTACTCGCACACGGACCACTTATTTCAACGGATGGTGAAGAGATGGGAGGGCTTTAATCGGTTGAGGCTACTATTTATCAGTGCCGACGCGTCATGCATGACCCATAGGGTTTTATTGGGGTGAGGGCTTTTAAAAGGGCGCGTACGTTAAGTATTGGACTGTACATTAGTACGCACATGTACTACCGACAACGACACAAAAAGCCGGGAGAGTTCTTTGCCCCGTAAGTATTTTAGCCAATCAAAAGTGATATAATATTTCAAATTACCAACCTACGCGTTTCTGTGCATATCCGAAGTGGTTATGTCCAATCCGATTCTGTTCTGAAAATATTCTAATTTTCATGGAATGGTTTTGTCCAATCCGGTTACACTACGAAAATGTTCCGATTCTTTGTGATGCAGCACTTTACTATCGGGGATGCTGTTCAATGCGTCCGGCTTTTTGTGTCGTTATCTGTGTCAGGATTAGCGTACGGTAACGAGAAACGGGAAGAGGAACTCTCGCCTGCTCAGGACAGGAATACCCTTATCTAGGAATAAAATGTGGTTTCCGTTGCTATGACTATAGAGGGGTTTGTCTTGGGTACTGTACATGATTGTCAGTTAAGGTGCATATTGGTTGCCCAATCAGGTCGCTCGACACAAACGAGCCAAAATGCTTTCAAGTCCCTCGACCACGTACGCAACAACAGCACAAACCGCACGAACAGATCGCAAGTTCACTCGTGACCTCAGACGCGGCATTCTCTCCTCCGTCGTTGGCCTCCCGTTCATTCGCAGCGTTGCGCTCAAGTACAGAGACCTCCAGCCAGCCACAACCACATCTATCAACCCACACACTGTCTACAATGGTGAGTACTGCACGCCCCAGTGACGTGGGCATCTTGGCCATGGAGGTGCATTTCCCCTCGGACTACGTAGACCAGCAGGAGATGGAGGCATTTGATGGCGTCAGCAGTGGCAAATACACGCTAGGTCTGGGCCAGTTGGGTATGGCAGTGCCTGGAGACCGTGAGGACGTCAATGCATTGGCTCTGACAGTTGTATCGAAGCTTTTGAGCAAGTTCCAAGTGTCTCCCGAGCAAGTTGGACGTCTAGAGGTGGGCACGGAGACGCTGGTGGACAAGAGCAAGTCCACCAAGACTGTCCTCATGCACTTGTTTGGAGACAATACAGATATGGACGGAGCTACTGTCATTAACGCTTGCTACGGCGGTACAGCGGCGCTGCTGAACGCGGTGGCGTGGGTCGACAGTTCCTTCTGGGATGGAAGATATGCAATTGTAGTGGCCACGGACATTGCAGTGTATGCTAAGGGCCCTGCACGTCCCAGTGGTGGATGTGGAGCAGTGGCGATGCTCATTGGACCTGATGCACCCATGGTGCTGGACTGCAGGACCAAGTCGACGTATGCGACGAACGTATGGGACTTTTATAAGCCCAATGTGAGCAGCGAGTACCCGACAGTAGACGGCAAATTGTCCAACTCGTGCTATCTGCACGCTCTCGATGAATGCTACAAGCTTTTCTGCAAGAAAAGCGAGGCTGCAGCGAAGTTGGATGGAAAAGAACCTGGTGTCGCTTCTGTGGACTATGCAGTGTTCCACTCGCCATACAACAAATTAGTGCAGAAATCTTTTGCTCGTCTGCTCTACCTGGACTCACGACGTCAGCTGAACAATGGTGATGAAGCTACCAAGGAGAAGTTTGCTCCGTTGGCCAAGTGGGCGAACACGCCACTGGAAGACACGCTGAACGACCGCGAGCTGGATCTGGCCGTGCGCGGTGTTGCGAAGGAGGATTTCAAGGCCAAGGTGTCGCCGAGCTGCACCACCTCGCAGCATCTGGGTAACTGCTATACGGCTGCCGTCTACATGAACCTGGCGACGTTGGTGCACGCGCGCGCCAAGGATTTGTCACGCGGTGCTCGGGTGCTCATGTTCTCGTACGGCTCGGGAAGCCTTGCCACTACGTTTGTGCTTCGCACGCGTGAGCCGACTGAGTCGTCCAAGGGCAAGTTCACACTGGAAAAGATCGCCAAGTCACTGGACCTCACTGCTCGTCTCGAGCGCCGCAACAAGAAAACCCCGGAGGAGTACACGGCTCGCATGAAGTTGCGTCAGAGGACTTACGGTGCCAAGAACGGCTCGAAGCTCACCCAATCGATTGCTTCCATCCCTGACGGAGACTTCTACCTTGACCGGATTGACGACATGGGACGCCGTTTTTACGCTCGTTCAAAACAGCAAGTTACATCTGAAGGCGACACCCAGGAGGGGCGTCAAATGATCAAAACGACACAAGAACTTGCTGGTGCTGTGTATGTGACTGGCACGAGCGTTGGACTGCCTGGTCAGACCAAGGTGTTCGAGGGTGAGCAGTCGATTGAGAAGCTTCTGCAAGGTGAAAACTGCATTCACGAGCTCACCGATGCGGCGAAGGACAACATGGTAGCCCAGAACATTGTGCAAGTTCACAAGGACAAGACCACCGGTGATATGACGCGTACGCCGGTTTCCACCCGCGAAAAGTGCATCCAAGTGTCTGCTGTTGTTAAGCATATCGACATTGAGAAGGACTATGGTATTGCTGCGACCATAGCGAACTCGATGGACGAGCCCACGCAGTTGGCTGTGGCTGCTGGCCTCGAAGCTGTTCGTAATGCTGGCCTCGTGGACGGAAAGGATGCTAATTGGCGTTTGCCTGAGAGCATGCGGGACTCGACTGGTGTCATTTACGCCACGTCCTTTCCTACGATGAACGCAGCGGTGTCGGAGACCTCGCGCTACTACGAAGAGGACAAGAAGGAGTGCGAGTCTTCCTACGAGATGGACCGCAAGATCCTCTTCCGCTTGCTTGTGCTTGCGAACGCCCAAGTCGCCCAACTTACCGGCGCCCGTGGGCCCAACACTCAAATTAATGCGGCGTGTGCAAGTGGCACACAAGCAGTTGGCATGGCTCAGGACTGGATCAGCTCAGGCAAGTGCCAGCGCGTGATTGTGGTGTCCAGTGACACTGCTAGCTCGGAGACCATGATGCCGTTGATTGGTGGTGGTTTCCGCGCTCTTGGTGCTGCGTGTATCGCTCCGACGGCGGATACAGCGGCGCGTCCGTTTGACGTGAAGCGCAGTGGCATGATTGTCGGCAGCGGGGCAATTGGTTTGGTGTTGGAGTCCCCGCTGGCCTTCGCACAGCGTTCGATGTCTACCAAGAAAGCTGTGCGTCTGCTAGCCACGCAGTTCAGCAACTCAGCTTACCACGGTGCTGCACTAGAGCCGAACCACGTCGGCCAGGAGCTTGTGCGCTTCCTGCAGCGTGTAGAGGATGACTTCGGAATCACTCGTGAGGAGATTGCTCGCAACGGAGTCTACTACAGTCACGAGACGGGCACCAATGCATCGGCCAAGTCTTCGTGTGCTTACACGGAAGTGACGGCATTGCGCACGGCTTTCGGCTCAGAGCTGCTTGCTGAGCTGATGGTCGCAAACACGAAGGGCTTCACAGGACACCCCATGGCTGTGGCCTTCGAGGACGTAGCAGCTATCGAGGGTCTGCGCCGTGGACGCGTTCCGCCTGTCGTGCATTTTGAGGCGCATGACCCGAACCTGGGCGAGACTCCTCTTCGTCTTGCCTCTGGGGGTGCTCACGCCCACAAGTACGCACTTCGCTTCGCTGCAGGCTTCGGCTCGCAGCTCGCCTTCTCCCTCTACGTGCTCGAAAACTGAGTAACTAGCTAGACTGTCCTGCCTGATCGAAATGGCAGATGTAGATACACAAGACGTTAAAGCTCTCGACTCAAGAGCTCGTAGCGCTATCAATTTACACGGATCATCACATATTCATTAGCCTCTTCCAGCCTCGTGAAGAGGAAGTGCGTGATACGCACAGACAAAACACGCACTTATCTTCAGTCGAGTTACCATACCATATCAACCTGCAGCCTAGAACTCCACAGACACGTTACTGGCCGTGCGCTTCTGGCGGAAGCTTCCAGCCTCGTTACCCCACACGTCGCGGTTCGCATCGCTGTTGGCAGGGCTGGGGCCGCCGCTGAACTCGAACGGGGTCTGCTCACTCGACGTAGTGCTTGACATGATGCCAGTGCCGCCCAGAATGCTGTCCGTGCGGCGGATGTTGTTCTCAGCATCGATATCGATCGACGCCGGACTGCCATAACTGGCAGGAACCATCCCAGCGGCAGCACCTGCACCTGCACCGGCAGCGTACTGCGTTGACGTATGGTTGTTGCTGTATCCACTGTCGCCGTAGTTGCTGGCATAGTTGCTGCTGTAGTTGTTGTTGTAATGACTCTCGTATTTGTTGCCGTAGTTGTTGTTGTAGTCGTTGGTCTGAGCAGCGTACGCCGTGGTAGCCGATGATGCGGAAGGCGGCGCGGCCATGTTGCGGTTGGCAGCCGGCTTGTTGGGCGAGAACGCGGCATCCTCGTCGTCGGAGTCTTCATCGTCCTGCTTCTTCTTCCAGACGGCAAAACCTGCGACGGCGACCAGCACAGCAGCACCTCCTATGATGCCTAGAATCAAGCCCAAGTTGCTTCCGCCTGAACTGGAGTCGGCGCTCGCAGTGTTTGACGACTTTGAGCTGTTATCGTTGAGTGCCGTGTCTGCCGTCGTGGACTTGGCGGAAGTCGACGTGGTGGCCTGGTTCGTCGGGGCTACGGTAGCACTCACACTGCTCGTCTTGGGATGTTCGTCCTTGGAGCCAGAGCTCCCAGCGGAGCTTTGCGACGTAGAGTTCGACCCTCCTGATGCAGAAGCAGAGGATGATTCAGAACTACCGGAGTCGCTGGCTGAGGCACTGGGCGCATCTCCAGCTGAACCATCACTGCTGGACGAGTAAGACGACTTGGTGGCCGGCTTCGTCGTCTTCTTGGTGCTCGGCTTTGTCGTCTTAGACGTACTCTCACTGCTTGAGCCGCTAGAAGACGACGAGGTTGTGGTTTTCTTCTTCTTGGTCGAAGTGCTGCTATTCGACTTGGACGAGTCACTGCTGGTAGAAGAAGACTTCTTCTTAGTAGAGCTAGACGTCGAGGTAGATTTCGAGCTCTCTTCAGAAGTCCCTGCCTCCTTCGACCCTGTGCTGCTTTCTTCCTCATCGTCGGACGTCGTCAACGCTGTACCAATCAATATACATCTGTGTGAGTCTTCACCACTCAACTCCCTCAAACTAATAGAAGCCACGTACTGGCAGGGCATTCGGTCGTGCCGCTAGGACACTCTCCATCGTCGTCGTAGGCGTAGCAGTTGTACTCAGTCCAAGCTCCGAGCGTGGACCACAGCGAATCACTGTCCTTCTCGCTCACGCATCGGTTGCACTTCTTCTCTGTACGGTAGCAGACCTTAGACGACGATCCGTTCACGTAGCATTCCTCTGCCTTGTTACAGATAGAGGACGATGCTGAATGCACCGCCGTTACCTGCACCGCGACTATTTCAACCGTTAGAGCCAAAGTCTCTTATCCAACACCAAGAAACGTCATTACTCCCTTACCGGCAATCAATGCTGCTAAACAAACGTTGCGTCCCAACATGTTGCGGGTCAATGTTGTGATACGCCGCTGGTCACGACGTGCAAATTGTGGTACTGTAGCTACCGACGAAGCCGCTGATAGGACACGGAAGTGAGCGTATGGTCTCCGATATACGCGGTGCCTCTAGAAACTGTCGAAATAAAAGACCAGGAGGGGGCAATGTACCTGGCCAAACGAATTTTTCGGGGGAACCCCACAGCGAGTGGGTTTGCTAATGGTGGTGTGCAGAAGAGGAAGAGGAGGGCGGCGTGCCGCTAAAAGAGACTTGAAAAAAACTGGCTGTTTAGGTTCGAACCCTACTTTAGCGACATATGGACGAAATAGGCAGTCCAAGGTGGACGAATTGTCTGGTCCGCTGTGCGGCACGAACAGGCGGTGAGGTGACCAAAGCAATTAATTTATGTAAGTTGGTTGAAGGTCTTTGGCGACTACAGTGCACCACGCAAGATTTTGACAAGCTGGAGCTCCCTAACGTACATGTATTACTACAATAGTTGCTGTTTAGTTGACTGTGAACTTCACAATCGACCCTGCGGACGTTTTTGAACTGGGGTTACACTCTAACTTCACAGTGTGAAGTATTACTTGTACTCGTTATCGATGCAACCTACTCGAGACTCGCGAACCGCGAGTCTCCTGAACGGAGTACTCGTCGTGATCAAAGCAGTGGTCACTAGTGAAGGCGAGGCAGATGTCATGGCGACTTTGTTGGCCGAAGATTTGTGATGTCCTTCGCCAACGCTTTCTGCAGTTACAAGGCTGCTGTTGACTTGCTCGATTGCATGATGCGCAAGCCAGCACACAAGGCATAGCTGTGGTTGATGCATTGCAAAACGCCCCCTCCCCTCCGGTAACACCACATTACCCACTGATCGTCGTATAGCTTCGGATTTCGCTACTGCAATAAGGTCAGACTGCCGCCGCAAAACTCCACAGTAATCTACTTATATAGATTAATTTCTTAACAGACTCAGGTGTTGTGTCGCCAGCCGAAGGCGCCGAACGCCGTCGTGCGGCATGCCTCCTGCTGGTCGCCTCATTTCGATGAGGTTTGTTTCGTGTGCAAGGCTTACGAGGGTGTAACGCGCCCTTGTGCGCCCATGAAGCGGAGGAGGCCAATCAGCACATGCTCCATGGTCGCTCTTCGCCGCCCAATGGTCGCACGACGACAAGGCCACCAACTTCAACGTCACAGCTACAGACTCAGGTGGGGTTATGAACATCCATCGCACGCAAAACTTTTGCGGCAAAAACTAAATCTCACGACGCGTTTGTTGGAACGCGACATTGAGGATACATGTTGCGTGCATGGATCACAACCGCTCTTAGTCGAGGAGAAAGATTAAAATGAGGATAACGATACAGCAAAACGATGCTCTGCCGACAAAATGGTTGCTAGCAGTGCTGCTGTTGGCAGTTGATGACCCGCCTTCTACCTGTGTATCCGCACCGCCGCCAAACGCGATGTCCAGCACATTCTTTGCAGCTTGGTGCCCGATGTACATGACGAAAGCGTACGGGTTGACTGTCCCCTCCTTCATCAAACTGGCGTCGCTGATATAGATGTTCTGCGTGCCGACGACGCGAAACGATGCGTCCGCACACTTCGAGGCATCGTCGACTTCGTCCGATGTTGTGTAGCAGCTTCCTCCAAAGTGGTGACTCACACTGCCGGCATTAGCGTTAACCCAACTCGGAATATCGACTTCTTTACTGTCAGAAGTGCCCCCGAGAAAGACGGAGCCAGCGTCTGTCATCGTGGAGATCATCTTGGCGGCGTATACTTCCATAGCTGCTACGTCGTTCGGGGTCGACAAATACCAGGACCCGTTGGTAGCTACATTGAAGGAATTGCCTTTAACACGGATATAGTCTCGGGACTCGGGTTTGTTGATCAGCAGCGCGAGAGTGTAGGCTTCATTGGTCTCGTAGTTGTCTCCAAAACCGTGAGGAAGCACCGTCGTCTGGAACTCGTATTCTCGGCCGCTGATCTCCATGGTTTCATAGGCCGTCATCACCGGACCAGGAATTGACCAGGGACCAGTCTGGTTCTTCACAAACTGCATGATCGCGTCTTCTGGTCGCTGCGTGTTCAGGAACGGCACCATCCCCGGATGTGTGAACGAGGCATAAACCACCGCAGCGTCGAAAACAGCCTTGCCCACAGCCTCGTTGATCACCCACGAATCTTGCTCGCCAACGCCATCAAAAGAGCCTGCAGAGGCGAGCGCTTCAAGCTGATCCTGGGGCCCGATTCCGCTCTGCATAAGCAGCTGCGGCGTACTCAACGCTCCTGCTGCAACCACCACTACACCGCCTTCGGCCAACGACACTTTCGTTATGTCTCCATCCTCACTCTCGTACACAACTCCTGAAGCTTTACCTTGCGTCTGTTGGATGTACAACACCTTCGAGTTCACTAGCAGCTTGAAGTTATCTCGACCCTCCATTTCCGAGTAGAATGTCTTGGCAGGTGAGTTCCTAAGTCCGTTCTTGATTGTGTATGGCGGATGACCGTACGTGTTGTTCTTGTTGTTTCTAGCTTCTTCCTCATTAAGCGTCTTGAACGAGTATCCAATACCGTCTAACGCCGAGCTGACGATGTCAAACGCCTCTAGCAGATAGTATTCACCATCTGCAGACGGCGTCTCCGTGTATGAAGACAGCTCCTCGATGGCATCGAAGCCATTGTTCACTACAGCCGCGCTGTATGGCCACGACGTCTTGGTCAAGTAGTCGTGGGGTGTGCGGAAGTACTGCACGGCGCTGATGGACGAGCATCCGCCGAGCAGTTTGCCCAGCCAAATGGACGACAGATCGATCCAGTCCACACGATAGGCCTCGTTCTCGCTGTTGTAGATGGTATTGTCGAACTCGCCCGGGATGTCGAACTTGGTCCAGCCTTTGGACGCCGAGTACGACAACACGTCTGTGACTCCCGTGTTCTGCAGCGACACGTTGCCAGCCTCAAGCAGAAGTACAGACAGATCGGATTGGCGAGTGAGGTACTCGGCGGCTACAAGTCCTCCGGGCCCAGACCCCACAATGATCACATCGTAGGCGTCGCTTCCCAGTACACTACAGACCAGCAAGAGTAACAATAGCAGTGGCTCACATGAAATCATCTCAATGCCACTAACCCGCCCCAAGTCCAAAGCGAAAGTGACAACGCATCCATGAGGAATTAAATCCGAACCCAACGGCTGTGGATACTTTCGCTAGTTGAAGTTGCTCGACGGTATGGCTACACGTCTCGTAAAACAGTACATCAGGTACTGTGCTGCATGAAGTGACGCTGCAAAAGCGACACGAAAGGTTTGCACGTCGTACATTACACTAAAACTAATCTATCGCTACTCTACATCACTACCTTCAAGCTTCTCTCATGGCACGGGTGAGGATATTTGGTCGCGCAGTTGGCGCTTGCCCATGGACATGGCTCGCCGTCGCGCGTACCGCTCCACGTTGAAAGGAATGTCGATGGGTGCGTACTCAGACAGACTCGTGTACGTCTGCGCCTGTGTACCTGGTTTCTCCTGGATGAAGTTCATTAGCACTTTGGCCACGTCACTGGACTTGTCGCTCATAACAGCCGCCAGGATGTGGTTAAACTGTTTGATGCGGTAATTGATGAGTGCGTGGCGTGTGGTAAACATTGTGAGCATACCGCCACTAGGCATCGGAGGCAGCCACGGCCGTCCAGCCAAGTTGAACTTGACGGCATCCAATGGCAGCACCGCGTCGTTGTTGTAGCTCGATACACCGCCGTTTGGTCGGAATTCCTTCGTCAGTGCAGCGGGGTCACTACTCCTCGTATCAAAGTCCTCCACTTGCCGCGTCTGTGAGTTGCTGCTGTCTTCACTGATCCAAGACCCTCTTCTTTGGTCTGTGCCATTAACTCCACGTCCGTCATCTGTCCGTATCGGCGACCAAAGTGGTGAGGCCTCTGGTGTCGCTCTTGTCAATGGATTGCACAGCAATGACGAGTAGTAGAGACTGAACCCAATACTGGTACTGCTTCGTGGACGTTGTGACGGCATGGACTTAGTCAACTCTTGATGAAACTTGTTAAAGTCGTTGTAACGACGTCGCACCACGTAGCCCTCAAGTGGCATTTCCCACGAACGCACCTCCAAAAGGTAGTACACGATATTGCCCGAGCCGTACATGTGCCCCACAACCACAACACTCTCGTATACGGTGCCGGACGTGCTGCAGACACTGAGACGCGGCTCCGTAGCCGTCGAGTCCGAGTGATAACGTGCCATACCTGGCATAGCACCCAATGATCGTTGACGCAGCGGAAGTCCCGGAGGTCTCGTGACATCCGCCACCAATGCAACTCGACGGTCCAAATTGGGCTCCTTCTTGGTTGCAACGTACGCGAAGCCTCCTTGCATCATGATGTCTACGTCGCCCATTGCGAACTGCGAGCAACTAACTGGTGGCTGGCGAAGCGATTGACAACAAAGAAATCTGATACGGCGCTGAATTGCACACGTGTGGCTGGTGGAGAGCGCAGCACTTGGCGACCTGATTCCTTGCTACGCGTGTTAGTGCGGCGCGTGTTCTCAGTCTCGCAGAGAGAAAGCTCGAGTGAATGAGGCAACCACAGCATGCAGCGGCACGGGTAACGCCGGCGGCTGCGTCGCGGGAGTACCCATCTTTGTGAGCAAAGAAGAGGACTGCAGAGAAGATTCGGGAAGCCTTTTGGCTCGAGCGGCACATGAGTTGCGATACTTTTCGCGCCGTCCCTGCGTGCTGCGGAGCTTGCCCCGCTTGCTCCTGTGGCTGATGCGCTTGCACTTGCTTTGAGCACTGCCATCCATCGTATCAAAGAGTCTTCTGTTGCCCTGCTGGCAAGCGATCCTCGTGCAAATCGAAGACGCTCTGAGTTGAAGTGTCCGGCAGAGGCAGCCGCGTGAAAATTATCGTGTTTGACGTTAGAGGATCGGAGCGGCGACTGGCAATGAAGACTCGGTTTAGCTGATCGAAACGACGACTGTCAAACTGTCGTCTAAGTATTGCAGGAAGCTCAATAGAAGAACGTGTCACGCGTGGCGTGACGTTCAAGACCCCGGAAGCGATCTTCCTTGCCCACGCGCCACAGGTAAAAGGCCAACTCGAGTGTTCCAAGGCGGCCCTTGCTCTCCGCTACGATCTGATCACACGCCACAAGCGCGGCGGCGCGTAGCTCGCACTCTTGCTGACCGGCGGGCAGCTCGTCGCCGCGATTGATGCGGGCTTCCAACTCGGCGTTGTACTGTTGGGATATTGACGAGTGTTAAACAACGATCATAGAGTCCAGTGCAAGTGTCAGCTCTTCCTACCTCAAGAACACCCAGAGCGTGCAACACGCACGGCAGCACCTGCAAACATATAATGAACGTTAGCAACAGAACGAGACTTCGAGACTGGATAAACCGATCTTACGTTGTCGCTGATAGCCGTCAGCTCGTTGATATCCGCAAACATCAGCTTCGGCTCGGAGTCCTGTAGTACAGCATTCAACAGGATTATTCGAGAATTAGACAGTGAGCACTGATTAAGCTTCTCGGTGAGTCCTCACCTCGAACCGGCGGTGGATGCATGCGACGGCGAGTTGAGCACGCTTGAGGAGGTACACTTTCTCGCCATGAAACTCGTAGACGTCGTCAAAGCCCGGGAAAGTAGCTACAAACCGGTCTACAAGATACGAAGCGCTGGCACTAGGACCGACATTTTCCTTCTCCTCCAAGTCGCCCGAGGTTTTCGGCGAGAGGTTGGCAAGGACGAACGCTCCGAAATCTTCCATTTTCACGTCAATTAATTTCTGGCCGCACTCGTTCAGGATCTGACAACACCAGCACACACGTCAACAAAAACCAGCGCACTCCATTGCTCAAATCCGACTCGAGTTGTGATGAACTCGCTCACCTTCTGGATCATCACAGCCAGCGGTTTCAGTGGTCCCTACAACATCAACCAACGAACGTGTCGAACACAAACAACAGTAAGTATTGCGAGACCATATCTCCAGCTCCTCACAATTTGAATATCCAACCGGCTTGGCCATGTAGATGCCCGTAGAAACCTCCTCGTCCTGCTCCAATGGGATACTGAAGTAGTTCGCCACTAAGTCAATACTCAGGTTCTGCATGAACCGGGCATCCAGTTTGGGCACTGATATGTACATGCCAATGAGTCCGAACACCTGCATCACAAAAGAACACGAATCAGCACCCACACTTCCTCCAATATCCTCACAAAGTCACTCACAATGGTGTCGTGAGCTCCTCGGTCCGCGTACTTGTGCAGGTCCTTGCGGAAGCCGCTACCAAAGTTCAGCAGTCCATACAAGGCTGCAGTCAACAAACACACCCAGTCAGACATTGCAAACAACATACACAACACTTAATGATACGCTACGCACTGAGGAAGTTAAGTTCGTCTTGCTGCGAGCGGAAGTTGAGCGGGAAGTTCATAGGCTCCGCGAGTTGCTCGAACTCCTTGGCGTCCAACTCCTCCACGAACGCGCGCACTTTGTCTGCATTAATGCGTACAGATGAGGACTCGTGAGCCACCAGCTTTGCGCACGAAGGCCGCGCGCGCGCCAGCAGCGAGTTGGATGCAGCAGGTGACGCCATTGATTGATGCGTATCAACCTAGGCTGAAACATTATGATATTTATCACTGCTAAGTTCGCATTCTGTTAAGTTCGCTTTCGGCCGCCTCCTCCCATTAGAAGGCGAAAAAGCCAACACCAAAGCACTGTAGCACTAAGGAGAAGCCTCTACGCCGACCTCGTCCCCCTCTTCCCCCGCTGCGATGCTGGAGATACGAGAGCTGCGGCCTCTTCTTTCCATCCTCAATGTGCGTACCTCACAGTTAACAGTCTCGCTCGTGTCTTGCTGCCTTCAGTATGTTGATATCCTTATGCTCATGAGGGAGGGAGATGCAGCATTTGAGGAACCGATAGAAACGAGCGTTAGAAATGATTAGATGTAGTTTCTAAAGACCGAGACGCTGACATGTACTATGATGTTGCAGGATGACGACAAGCCATTGGAGCAAGTAGCCAGCATGTTCCTGTGCACTTTCACCAAGAACGACCACTTCAAAGTGGGCTGCACCATCTGCATCCTGTTGCAGGACAATCTGCTCACCAGTTCGCAGGTTCGAGGCTTTTACTGCTTTACTACTGGTGTTAATAGGTGGAGATACTGATATTGTTGGGGTTTTGCCTTTGTTGTCTATTGCAGCGCATCGTGGGCTTCTCGATCTTGAGCGATCTGTACCGGAATGAAGGCACCACGACGAACCCTTTCTTGCCAGTGTTTCTGGACGCTTTGGAGAAGGGCAGCGACCTGTGCGAGAAGAAATTCATCGTGCACCTGCTGTCTACTGCAGGTGCCACGCGGGACGTGCGTACAAGAAAAGTTGTAGTTACGAGAAGTTGACGATCGATACTGACGCTGTTGTGGTTGCCTTTGGTGGATTGATGCAGTCGAGTAAGAAGACGGCAAAGCAGGTGATGGCCGAGTTCCGAGCAAACCCGTCGCAGCCGGTTCAATTTGACGTGGAGGCCATGAGAAACAGCTACTTAGAACGCACACCGTCGGTGCCGCAGTTCCGCGCAGCAGGTATTCGCAATGTGGTGACGGACACGGAGTTTGACCTGCAGGAGCATGTGAACAATGGCGCCAATTTGCAGGTTCCACCGAACGAAGTCAGCTCGTTGAACTTGCCGTGTTTTGAAGCACTGTCGCTGGAGGAGATGAGCTTGCTAAGTGATGCTGAACCATCGTCTGGTACCCCTGCTGCAGCATCTAGTACCGCTGCTAGCGCTTCGTCTACAGGTTCGCTGTCGCTACTGAGCTTTGAGCCGACATTTATGCGCCTACCCCCGCCGATTCTAGAGCCAGATATGACCGAGTTGATTTGGTTGAACCCGGATTACTGCCCGACGGTGCTGTGGGACTCAACGATGCTGGACTCGACGCACGGTATCGCTCTGCGTGAGCTTATGCTGCGTGCATTTCAGAAACCGCTAGTGCCTTCACTGCAGCAGAAGGTGCTCGCGGAGCTTGAAGCGGACCCGAAGCTCGTATATCACTGCTCACTAACGCCACAGAGGTTGCCAGATCTAGTGGAGAACAACCCGATGCTGGCCATCGACTGCCTGCTGAAGCTCATGTCGTCCAACCAGATCACAGAATACCTATCAGCGCTAGTGAACATGGATATGTCACTACACTCGATGGAGGTTGTGAATCGCCTGACTACGGCAGTTGATTTGCCGACGGAGTTCATCCACCTGTACATTTCCAACTGCATTTCGTCGTGCGAGAACATCAAGGACAAGTACATGCAGAACCGCCTGGTGCGCCTTGTGTGTGTCTTCCTGCAGTCGCTGATCCGTAACAAGATCATTAACGTGCAGGTACGCCCAGCGATGAGTTTTGAAGCTTGCGTTCTCCGTGGTCTCTAACTCTGTATTTGTTTATGTTGTGCAGGATCTGATCATTGAGGTGCAAGCTTTTTGTATCGAGTTTAGTCGAATCCGCGAGGCAGCTGGGCTGTTCCGCTTACTGAAGACGCTGGAGTAATAGGCTCAGGTTCCAGCGAACACAGAAAGCAAGGCTCATGCAGCACAACGAAAAAAAATCAAAGAATGCGAAAGGGCTGTGCGGCTCATGGTGCGTGAGCCCTCGTAATGTAGAAGTCTATTCACCCACTACACTCATGCTCGGTGTTGTCTACAATAGGTCTCGTCTCGGTTGAGTTTTGTGTCCGTCGTGCTAGCTATTAGAGGTGGCATTGGTGTATGTGCCTGCGCCTCGCTGTGCTCTGACCTGGCATGTAGTCTAGAACAGCGGAACCCCCGCACAGAAGCGCATCAAGTCGCGTGTCAGTAGTCCCTCGATGTCGTGCGAGTCAACCTGCACAGCAGATTCCCAGTAAGTATAGCAATCGTTCGTCATTTGCATTACGTGCTTGCTGCTGCAGAAGGCAGTCTTACCTCGTCTTCCCATCGTTTAGTCATTGCGTTCCATTGGTACGTGCGCAAACCTGAAACCTGAAAGCATCGTAGCAATGAATTGTCAGCATGAAGTTGACGTCCCTAAAATTCGCGGAGCCACCCACCGGAGACGAAAACTCGATCTGCTGCTTGGAAGGCAACACCTTAATCGCGAACTCCTTGGCATTGGCGCGAATGGCCAGCTCGCTATCTATTAAGACTCAAAAGATTAGCACGCACAACCTCCAGTGTCAACATCAGAAGGATAATATCATCAGACACCCACTGCCATCACGCTGGAGCTGGAAGTCCTCGTTGACCGGCGGGTGGAGCGGCTCGATCGCAAATTGCACGCGGTCAAGGAACTCCATCGACAGCGCCGCGAACCTGCTCAACAGCTTCACAGTCAGACCTTTATCTTGATAACAGTGGCAGATCTACCATGCCTCGCATTGCCACTTACTTGTCCTTTGACATCTTGGGCTTGAGACGTCGACGTCGCACGCCTCCAGCAGCCGGAACTGTGATCTTCTCCCGCGTCTGCACGACCGCCAAGCGGCAAATGCTGCATCATCAACCACAAACCACGCGTACATCAAAGCATTATCGAGTTGTATGCGCACAGGAACCAGCAGCAGCGTCAGTACCGAGAGCCGCACATCGCCACGAGAGCTTTTCGCAGCATTATTGCCAAGTGAAACGCTAAGTGCGGGTTAAGTACGCATGTTTACTTCAATTTCAAATTGTTAATTCGGGATGTGTCAATGACGTTCGTGTCTCTCGTGCGTCCACGGCTGTGGGTCTTCTCTCAAGTAAATAGATTCCTTCTCACGTGTTTGGTGGAGATCATTGGGGTCGCACTCAGTAGTGGAGTGGTGAAATTCTATCGTAGTCTCCGTAGGTGAAATTGTCTTGATTGTCTTCCAGCCCGTCAGTGGAGAAGTCGTGTCTCGACTTGGTGGCTGAAGGTTCCTGCGTCTTGCGCTGCTTAGTTGATGAAGCAGCAGTCGAACTTGGAGTTTCAACGATCGAGCTGGAGCCGCTATCTCGCATCATCTTACGCGCCTGACGAAGGAGATATCCCTTGCGGTTGTGCTCCTTCTTCTCCGTGTTTGGCGCCGGGAATCCCTTCGGATAAGCTACAGCAGTGGAAAGCGTTTTTAGCAGATGAAATTGATGACATGGTGCAGTTTGTACCCACCTGGTTGCTTGCGATCGGTAGCTGGGGTGCTTGGTGCGGTGGTCGTGCTCCCGCCACTGAGCGTCGACCAGTCCATTGAACCTTGCACTCGTCCGAGCTCACCATTCTGAAGCTGGCGATAGCTGCGTGGAAGATCGACCACCGGCATCTGGAACCGCTCGTCGAGTTGAAGAGGTGGTCTTGGTGTGGCTTCACGCTTGTCCTCCGTGTCGTCACGCCCAAGGACTGCCACCGGATAAGGCGGTAAGAACGGTGAACCACTGCGTGAGTCTTCCCACGTGGGTGGCAGCATTCTTGGTCCAGACGACCTCTTTGCCGCTCCACTGGGTCCTTGTGTATTGTGCTGTTCAGGAATTACACCGTAGTCTCTGAGCGGAAATCGGTTGTATCCGCACCACATTTCGGCCGCGCTTTGAGTGCCCGAGCCAGGACCAGGATGCACCTGCATCAAACCAGAGGGCAGCATCACTACGTGCGGGTAGTACGGGCTCCAAATGTCTGGGTTGACGATACCAGCGTCCGTTCTGGCATCGACACTAGCGTGAGCAGGCAGAGGCTTGAGTCCGTGCATGACGAAACCCACAGTCTCCGGTCGCGGCCATCGCACTTCGCCCGTGTAGCTGTGCAGGTAGTAGACCAAGTTGCGCTGTCGGTCGTGAAACAATTGCCATCCAAACTCGTCGTCTTTGTCCGATCTGCCATTGACACGATAACGAGGTTGAAACGCAGATATCGGAGCCCATACAAGTTGGAGGACGTTCGGGGCAACGAGGTTTCAACATTAAGGACCTCGACAGGAGTGAAAACTACTTCTTAGTGTTGCTACGTACCCAGATCGCGAGCGTGCAGGCTGCATATTCGCCATCTCTGTAGGTGTCTCCAATTTGTGCCTTTCTTTTTGGTGCTTGGACTTCTTATTTGCCTTTGACAGGCAACTTGGTCAATGGCGTATCAAAACGAGCAAGTTGAAGTGCAGCCCCAACCCCTTACAAACCCATAGATAGAGGGTTTACGCACGAAAAGACGTACAAACCTAAAAGGCAACAAACATGCCAACGTCCGTGGGAAGCGCCATTATTGCCTCCATCCGCAGCAGACCGGGGTCGAGTGTAGCCAGCCGTGTCGCTAAAAAACCCATTGAGGAAGGTCATATTGACGAGAGTGAAGCTCTAAACTTGATTCCGAAGGTGAAGGTGGCGACGGTGACGCTGGCTGATCGATCGACATACCATGGAGAAGTCAATGATGGTGTGTGTTTGGTTGCTGTTGCTGCGTTAGACACTGTCGGGTCTCGCTAATTGTTTGGCATTGCAGATGATACTCCTGAAGGTATGGGGGTTCTCCTTTCGGTGTTTGGAACGACGTATTCTGGTGCAATGAAGGACGGCACGAAACATGGAGCGGGAGTCGAGTTGCAAACGAATGGAACAGCTTACTCTGGGGAGTTTATAGGCAGTGTAGCGAGTGGGTATGGTATCTACATCGGCACGCTCGGAGACAAGTACATCGGTCAGTGGGAAGACGGCGCGCGCCATGGTGTTGGGGTGTCCGTAGACGCAGAAGCTGTAATGACAGCAGCACACTTCAATATGAACGAACCAGTGCTCTCGAACAAGGACACCGAAATATCGTGGGAAGAAGATGTACTGCCTCACGTCCTCCGTGCTGTGCTCGCTGAGAAGGCAGCGATATGCAACCAGGAAATTGCACGACAGCGCCACATCGACGCTGTTGTCCAGGAAATGATCGCTATCGGTGAGCTCTGCGTCATGTCGTGTTGGTTGCAGATCCTGCTCCCCTCTCACCGAAGTTTCTTTCGCGACGTCGTTGCGTTTGCCCGTAGGATCGGAGACTTTCAACACGCCCGAAGAAATTGAGGCGTTCGAGGCCAAGGAGGAGCTGGAAACTGCAGAGTTCATCCGCAATCAAAGCGAACAGATGAATGAGGTCAATGCAGTCGCCGGAGAGCTCAAGTTCAACGAGGCGCAGCTCACTCAGCGCCAAAAGGAGTTGCGAGTCGAAATCACCGCCAAACGACAGGAATTGTCCTTCGTGACCAAGTATTGTGCGCTCGCCGAGATACGCGAGGCTCAGGTTCGAGAGGCAGAGCGCACACTGGCCACATTGCAGTGGCAACTGGATGTGCTAAATGTCCCCAGCACTGCCATTGCCAATGCTGCAGGCTCCACATACGCAGAGCATCCCGAGAGGAGATATAGCCAATTGCAAAATGTTTAGCCGACTTTCAGCCAATAGAAATCGGTATAAATTCGCTTGAAAAATAACGGTCGAGCCTGGTGCTGCGGAAACGACACTCTTCAATTCGTCGCCAGTCGGAGAGACCTCCAGGCCTCGAATCTCGACGTCTACTGCGAGTTCCACTTCATTTCCCGTCAATTCCAGCGACTAGAAAGCCATGGCGAAGGTGCAGGCGCGTCTCGCTGTTCTGAGCATGAACGTACGTGGCTGTGGAGCTCTTTGAAGTGGCCAAACTCTGATATAACGAGGTATTTTGACACATTTGATCAGATCTTCTGTCGCCCCGAGGGCATCCACAGCGGTCAATGGTTCAAGACCGGCGACTATAAAGATCTGCGAGTGGCGCTGCTCCTCCGCAAGATAGCCAAGTTCGACGTGGTGATCCTCCAGGAGATGTTCGAGGCTGGACCAAGACAGAAGCGCTTTGTGCGTGAGGCCTACGCCATGGGCTTCCGCTACCATTGCGGCTCCGTATGGCCTCGACTCTTGGACTCCCGCCTCATTGACGGCGGACTGCTGATCCTTAGTCGCTACCCAATTGTGGAGCGCGACCAGCTCGCGTTCTCCCAGGGCTCTGGCAGTGACGGGATCTGCGCCAAGGGTGTACTCTACGCTCGCATCCAGCTATCGCCGGACCTCTCGGACTCGCTCCACGTGTTTACTACACACACTCAAGCTGGTGACAATTGCAAAGAGTACACCATTCGTCTCGCTCAGCTTCAGGAGATGCACCGCTTCATTGCACGAACGATTCGAGATGACCCTGGAGTGCCGGTCCTCATCACCGGCGACTTCAACCTCGACGCACGACATGACCTCGTGCATGACGCACAATCTGGACTAGCGATATCTACACGTTGTCGAGAAAGTAAGATATACCGGCAGCTTGTGGCAGACTTCGAGCGTGTGGTGCGCGAGGCGAGGTTGAACTTTGCGCGTGAGGCGGGAAAATCAGTCGACGCAGACAGCACAGCAGACCCTTTGATCGTTGACCTCATGAAACGATGTGATGCTACGAAGCTGGGAGATGAACTTCACCCGATCACCAATGGTGACGGCCACTCTTCACTTATGCACATGACGGATCCGTTTTCACCCGAGAAGGACGGCAAGTGCATCGACTACATGTTCTTCTTCCCGGGCGTCAATGATCAGCCAGCAGTCCCAACTTCTGCAACTCCTAGCACTACAACTAGCACCGACAGTACCAACGGCGACGCAGAGGGCGAGGGAGACCACACAAGCTTCGAGTCTCCAGTATCACCGCGCTTCAAATTGACACTGGTGGAAAAGGGCACGTCGGTGGATCATTGCGCCGTGAAAGAGCTCACTGAAGACAGTGAGTCTGAGGACTACAGCGACGAAGGCGATCACGTTCAACAGCGTCTTCGTCGGCGTGAACCCCAGCTACCAATCACGCACTTGTCCGACCACTACGGACTGCGGGCGCAGTTTTTGCTGGAAACTACAAGTGTGGAGCGCCCGGATGGCCGTCCAGTAGGGCGGAACGAGTCGCTTGCATCGGTGTTGCAGCTCTACTTCCCGCAGCAAGCCTTCGCACAGCAACCTCGACGTCTCTGGAAGTGGAAGCTTGCATTCGCATTGCTAGCAATCGTTGCCGCTGCTGGTGGCGTCACTCTCGTTGTTTTCCGCACCGTATTGAACGTCCTGCTGAAGTAAGGTGGACATTGTGTAAGAATCGTCAATAGAGGGAAGGCATAGAAAATAACCCGCTCGCTGTTGCAAACGTGAAGCCCTAGACACCGTGCAAAACATGAAAAACACCTTTATAAATGGTCACGAGACTTGGTGCAGAACGAAGGTACCAACGCGATGATCAACTGCATGCATTCTAACGCGAGCACCGATCAGTTGTCGGCTTGTGAGTCATCTCCTCTCCCCTCTATCGCTGCACTTGTTCTGACGGCCATCGTCTACTTAGGAGGCGAAGGATTTCTCGAAGTACGCAATCAGGTGTTGTGCCACAGCGAACGAGAACACGAGTTTGGGTCCGACAACCGACAGCTTGGGGATCAGACCCTTGAACAGAGCACCGGGGCCTTCGGACTTGAGCAGGTTGCGCACGACCGTCATACCGCTCTCAGGCGAGTCAAACGGGCGCGACTGAATGCGCGTCTTGATCACATCAAGCGGCTGAGCAACAATGATACTAGCCGAGGCGCCCGAGATGGAAGCCACAAAGTTCTGGAAGAAGGTGGCGCTGTTGTAGTCCTCGAGCTGGAAGATGTACTCCTTAGCAAGAGCCGAACCACCGAAGAGAGCGAACGAACCAGGTGCGTTACGCGCAGCCGTCCAGGCCCCGCCACGGTACAGAGCGAAGCCCTCCGTCTTGAAGATGTGGGTCACGCCCTTGCCAGCGATAGCAGCTGGGTTGGTCTGTGCACGGATCTTGAGCACATCCAACGGCAACAGAGCAATCTCACCGATACCGATGAGACTGCCGGCCGTGGCATGCATCATCGTCTTGGCGTTACGCTCACCGAACGAGTGTTCGAAGAAGGCAGCGTGGTTCTTGTTCATGTAGTCCTTGACCACAGGCTGACCGCCGAACTTGTAGATACGCTGTGAGACCTTGTAACCGGCGGCGAAGCCCAGACCAGGGAACAGTGAGCGGTAGCGTGCGAACACTGGCTTCTCGTAGGCGTCACGGAAGATGACCTTGTTCAGCCCCGACATGCCGTGCATAGGCTCCTTGTTGGTCATGAGACGCTTGGCTATGGTGTCTACGGGGTGGAAGATCATGAGCTCACATAGACCGGAGCACGTGGAGCCGAGTAGACGAGCTGCCACGACGCCGCCGGTGCTGGCCTTCTTGTCATTAGCGATGACTACCATTGGTGCTGCTGTTGTTGGAGTCTGTAGGACGAGGGAAGAGTGAGAATGGGGACGGACGGCGTGCGTGGTCCGCGGCAGTTTGACGTAAGATTTGGCCGTGACACGCCGTGCGGTACACCAACGCCACACAAGTTGAAGTAAAGACTACGCTGCTGCACCCGTCTAGAGTCAGACTTTTATCTTCGTGTTGTATGCTTGTTGATTCGGATTTAATCGGGAATATCATAATTTCTAACGATGCGGTCGGGTGCAGCAGCATACAGTATACAGAGACAGCTCGAATCCGCTGAATTGCAATGCACATCATTCGCGCAGGAGCTGCTCGCCCGCCTTCAGGGCGAGTCACCGGGGTGTATTACACCATGTAAGCCAGCGTGGTGCACACCGCCGGATTGGTGCGCTACACCCGAGTGCTCGCCGCCATAATGACATGAGGTCAATTTCGGCGGGGTGGGATTGCCGTCGGGTGTTAACAAGCCAATTGCCACATTGGAGACCAACGGGAACGGTCTCTGCTGCCATTCCGTCCGTCGCCGTCGCTCGCTGCTGGCCATTCGGATGCAAGTTGAAGCCGGAAGCCCGAGGAGTGCAAGCGCGTGAGCACTATTAGCAACCCCAAATCACCGCAGTGCTTTGGCTCACACGATCGCCGTTTATGGTTGCAAGCAAGCGCTTGTCTCCGCCGCTGCAGCAGTAGCAGCGTGCGCGACGTTGGTCGAATGCATTGCCCCCAGTTTTGCAGATCCAGCGCGAGCGGAGCGACTGCTGCTCGTGTATTTTTGCTCCGCGCCGCATAGCGCTGCTCGGCGCGGTTGAAGTTGCCTTGTACTACATGTAGTATGCGGGCTGCTTGGTGCGACTTCAGTGTCGCCCAGACACGCAGCGCAGATTGCTCTGCCTGGATCTGCTGTTTTCTGCTTCGTGACTTCTTCAGCCGAAGTAGCCCTTGTTGCGACTTTCAGCTGCCTGGCAGACATGCAGACCATGAGGGGTTGTATCGCCATCTTTGGCGCAAGAGTATCTATGCTGCACTTTCAGTGCAGCCTAACCAGATTGAAGCTTCGGCTGAAGTTGAAACAACGAGATCGCATGAGTTTGCTGCTTGGCGCCGCAAATCCTGCGCCCGTTTCAGGGCCACTTGCTGCGACGGACGTCGCACCGTGGGGCTGCAACCCAGTGTGATAGTCGGTTGTCGATCCACTGCGGACCATCAAGTGCTGTTGCATTCAGTTAGCCAATCTCCATTCCAGTCTAGCTCTCCTTGGAAACAGTTACGCCGACGGAGCGATCGAACCACGAGGAAGACTTGTTCGTTTGCTTAACGAGTCTCTTGGCAACTCTGTCGACGTAGCTGTCTCCTACTTCTTTGGTTTACGCGCTTCTTTGTCCATCTGCTCGTACTGCTTCAGTCGCGCCATGGTCTTCTCATGCAACCGCTGTTGCATCTCCTCCACCTCCGACATATCCGAGCGCTTCGCTAGTGCCTCCGCAAGCTCTCGCTGCTTCTCACGCTTGTAGGTTTCGGGTTTCTGGTTGTCGTAAGCTGGCATGGAGGTGAACCTCGCCTTGGACTGCTCGGCCAGTAACACGACGTCCTCGCCATCAACTTCCACTCGAAGTTCATCCAGTCCCTGTCAACACCACGACGAAAAAGCAGCAGTGGATAATGATAGGTAAGTGCACGTCAAAAGTCTTCACGTCAATGCCACCCACCCTCAGTGCTTTTCGTGATGAAATGGGGCCTTGCAAACAGATCCCTGTGTCTGGGTCGAAGAACGCAGCATGTGCCTTACAGTGGATGAAGCCTTCACAGAAGAAATCGCTGTCGTCAAAGTCAAGCTCCAGCATCGCGTGCGGACACCTGGTAAAAGTGCGTCAAATGGCAATGTAAACACTTTGACTGAAGACGTCGCAGCCATTATCCAACTTCGCTGAGTACCTGTTGATGAAGGCACGAGGCTGCTGCGTGTTTTCGTTATAAAACACGAAGCCAGTGGCTAGCAGGTCTCGACGGCGACGAGGTTTCGTAGTCGTCTTCGCGTCAGACTTCGGCGCCGCTTCCTTCGGCTCTGGAGGGTGCAAAGGGAACTTGAGTCCTTTGCCCTGCAGATCCCGCAGCTCCTGCAGCGAGCACAACACGCGACAGCTGGACAATGCGGTCGAGAACGGGCGTCCACTTCGCCGCAAGAACATGGCCGCTGGTGCGGTTGGAAATGGGAGTTTCCTATTGGTTGATTGCTACTTCGAGGTGCGACCACCGAAACGTAACAATCGCCTTTCACGTGAAGCGACTGACAGCAATGGTTGTTGAAGTGAATGGTTGGTTGAATAATGATATTGGTTGTATGAGACTTGTGCCACAATCTCAGCAACCAGTAGTCTGTAAGGTGTTTTGTATCACCGCCCATTGGATACTTAGTTCAGTTTTGTACAACGCGTTTTCTCTAAAGGAGTTCACTTCGGTGAAGCTCCCGCAATCCCAAAGTTGCTAAGTGGGGCGAGCACTGCGTTGGAGTTCCTGCTGCATTGTTCACTATCTCTGCATTCCTATTGAAGTGGCAGCGTATCGCTGTTAGGTTGCATCGTTTGGACATGATGCACATGTCTTACTATCCTATTTGACCATAGTATCTTCAGGCTAGTACTGTCGCGGTGCGAGGGCTGTCAGCACCGGCAGGAGAGGGGGCGTTCTCTCCGGTCTTGACGGAGAAAACGGGGGTGGGTACGCGCTGGTGCATGGAAATCTGCTGCGCGTAGGCAAAATACGTCTTCACATGGGTCTTGTACTCGGTGACGGAGCGCTGCACAACGGACCAGGGTACAGCGTCCACCCAGGTAGGTGCCTGCCTTGCGCGAGGACGACGCTTGGTCATCTGCGTGTAGCGAGTAACTATCTGCTGAAGCGGGACATCGAAGGCATCCCAGCTAGCTGTGCCGCATGCGCGGACAAGTCCTGGGATTTCGAACAGACGAGAGGCCTCGGCACCCATGAGCGCTTCGTCCGACTTGGCGCTCAGCACCAGGCGGTTGCCTGGGTATGTCAAGTACAACAGGATGTGGTAGTAGCAGTAACGCACGTCGCGGTTCCAATGCAGGAAAAGCCGTTTCACATGCGTCGCGAGCAGGTCTGTTAGCTGCAACTGCAAGGAGACTGAAAGTCCCATGAAGTTTTTCAGCAGAAACAGCTCCGTTGACTTAAGGATCTCGAAGTGCTCCGAGTCCAGAAGGCACGAGAACACGTAACGTAGAGTCTCCACATCGGCGCACGAGTGTTCCTGCTGGGGCTGGTTGTGGGGGTTGGAGGTGTCCATGGTTGAAAGCACTAGGAAGTCTTGCGCGGGTGGCTCATTGACGAAAAAAGCCGGGAACTCCACCATCAACTTCTCCATGTACTGCAGACACAAAATGACGTGGTGCGGCAACATGTAGTTGGTAGACCGCAGAATCGTCATGAGGTATTCATGAATGAATCCAGTGTTCTCGTGCATCATTGACGTCACCTGAACAGCAAAGTAGGCAGTGGGCGTGTTGACTTCCTCCAAATCACCGTCCAGTAGCGAAAAGGAGTCGCGGAAGGGCTGAGGTTCCTTCTCACTAGCTGAGGTAGTTTCGTTACCAACCTTCTCCTCAACAGCGTCTTGCCACTTGGGTTCACGTTGCTGGAGCTCTGTCTGAAATAGTCTCCTGGTGACTTCTAACGCTGCGTCCTTAAGAACTTCGGCGCCAGGGATGCATTTCCAGTCAGTGCGTCCCAGAACCTGGTGGCCCGTGAGCTGCTCGAAGATTTGCGCAAGAACCAGCATACAGCCGTCGGTGTCACGCATCAGTTGCTGTAGCATCTGAGCTGAGGACGCCCAGCGTTCTTCACGATTCACAGTCGTCAGGAGGTTTTGACACTGTGGGTACATGCTGTAGTGCCAGTTGTATGGCGTGAGTCGCAGCTTGTCGTCGTAGAGGGACCTACCACGTCCGCGTGAATTCACAAAGGACAGCGTAATCGACCTTGAGCTGCTGAAAGCAGTTGACGGCAGCAGGTTGCTCAAGTTGTCCAAGATGTGGCTACGCAGACGCGGGACACGCATGTAGCTCGTGGCCACCAGTGCAGACAGAAGGTCCTGGTGCTGGTCGAACGGGTTGAATTCCGTGTCGCTGCCACTGGCATCAATAGGACCATGCACCGTCTCAAAAGCATACTGCAGCGTCGACTGGTGCAGTTCCAAGAAGTGGTGCACAGAATCACACAGACGAACGTTGCGATCACTGGAGCGCTTGCTTTTCTTCGATTGGCTCGTTGGATTCGACGTTAACGACGCCCGATTTCCGCTCTTAGCTGTCGTGGAGACACGTGATCGTCGCGAGTGGCGAGACAGTCGTCTCGATAGTCGAGCCATGCCGTGTCTCGCATCCTCCGTAGGCTTGTGGTTTCTGCACCCGCCGTGGCCAGCCGCCACCAGCAGAGCATCAAACTCTTGTCTCCTGATCACCGACGCCAGCAGCGTCAACGCTGACTGCTCTAGTTGGTGCTTCTTCTCGTTGGCCGCTGCGATGGCAACATCTCTCGAGTGCGCCATCGTGTGCCGCAACGAGGGCTCGGGGGCCGCTCCGTCCGCGAGCACGTCGAGGATCTGCATGCAGCATTTCCACAGCTGCAGCATGGCCTTAGCGGCTGTTTCTAAGGGCACAGACTTGGCCGAGCGTCTTGCGAGCGAGCTGGCAAAGCCGTCCGTGTCGTCCTCCGTGAGGATGATAACGAGTTTGTCGAGCGTCTTGGTGCTGAAGTCTCCTCTCCAGCGAATACCCCTGGAGCTGGAGAGTGACGGCTCGGGTTTATTGTGGCTTGCTCGATACTGCTCGCCCGTGGTCAGCGCTGTCGTCTGCTCCACGAGCGCGCGTAGCTGCCGGAAGAAGGCAGGCGGCATCAGCACCGTGTGCGGGATGCCGTCACTGTCGCTCTTGAGCGTGAAGACGCGTGCGCTCGTGGCGCCGCGGAAGCCGCTGCTGCGTGAGGACAACGAGGACGTGGAGCAGGTGGACGAGGACGTGTTGGTCGATGTGGTCGACGTCATGGAGCCGCGATGGCGCTTGGTGGACGTGTCATTGTCTGCACCCTTGCTGCGGTGGAACGGGCGCAGCAGTCGCGCCACCGCACGCGATACGCTACCGTGCGCCATTGCTATCGATTGTACAGCTTGTTGTGCTGCTTAGTCTGCAGATTCGGTACTGAGCTGTGCGTCCAGCCAGCGGCGTAACTGTTACAAAGTGGGACCTCTCCTCTTCAACTAGCCCTAGACGCGACGCAACATTTAACTTGGTTTCACTATTGGGACGTGGATACGTCAAACTGCCAAAACGACGAGAAGACGAGGCACGTCGCTGCAACTCAAGACAAGAGACAAGGACGACAAGTTGACGGCCGCCAAAAATAGTCTTGGTGCCTCGCCTTGACTCAAGGCTTGAGGGGCGCTGCTGGCGTCACTGCTGGCGGCTTCGCAGCCCATTCTCCTCCAGTCACTTATCCTGCCAGCGACTCGCTGGCAGCGAGCTGGCGCTGCGGAAACACGTGGCGCAAAATTCCTAGCGTTTCAGTGCCCAACATCGCGATTCGGGGAGTGATTGCGTTGAGGCAGGCCATTATGCAGTCCGCCTCATAAGCCTGGCAGCCTTCCCGCCTTCTGCTTCTGGTCGTGAAATTGATTTCACCGCCGGCCAGCCGCGTCTTATAGAGCGTTGAGCGCTCATATATCCTGGACTTATCAGCGAGTGGCATTTACTATCCAGCGCCGAAGCCGTCGTTTGTCATTGTTATGACGTGGCGCAAACCAAAGCCCGGGATTCCTACATTTGTTCAGTTGTGTGCGGATTGAGGCAGAGATTTGACGGCAAACAGCAAGAACGGAGGATCCGAGCTGTGAGATCCTAGAGATTGTCCCAACTTGGGACTCCCAAGCTCGGATTGTGCTCAACTTCGTCCACAGCTTTTGGCTTCACTTTCGGAGGCTGAAGCATTCTACTTCGAAGTATCCGCAGGATTCGCGCGAGATTCGAGTCGTATACTTGTGTACTTGTGCGAATAAGTGGGCTCAGCTGGCGATATCAAGTGCAGCGGCTGCAGAATTTACTTGATATTGCCACCATTTGTTGTTGGTTGGGCTAATGGCTGCGTCGATTCCCTTGTCGATGGCCGTGCCATCGATGGGCGAGTACAGCGACTGGTTGGTCGCAGCTAAGTTGCGGCGACGCCTCTGAAACGGGGCCTGCAATTCTCTTTGCGACTCGGGACCAAAGCTGGTGCTGTCCTAAGCGGGTCCTGTCCAGAACGGACTGTTTCGCCGACTGGGACGTGCAGCCATCGAGTGTCGAGTATCGACAACCAGTTTAACTTCGTCTCGGGTAAGTCGTACTGGTGATAAGCAAGGCTTCACATTTACATTGAGACTCTCCGCCAAGGGACTTGCTCATTTAACTTCAGTTTTGCGATCTAGCGGCGCAATCTGGTATCCAGCGCACCAAACCGAAAAGGCACAACATGTAATGCCGCGCCACGTCACTACAGCAGCATACTGTACAGCACTACATGCACTTCGTGGCCTCGTGCGCCTGAGAGTAATGCATCGGTGTAGGCACGCTGACTGCTTCGAGCTTCTCCGCACTGCCACCACACCCAAACGTAGGCGAGCGTCGAGACGCCTTCGCGCAACGAAATGTTTCGTCGGTCCTCCGTCTTGCCCTGATTGCCGTACCACCCTTGCCTAGTTGCTCCTCAAGCCTAATTGCTCGGGCCAGAAAGTTATACATGTGTCACAGCTCACATATCTGTGCTCATATCTGCACTAAAAAAATGAAAAGCGGTCGCCAGTAACAGCTGAGCAAGGAGTGTGGTTGGAGTACATGTACATGTATTGTATCGAGGCACAGCAAACCAGCAAACACAAGGCCATGGATCTGTGGTGATGATAAAAAAAAAATCTCTAGGATTTTAATGGTAACAACCAAATAAAATCTTTTGTAACCGTAAAAACATCTCATTTGCCTTAATGGAATGACAGAAAACGTATATTAGTAGTCATACTGTTTTACAAAAATCAAAACTGGCATACAGGTACGGGTAACTTGGAGTGGAGACATTCCCAAGTCGCCGCCATGTCGGCCGTGGTCGACGCCGTGTTCGGCTCGTACGACGTCAAGAACGCCAAGCAATGGCGCGACGAGGACCTGCTGCACCGCGAGCAACAGAGACAGTGGCGTGAGGATGCCATCCGCCGCGAAACCGAGTGGCGGCGCGCCGACCTGGAACGTGATCGGCGCGTGACCAAGCTGGAGTCGGAGAAGCGGCTGATCGACGCGCGCCACCAGCAGCTGCAGACCGTCTCGCAGCTGTCGGCCATTCTGTCCTTCTTCTCCCTCATGTTCATCCAGGAGATCAAGTCGCTGCAGAGCGATACGAACGAGCCTTTGATCATTGTCTACGGGGTCGTCAGCGTGCTTGAGTTCCTGTGTATGCTGCTGTGCACACTGACGTCCATGCTGCTGCTGCTGGCACTCACGAGGTTCGTGACGCACACACTGGACGGTGAAGTACGCCAACTCTCGGATATGGAGCTGGATACGGTCTCTCCGTTTACAGACTGGTGGATCGGCAAGTGTGAGCAGGAGTGGCTGCTCGCGTATCAACTCTTCAGGACGGGTGCGTCCTTCTTTCTGGTGGCTATTGGCTTGGCCAGCTGGATGGTGCTCGTCAGGTCCACGGTCGCGTCTGTTGTGGTCTCGGTGCTCTGCGTCTGCGGACTGCTGTACTACAACCTGCGGATCGCAAGTCGATGGAGATATTTGGTCAAACCGTCGAGCAACAGACGCATGAGTGTGCCCCTGCCGTGAGTATTTATCGAGGAAGCATAGGACTTCCTTACAAGCCGCAGTTTTAATGAACATGGCACTTGTTGACGTTTATGAGAACCATCTCTTCCTCTAATTCTTCTAGTTGAACTTGCACGGCTTGTGGCCGCAGTTGTGGGCACGTGCACCACAATTCCGTGCCAGGAAGAGGGTGCTGCCGAAGAGCGAGCCAGCAGTGATCGAGCAGTCTGCAATGGGACCGGTCACAACCACGGGGTGCAGCGAATGCCGCAACGTGTAGAAGGCGAAGCCACCCTGGCGGCCCTTGAGTGAAGCAAACGAGTGCGTGGGGGTCAGGGCCTCCACTCGAACGGAAATCTTGCCCGTGGCGGCGTCGATGTAACTCATCTGGCGCAACTGCAGTGCCTGCTTGGGGTCTGCGGCGGCCTTGGCAATCTGCTGTTTCAGCGGCTCGCTCGCCTTCACAAGGTGCTCCAGAAGGTAATCGTAGCTCCAAGCGCCGACCTCGTCCTGGCTGCCAGCGACTGTAGCGCTCGGGTCCCAGGGGCTCTCGATGTTGGCGTCCTTCATTTCGATGTCGTAGCCCATTTCACGAGCGATCATGATGGCCTTCTTAGCACTACGCACGCCCATGGCGTCGTCCACGATGTCGCGCACGCTGAATTCATGCTTGTACTCAGCCATGAGGTCCTTCATAATAGCTCCCAGATCCGCCTTAGCCGGCTCCGGTAGTGCGAACACAGCGTCGAACATAGCGTGCAAGAAGTGACTTCCCGAGTACTCTACCCGCTGAATGTCGTCACCCGTCTGGATGAAGTTCTGGATGGTGTTGAAAATGGGCACGCCGATGGCCAGCGTAGCCTCCGGGTCGTACGTCAGCTCATTCTCGATCGCCATCTCCTGCATAGCGTTGTGCTGCTCCGTTGAGGCTGAAGACACGTTAATGTTAGACGTCATCACGTGAACCTTGCGGGCTAGCCACTGTGGGTACAGGTCCTTGACGTGGTGTGAGCTGTTGGAGACATCAATGATTAGCCAATGGGGGAGGTGGTCCGCGCACACGTGGTTCAGGAATTTGTTCCGGTCGAACGGCACGAACTCGTTCTTACGAGTAGCTAGGGCCTCCTCCGTGATGTCACCGTCGACGTCCAGCAGCATCTGCGAGGTAATGTGAGTGCCAATGGCGCGCACACGGATGTCCACGTTAAAGCGCTGCTTCAGGAACTCGCGCTGCTGGTGGTACTGGTTCAGCAGAGCCACACCAATGCTGTTGGTCTCGTCCTCTTCGAACTCGAGGCCCATCAAGCCGATGGAAAGGGTCTGGTCCGACAGGAAGAACGACGAGTGCACGGCACGCAGAGCGGCGGCAGAGTCCTTGTAATGCACCACAGCGGAAATGTTGCGCTCCGATGATCCCTGCGAGATGGCCAGCACATTGATCTTCGCGCGGCCGAGAGCACCAAAGAAGCGGGCGCACACACCAGGAGTCTGGTTCATCTGGTCACCCACAGCAGCAATGATGCTGATCGGCGCAATGTACTCAGCCTTGTCAATGTGTCCGACGTGGATCTCCTTGAAGAACGTCTCGTTAATCACGTCCTTGGCCACTTCAGCGCAGTCCATGGGCACAGCAAAACAAATCGAGTGCTCCGAACTGGCCTGGGCAATCAGTACAACGTTCACCTTGACGCGGTCCAGAGCGCTGAATAGCCGCGACGACGTACCGTGCACACCAACCATGCCGCTGCCTTCAATGTTAAATAGCGCCAGGTCGTCCACAGTAGAGAAACCGCTCACAATGTTGCGCGCGGTAGGGGTACCGTTCGACATGGTACGTTTGAGCTCCACTTTCTTGCGGTCCGAAATCTTGGTGCCGGGGTGCTCTGATTCAAACGTATTCCGGATGTAGATAGGAATGTCTTCGACAATGGCAGGTGCCATGGTCTTCGGGTGAATGACCTTGGCACCGAAGTACGCAAGCTCCATGGCCTCCTGGTACGAGATCTCCGGCAGGATCTGCGACTCTGGCACACGACGCGGGTCAGCGCTCAAGACACCGCTCACGTCTGTCCAGATTGTCACGCTGCTGGCGTGCAACACACGACCACAGATCGAGGCGGTAAAGTCACTGCCGTCACGCTTGAGCGTGGTCATGACGCCCTCAACAGTGCTGCAGATGAAACCAGTGACGACCACGTGCGTGAGCTCGTCACCGTCTCCGTTCTTGAGAATCGCGTTCATCTTCTGCTCCGACAGGTCGTACTGCACTACAGGTCCGTGCTCATTGTCAGGCTCGACTGTCAGGAAGTCGCGGGCGTCCACGAAGCTGAATCGGTGCTTCTTGCCATCCTGCTGCGCCTTCTCGCTCAGTACAGCCGTAAGGATCTTGGCCGACCAGATCTCGCCGTGGCCAGAGATGAACTCCACCACGTTGTCATTGTAGGCTTGCATGATGGAGATGGAACGCAGCAGCTCCGAGACAGACTGCAGGTCGCGCTCGATGGCCTTCTCAATGGGCTCGCCCACCTCCGCAGGCAGCAGCGAGCACACCACGTCGTGGTGCTTCTTGCGGAGCGTGGCCAGGATCTCGTCGCACTCGGCGGTGCGGCGCTGCTTGGCCAGCTCGAGCAGCGATATGAGCAGGTCCGTGACCTTGGGCTTGCCGCCGATGGCGGACACCACTACGGCCACACGCGGGGCCTCGACCGCCGACACGATGTCTGCCACCTTGGCGAAGCAGTCAGCGCTGCCCACAGACGTGCCGCCGAACTTGTGCACCACGAATTTGTCTGCCATCGTCACGAGCCACTTGTCCTCCACGGAGCTTTTCGCGTAATGACTGGGCGCAAGCTGAAGCGGCCATCAGCATCGACGCGTCACACTGTTTTTCATAATTTATACAGGTCCGAAACGATTTTGTATGGGAATGTACCTGTGACAATGCATATCGCTGGTGCTTGGTGTGCGTGTATGCGCAAATACGTGGAGCCACAAGAATTTGCGTGCGCCGTGCATTGACCACAGGTTGCCGTGTCTGCTTCCTTGTCCGCGCAAAGCGCTGCAGCAGTGACGTTGCATCCGCGACTCGTCTATGGAGTTAGTGGAGGTGGCGCATCGACTGTCGGCCTCCTCGCTGCTGCTGCGGGCGATCCGGGCGTCTGTGGCTCCGGGAACCGCACGAGGTATCTCCAACGACTCGCAACACGCAGCTCCAAGTACGCGAGCGCGAGCACGCAGAGTACCGTCATGCAGGAGGCGGCAGCTACCCACTCGCCGAAGACAGCCCAGCCCAGCAGTGCCACCTGCGCAAGGAATAAGGACAACCCTCCGCGGAACAGGCGGTAGGCCATGATCCACTCGCGCTCGCACTTGCTGAGCCACCAGCCGTAGAAGGGCGACACGACGTCCAGCTCCAGCGACGATAGCGCGTGCACCTCACCCTCCAGCGTGTGCGTCACAAACCGCGTCAGCGCTAACAGCAGCGCCATGCACGTCAGCATGCACATCAGCATGACTATAAACTGCAGCAACAAAATCCACGTCAGTCTATGAACTGCAACAACTGCAACACGGATAGCAAAGTGCCAAGCGCAAAGTCTCGCCACATTTCGCACCTCTAAGCAGCACACTGCGCCATACGCGATTATCACTGGCTGGCTAGTGGCATCTGCAATCTGCACCTCCACGATCGTGGACATGGTGAAACCTGCAAGCAGCGCCGACATCTGCGAGACGGTCACGAGCTGTCGATGCCGCGCGTCGATGATGCGCTTCTCGTTCTCGAGCTTCACCACGCGCCGTTCGCGCTCCAGGTCGGCCCGCCGCCACTCGTACTCGCGCTGTATGGAGTCCTCGCGCCACTGTTTCTCCTGCTCACGGTACAGTAGGTCCTCGTCCCGCCACTGCTTAGCATTCTTGACGTCGTACGAGCCGAACACGGCGTCCACAACAGCGCCCACCGCCGCCATGTTGTTGTTGAGAGCGAGAGTGATAATAATGGTCACTACCCTCCCTCGTCACTGTGACGTGTTATGTAATTGGTTGAAATAGGCCTGGTTTTGGACCAATGATGTCCATTTTGTGTGAAAGCAGGGACTGTTATCAGATCTGAGCTCGCCTTCAACGTGGTGACCACCATCCGCAAAATGAAAGTTGCCGTTGCCGTTTTGCAGTATCACCATACCTTTCATGCACTACTAGCTGTATGTGCATTCTACTAGTAATTCAACTTCGGTGTGGTGTTATTTACTTTGCTCAATATCTCCTACTCCAACAATTGACTCGATTCAGTGCGTGTATCCGTCAAAAACTGGCGTCTATTGATGCCTTTCAATATTTTGATGTCACCGATCCAAGAACACCATGCCATACAATGAAAAGCATGGATGTAGCGTTAGTCTGCTATTCGAGAGCTTGCCAAACACTATAGGCATGCCTATTTCGTCTGCAGCAACGCTCGATGTGCCTTTGCACATCCCTTTCTCCGTCCTTTCACAAGTGTGTGAGAACATCGATCCTCTGAAAACCGTTCGCGACGTCATGTATGTATGTCGGCATACAAACTTCAAGATAAACTGTGTCGGGCCGACCCAAGAAAACCTAGCAGACCCGCCAACAGGAAGAAGGGAGGAAGCTGCCGAGCCCCAGTCCAGTTCCAGCCGCCCGAGCCACACACGCGACCGATCGACACGATGGCCAAGAAGCGCCGCGCGTCCGTGTCCTCCGCCAACAAGGCGTCGCCCGCCGCGGCCGCCATGAGCTCCTCACCCTTCCCATACCCGTCGCCGGCCACACCCAGCCGCTCGCGTCGCTTCAACCTGCCACGCGTGCACACGGCGCGTTCGGGTGTGGCCGCCAGCACGCGCTCACAACTCAGTGTCTCGCAGTTGCCGGTACTGTCACCACCACTCAAGAAGCGCGTGACGTCACGTCGTATCGCCAAAGCTGTCAAGCTCCAGCTGCCAGACGACGAGGAAGAGCAAGAAGAAGCTGAGAATGATGGTACCAGGACCAACTGCTGTGTCCACAACAGCGAGACAGAGACAGAAGACGATGAGGAGAAGATGCAACTCATCAAACCCGACCCATATCTGCCTGAAGCCTATCAACGCCGAGCCACAGTGTTACGACACGCTGGAAGCTTCTACGACGCCATGCTCACACGAGTAAGTGGCTTTTAGAGTATAGAAGAAGTTGAGTAAGACACTTACATTATTGTGTTGTGGTGTGTACTGCAATAATTGCAGGCACGCGTCCACAACAACCACAGCGAGTTCATCGCGTTGCAGGCTTTGGAGTTCGAGAAGCAGTTCTACCTCTGGACCAGAGCGGGACGAGTCGGATGTGCAGGCAAAACCACACTTACAGGCCCGTTCCCGAGTGCTGAGAAGGTCACACTCGAGTTTTGCACGTTATTCGCGTCCAATACCAATTGTGAGTGGGAAGAGCGTCATGCGCTTAGATACCAGGAAGGCAGCTACACTTGGATCGAACTGGACTACTCGACTGGCACGCCGTACTCCGAGTCGCTGACGTCGGCGCTGGCGGACAACCAGGGAGAGATGGACAATGCAGACAGCTTCCGAGACTTTGACCTGGTTCCGACGTCGCCGCCACCACTTCCAATGGCTTCATCTAACAGTCGCAAACGACGTCGAGCTACCATGTGGACGACGTATTCCTCGGCGACTTCGACTTCGATGACTACAGCAACACCTACGACAAACGTACGACGATCGCTGGGCAACCAGTTTGACTGGTTGTATGCAAGTTCGGATGGAGACACTGTCAGTGCGGCTTCTACGGAGACATCTACATGTGCATGTGCCACTGCGCCACCATCGCGATTGCCCAACGAGGTGCAGGATTTCTTGACGCTCATTGCTGACCACACCGAGCTGTCGTACGCGTACACGGTCACAGATGAATTGTTGGGCGATGCTATTATGAAGCTGCCACTCGGACGTCTATCCAAGACGACCATCAAGCGCGTATGTTGAAGTTCTTTGCTGGTTGATTTGCAACCACGTGGTGAAGGTTATGCTAACGTGTTTATTGATTTGTTGACAGGGATACGAGACGCTGGAGGAAATCTTCGAAGCACTTCGCAGTCGGCAGGTGTCTCGAGCGCGGTTGACGAACCTGAGCAGTCACTTTTACTCGCTGATTCCCCATCACTCGCGTCTGGAGGTTATCGATACAATGGTAAAACTAGGCAAGAAGGTCCAGCTCATGGCTGAAGTCGGTGCTAGCGTGCGTGGAATGGCTCATGAGCCGGTGGCGCGGGGGTGTGCCTCGAGAAACTATTTGGATGAGTGTTACGATTTGTTAGATTGCGAGCTACAACCTGTGAAGAGCTCGGATCCCGATTTTGCGCTAATTCAGACGTATATCCGCAATTCGAACTGCTGCGGGCGGAAGCAAGACCGACTGCAGTTGCTGTCAGTCTTTCGCGTTGAGAAGCCCGAGCAGGAGACGCGCTTTGAGCCTTTCCGCAAATTTACCAACCGACGGGTAAGGCGTTGAGTGTTTTTGTTGGTTTGTTGATGTTTATTGTGTTGTCTCGGACCGTGAGCTCTAACCGCTGCTGCGCGGTTTGCTCTGTTGCCATAGATTCTGTGGCATGGCAGCCACTTGGCAAACTGGTTGGGCATCTTATCGGAGGGGCTGCGGATCGCGCCGCCCGAGGTAGCCTCGAATGGACGAACATTCGGCAAAGGACTATACTTCACGGACAAGGTGACGAAAGCGCAGGCGTATTGCCACTGCCGGCCCACGAACGGCCACAACCAGTGCGTATTCGCTCTGAGTGAAGTAGCGCTGGGTGAGAGCAAGGAGATGCTGAACTCGGACGACAATGCAAAGCAGTTTGTACACACTGGAGCTGGTGGGCGTGCTAAGGGAGCCTACTACCACAGCTGCAAAGGTGTTGGGTCTTGCCGACCGGATTCTGCTGGAGAAGTTGTGGATATTCACGGTGCCATTTGGCCCGTAGGCAAACCAGTCCAGCCTGAGGAGCGAACGGGCCTTCACCACAGCGAGTATATCATCTACAACCCGAACCAAACACGAATGCGCTACGTCGTGCTGGCTAGGAGCCCTTACTAACTACGAATATCTGCCTAACGAACGAATGGAGCGTACGGATGCGTGTGCTTAGAGTTCGGCCGTTGTCTTTTCCTATGCCTCGGGGACACGCAGACAAGGACATTTTGAGCTGCTTGCTAGGAGAACCCACGGCGCGATGTGTAGTGTTGTTTAGTTTGAAGTAAATACATTAGTGCGTGTGCAAACCCATCCAATACACATGTCTTGGGAGTGTCGTGGTGAAAATGCAACGAACAGAGCAGATAACGCAACCAAAAGCTGCAAGTATGCGTGTTGATCTCGCCAGCAAAAGAATAACCCTACGGGTAGCTGGTCACTAAGCACTAACTTCTCACTTCACCATCTTACTGCGACTTCTTGGCCCGAGCCGTGATGGCGTTCAGACGCTCAACGAGAGGCGGGTGACTGTAGTGGTAAGCACTGTACAGCACGTCCGGGTTCATGTTGGACAGATTCTCAATCGCGAGCTTGGTGAGGCCCGACTTGAGAGGGACGTCGTGGCCGAGGTCCACCGCGAACGCGTCTGCCTGGAACTCGTTCTTGCGCGTGTTGAGAGTGATCAGGAAGGACAACACATGCTCCACAGGGGCCCACATGGTCTGTGAAAAGAGCAGGAAGCCGATGATCACTGGTTTGGCCGAGTCGCCCGCGAAACCAAAGCTTGCGAACAGCTCAGCATCGTTCATGCAAAGGCCGAACACGTAGAATGAGGCCAGGATGTACGCCTGCTGGATAACAAAGCCTTGTGCGGTGTGCCAAAGCTTCCAGTGTCCGAGTTCGTGGCCCAGCACAGCAACAATCTCGTCGTGCGTCGCTTGCTCGAGCAGAGTGTCGAACAGCACAATGCGCTTGCTCTTGAAAAGTCCAAAGAAGTAAGCGTTGCTGTGGCTGGAGCGCTTGGAGCCGTCCGTGACGAAGAGCTTGGTCAACGGGAAGTTGAGACTCGCAGCCAGCGCTTCGATGCGCGTGCGGAGCTCGCCCTCTTCCAGCGGCGTGAACTTGTTAAACAGCGGCATGATGAGCACCGGGTAGATCGTCATTATGACGACAGAGAAGACGAACAGGAACGCCCAGACGTACATGTAGAAGTACTCTCCTCCCCATCGAATGACGTAGATTAACGCCGCCGTGACGGGGAAGCCAATCACAATAAACAGCACGAAGCTTTTGATCTTGTCCATGAAAAACAGTCCCAGTGTTTGCTTGTTGAAGCCATGGCGAGCTTCCACCACGAACGTCGAGTAGAGTCCAAAGGGGATGCCCACGAGCGTGTCCCTGATGGTCGTGAGTGTAAGCAGCATCAGCGCTCGATAGATCTCGTTGTCGGCGTCCAGCCCCAGAGACAGCAGTGTCTTGCCACTCATAGTCCACATGAAGGGCAGATAGCCCAGTAACAAGAAGGCTGTGGCCTCCAGTTGGTTGTAGGCGCCGCTTACAAAGCCGAACGTGCTCTTGTCAAGTCCATAGGCGCGACTCTTGTCGAACTTGGCCTGAGTCGCAGCCAGTAGCGTCGTCTCCTCCTCCTCAGATTCTAATTCCTGTTCAGTCTTGTCTTCTTCTGACGTTTTCTTCTTCTTGAGGCTGTAGCTGCCGAGCCCTTCAATAGCTTCAGCCAGAGGCTTGGGGAACTGCTTGTCGTGTAACCTTTGGTGCTGACGGACATCCAGATACGTCTCGAACAGGTAGACAATGGTCATGAACACCAGCGCACCCTGGAAGTAGGGCACGGCACTGGCGCTAGGCCTCCATCCGGCCTCCGTGAAGTACGGCGCTTGCCACCAAGAGAGCTGCTCGGTCATCGTACCGGTACGTGGCAGATTGACGAAATTGACCAGTGCACCTTTAATGGCAACTAGTGTGGCAAAGCGTCTTGCGTTTAGTATGAGAGTAACCTATCGGTAGTTGCTCGAAGGAGTAGGATCATGCCTCGTCTCTTGCCACGGAATGGGTCATATACGATACTCATTTATGTGGACAACACTAAAAAACATTTCGGTTACCCATTTAGCCAATCGAAATCAGTTGGAAAGGCAAGCTCTCACGAGGAGCTCATGGCGGGTCAATGGCGCGCGTTGCCGCTAGTTTTCTCTGCTTCTAGCGGCACTGGCACGACACTACAGGTATCATCTGATGCGCGAGACGCTCTGCTTTCGATGCATGCACAGAGCATCGGTGTTATAGGCGTATTCGGCCCCCCAGCGAGCGGCAAACGACTGCTGCTCCACACTCTGCTACAGCCTCAAGACGTGGACTTTTCTGCCGCTTCCAAAGGTGACAACAACGTTCTGCTGTGGCTATGGTTGCCTCAAGACGAAGAAAAGATGACTGGAAACAAGACTCGCGTCGTTCTGGCCGCTGGAGCAGCTCTGGGAGCCGATAACGGACAGCAGACAGATGATCAGAAGCTGGCACTGCTACTGCTGCTATCGTCCGCTCTGCTGTACAACGCAGACGGAGAGATCAACGCAGAGGCTGTGGAGAGGCTGCAGTGGGTGGGGAAGGTGGCTCAGGTGCTGAGAATTAAGCCCATGCAGGATGAAGAGGCTGTCGGTGAGGACATCCAGAGTTTCTGCTGTATGGAGACCCATACTAACAGCTGATCCTATTGATGTTCGTGTGACTGCAGCTAGTGAGTTCCAAGCACACGCGCCCAAGTTCATCTGGCTGGCCAGGAACTTCAAGATCAAGTGGCTTAAGGATGAGGAGGGGCAGAAGTTGACCCCCACGCAGTACTTTGAGCAGTGTCTGGCCCCTGAAGGAGGCTATGGAGATGCCGCTACCAAGAGGAACATGCTGCGCATGTATTTGGAGTCGTACTTTCCTGTGAGAGATTGTGTGGCGCTGAGTCGCGCGGTGGAAGGTAATGGCACGGAAGTCGTGTCGCCGGAGACGCCACGGAGCGAGCTGCGAGCGCAATTTGTCGAGGCTGTTGACGAGTTGTACGTGAACTACTTGTCGGACAAGGACCAGCAGCTGCCGGCGAAGCAGTTGATAGGCCACGAGTTGCACTCGGATCAGTTCGTAGCGGTGCTCGACGCGTATGTTGACGCAATGAACGCTGGGCAACTTCCGACGATGCAGAAGGCGTCAAACACGCTGTTGGAGCAGGAGGTAGCTGAGTCTTTTGAAGTGGCGAAACAGACTTACACTAAAGAGACGCAAGCGGTGAAGGGAGACAGCAATGAAAAAGCCCTCAGCAAGCGAGATCTGTATCTTGCTCATTTCCGGGGTGTTCAGGCAGCTATGGCACATATTCGTGAGGTGCGCTCAAACCTTCCAGCGAAGCTGCAAAATACTTTGTTCAAGGACAATGTTACTGGGTGGGAAGTGCAGGTAAAACGTGACTTCGAGGAAACTCTAGAGCGCAATACCAAGCTGTCAGCAGATATCTGCAGCAAGATCCTCGAGCGTGTTCTCCCACAGAACCTTGAGGCTATGGCCACAGAGCTTGCCGAAAGACCACGAGAGGAGTTTTCCGATGGTTTGATCCGGCTGCTGACCCAATACAAGTCGGATTTGCGCAGCGCGTTGGATGAGTATGCGCAACAATGCAGCGGACCAGCGGCGGATTCTTGTCTAGAGGAGGCTTTGCTGCAGTCTGTGCGCGGATCCATTCAGAAGTGGAGTACGATGGTGCTTCAACAGTACAAAGCTCACGTACGGAGCTGGCAGGAGGAGACAGAGAAACTGGATAGCGCGCACGAGCTTGCCAAGGTACAGGACGCAGAAACAACCGTCTTCGCAAACGACCAGAAGCGCTCATACGAGGAGCAATTGGCGCAAGCTACAGAAGAGCTCTCTGAACTGCGTCGTGCGCTTCGCAGTGAGCTTATTAGCAAAAAGAGTGAGCTGGAGCGCCTAACTACAGAGATAACGACTATGAAGTTGAAGCACGAGGTGCGTGTGAAGAATGCCGAGAGCGACCTCACTTGGGCTCGCACTCGGACAGAGGAACTGGAGAAGTCGATCGCTACAGATCGCCAACGGAGGGAAGAGATCTCAGCTGCTGCCACACAAGTTTTGGAGAAGCAGCGTAGCTTTTACAAGGAAGAGCGATCCCTGCTTGTTCAGCAAAAGGAGTTAATGGCTCAAATTGTCCAGTTGGAGCGTGAGCTCATGCACAAGAAGACCAAGCACGTGCAGAAGGTGTTTGCGTTGCAAAATGAGCACGCCAAGAGGGTGGACAGCATGCGGACTGAGCACGCCAAGTTTGAACGCCAGCTGAAGTCTCAGGCGAAGAAGGATCTGAGCTCGCTGAAACTCGCGCACGAGAAGGAGAAGAAAGCCATACTTGCAGAAAACACCGCCTTGGATAAAGAGATGGCTGACATTCAAGAGAAGCTGGCAGTGTTTGAGGCTGAAGAGGAGGCGGCCAGAGCTTCTGCTGCTGCTAGTCGCGATTTTTTCAAGTCGATGCCAATGATTTCCCTCCCTCTAATGCAGGCTCCTGCCCCCGCCGCGGGTGAACATCAGCCTGCACGACGCTCAATGAAAGCCTCAACGCCGAAAGACTCTACGACTCCAGTCCGATTCGGCTCCTTAGATGACACTTCCTCAAGCACTGCAAGTCCGACCGCTCGTACTGAAGTCCCGCAGAGCAACGATATGTGCAGACAATCATGAAGAACCAAGCGAAGCATTTCTTACCAACCAGTACCAGCCTATGCATCGAGAGCTGGTACGAGAGCTGTTCATTACACCAATGCAATCTAAATGCCGCTTGCCAATGCGTTTTACAACCCCGCAGAAATAGCGAGTCCACGAGGATGTTGCAGTTTCTCGCACTGCTTAGTCTCGCAAGGAATGTGCTGCTGCCAGTCTTGCTCTTGACGAGGAACTACCAGTAGCGCACCGTCCGGCAGAATGCCCGAGAGCAACTCCTCTGCTGTTGCATGCTTGGTCGTAACGACATCGGGACGCATTCTCCTCTTATGGGATCAAGACGACACACTGCCATTCCGGTATCCGCAACTCGCTATGCTGCTCGCTAGCCTCTTCCACTTTGCCCAAGCACAGTCATTCAGTCACCTCGAGCTGCAAAAGGGCTTCACGGTGCTGATCTCTTCAGACGTAGAAGCACAAGTCTCGGTTGCCGTGATTTGTGACACTCCACCAACAATCCAGGACAACGGAGACTTCTCTGCAGATGTTGCGCCACTGCAGTTGGGACGATTGAAGAGCTTGATCATCTTGCAGGAGTTCGTGCGGTGCTACCGAGGTGATATCGAGCGTCTTGCAGCGGAGAGTATTGAACAAGCCAAGTTGAAGGCGGAAGAGTACACGTTGACGAGCGCTCTGGACGGATTTCAGGATGGCTGTGATGGCACGTTGGACGAATTCATCGCCTTCCAGACCGATTTTGTTGGTCTCGTAATGGAGATTACCGCTCGAGGCATCCAGAACTCGCTCGTGTCCTGGAGTCACGATGGAGCAGCCATCATGGCACAAAGTTCTTCAGCTATTCGACTGGCACGAGGATTTGTCATGAACGCTGAGACCGGAAATGAAGTGTACTCGACACTCCCTGGATCAGACGGCAGCTTCTTTGATCATGACTTAGCTTCCCAAAGACTGCATCACCTTCACAAGAGTGCAAGGATCCAACAGCTAATCAAGCACGTTGCCAAAGCACTACATGAGAGTGCACCTGTATTGACCCAGCTCGCCCATGACAACAATAACAACGCTGGTGCCGCTGTCGTTGTGAAATTCAATCATCTATCGGTCCGAGATTTAAGCGAGCTCTTCGTTGCTCTCCGCATGTTTCCGGTAAGTCGCCGCTTGAGCGTTTACGTGTGTGCAGGCCTGGACTTCTTCCTGATCTTAACCATTGCTTACTTGCCCTTTTGATCGCAGACTGGGGTATTCTCGACCGGTGTCGTCTTTTATGGAGACAACGCATACTTTCGCGGACGAGAAAGCGAACTGCGCTCTTCAAGGAAACTCCAGCAGGCTTTAGCAGCACACCCAGGCTGTAAACAAATGCTGAATGTTCTTCAGGACCCGTCCGTAGATATCGAGCTGCATGTCGGCTTGGACGGTGCACCAGAAGAAGTATGGCAAGCGATGGATCTGCTTGTAAGACCATTGTCGCTCACGTGGTTCTCCCCTTCTGGAGATTCAACCATCAAATCTGGGAAAACGAATATCCTCCCTCATGACGGGCTCATCGGTGCAGTTCTAAACCCAAAGGAAAACGCGACCCCGAGGTTGCCACAGCTTACAAAATAAAATCGCCTAGAAAAAAGCAGATTTGTGCACAAGATCACGCATTTGAGTAGCCACACAGAGCAAACTTACGCCTCAGTTCATTGAATTCAGCTACTTCGAAGTAGTTCCTGTAGCGGAATAAAAACAATTAAACACAGGGGCATACATATCAAAACATTCAGCACCATGAGAAGTGCCACGATGCTTACATTCTAGTTGAGGTACATCTTCTGCGTCGAAATCTGGTCGCGGATCCTTTGGGTGAAACCGCTGCTGTTGCTCGGTATCAAGGTCTCCTGTAGCAGCTCGCCATTTTCCCCCGCACAGAGCAGACGTGTGACATCGATAACTACACGAACAGCGCCTATACCATAAATCAAAATAAGTTAGCAATTTCATGAAACTAGAACTTAACTCAAGCAGCAGCAACAGTCTCTGTACTTGTTACGAACGCAGCTTGCCACGAGTCCCGATCCAATAACTTCGGTGCCTCCAGAACCACCGGAATGGACAAATCACGACATGCTTTCAACACCAGCTCCCTCGTACTGCCCTGTAAAACACCTTCGTCCGCCGTGTACAATTTACAGTCTTTGACTGCAAAACGGCAAAACACACTGTCAGCCTTCTCAACACCTTCTTCCCCTCAAATCCAGCAACAGCACGTACTAACGAAGAAGTTGGTGGTCAGGCCTTCCAGCAGCGATCGGTCACCCCCCGGTTCAGCTTTACTCAGAATCACCTCATGGATCGGCTCGCCTCGCGTCTCCACCAGCTGCGCCACGTGCTCCTCAATGGCCACGCGGTCCTCGATCCACTGCGTGTATTTGCATCGCGCGTTCGCCCGGCCTTCTCCATAGACCAACACCGTCGAGGTAAGACACTTGGGCATAGACATGGGACAAATATGCACCGCCACCCCATAGTCACCGCTGTCTGGCAGCGGATACCAGAGCACGGACAACATTCCATCCACAGTCTGTGCTGCTCGCCACTGCGCCACCACAGTAGCCGCAAGCAATTGTGTAGCCATCTTCAATTTGTCCAACTTCAACTTGTCGTGGCTGACGTGATTGTCCACGGTGATGAGACCAGACGACAGTCGTTGCAAGTGGAAGGACCATTCTACAAGCATCTTGGACAGATCGGAAGACGTTTCGGCCGAGGCCTTCGCTCTCGCGCACGTGTACACGCCAGTAGGTCGCGATTGCAGGAATGTCTTCGCAGAGGGGAACTGTCCACATTCACTTGCAGATACAGTCTTCAGGCTCTCGTCACTAGCCGCCAAGACGCCCGGGACCTGTGCCACCAGCGCCGTCATCGTTTAAATGATACGCATCAATGATATCGTACTTACGATAAGGTGTATACCACACTAATTACACATATGTTACTTTAATTAATCTGTAAGTGTCGCTTAAGTGACAGCAGCGTGACCTCACATTCGGACCGAAAGCCCACCGGAGGAAGATGCTGCGTCGTAGCTCCCAAGCGCTTCTGGCCACTGCGGCGCGCGCCTGCGCCCCTCGCGCGGCGTCTTCGGCCGCCACTGCCTTCCGCCTGCAGAGCGCGAGTTTCTCGACGATCTACGACCACCAGACGCCGTTCGAGGTGCGTCCCATGCAAGCAGCTACGCCCGGCTATTGGCACTAATTTGCTACGTTTTGGCCGTAATTTAGGACATCAACCGCCACCGCAGTGACGCCGAGCAGCGGATCGCCAAGGTGCCGATCGTGGAATTGGCCAGCAGTGTGGCTGTGTGCGACGGCGGCGGCGGTGCCCTGGGACACCCGGTCGAGTACATCCAACTGGACACGCGCAAGCACAACAGCCCGCAGACTTGCAAGTACTGCGGCGTGCGGTACAAGATGAAGGAGGGCTACCACGCCGGCCACTAAGGGGGAGGGACAGGCATTGAACTACTGCTGCTGTCAAGTTCTGGCTGAGGACGAGAAGGAAACAATCAAGTAAATACAACAGAAAGAGACGAGGGCGAGTGCTGAGTGAGTGAGTATCGTTGCTGAAGTTGTGTTCTGGTGGTGCAGGTCTGGATAGACCACCGAAATGGTGCTGGAACTCTCGTGTTGCACGTTGATATCGAGCACTAGGTACGCCCTTGCGAACGATGGATTAGAGAATGCCACCAAGATACAAGACACTTGGAGGTTCTGCTCGGATCCTGATACATAAAGCACGACTTCGACAGAACGCAGACCAAAAAAATGTACTTGATAAGCATCATTTCACGCATTTAAAGCAGGCACGCAGCGCAAGAAGTTCGCGTCAGCTTCTCATTGATACTACCGCGATGAAGACGACGACGAGGTCGACACGGCATCATCGGAGATGTCTATGGCATCCATGTAGCGCACGATGGCGCGATAACGGAACTCGCCCTCTCTGCGCGTTTGTCCGTGCTCCATGTTATCTAGGTGGTCCTTCACAAGTGCCAGCAGACCCACCAAGTAATTGCGGGTCACCTCAGGTGTCTGCATTTCAAAAAAGTACAAATACTGCACGAAAAAAAGAAATAATTTGGAGGTCAGAAGGATGAACACCCACGCAAATTAAAAAGCCAAGTCAACGTACAGCCTCCAATATCTCCAGGAAGAGAGGAACCTGGTTTGACATCGTGTCCTTGATAGCGTCTGCAATGCGAAGGGACCGTTGAAGACACTCCCGGACGCGCTTGCCATCTCGCTGAGACGGATGCTACGTAGAGGAAAATTATGAGGCATATGAGATCAATGGGTATGGTAAACAGATCAGTGCACTCAGATTCACACAGCAACTTACCCAAAAGAGGTGCGCGCAGCTCAGTATCATCAAGGCCTGCTCGTTTTTCTTGAGCAATCGAGCAGCGTACTGTGTGGTCTTGGTGGCAAGAACCTCGTAGTTGGCACTCGAGAGATTTCGGGTGGCACGAAGTGATGCCACCATCAGCTCCAAGGCGCGCCACTGTTCTCGAGCGAGGGTGATTTGGTCTTCGTACACAATGAAGGCCTGCGTGATAAATTCGTACGCGACTGACTCGAAAGCACAGACATCGGCAACCAGGGCACACTGCAGAAATAAGTGGACGCACGAAACAGACAGTGCATCCTGCTTGGAAGCCAACGCAGTCACCATTTCGTGTACGAATTGAAGAACTTCGCGAGGCGTTGTAACAAAAGTCTTGGCGTTCCCAGTAGATGCCATGTTCTCTGATTCAGCCTTGGTCTCTTGCCCTTGAGTTTGAGTTTTCTCCTGGGAATGCGCTGCTAGATCCCTCGCGAGTGACAACGACTGGTAAATTAACGGTACAAGCGTGAAACGAATCCGGAATACTCCACTCAACAGAAATGCCCGTCGCGCCACGGAAAACACGCGAAATTTGACATCAAGGTCGTCATTGGTTACGAGTTGGACAACCTTGGCCAGCGTTTGTTGCTCAGCTTCAAAGATCTCGGCCTCTTTATTTTTTCCCGCTTCAGTTGCTGTGGCTGGAGGTGGTGTTTGCAACTCGTTGGGGTCGTCACGTATCAATGGTGCCAGAACCTGCAGCAAGAAATCCATTTGGTTTTCGTCGTGTACACGCTCATGCCGAGCAAGGAGCACACGGATCCACGCTAGTGCCACATCCTTCCACACGCCTTGCCACGGCATCAGTGCAAGCAAGTCATGCAGTGCCGGGACACCCATAAGATCCTGGATGGAAAGCGCTCGAAGGAGCGTAAGCGCGAGAGATTCAAGCTGTGAGATCACGAGTTGGCGCTTTTGCTTATCTTTGTCAACCCGCCACGCCGTTCGCTCGCGTAAAAACGTCAAGCATCCAGAAATTATCTGCTGTAGAGCTGCCGTTGTGTCTGGGTTTCCACGCTTCGCGTTGTTACCCAACCACGCAAGAGCGAAAGCAGCAAACGTCACGAAGAAGGGCAGTACAGAAGCCAAGTGGACGTCACCACCGCCGTCCTCACTTGGAGTTTCTCCGCTTCCAACAACGTGCCGCGAGGATCGCAACAGCAGCTTCGAAGTCGTTGCCATCAACTGCTGGAACACCTTGAGCCCTTCCTGCTGCTCCTGCTCAAGGTTGCTATGGTCGTCCACTCCCACTTCTTGCCTCCCCATGTTAGTGACACTTCCCTGAGTCTCCCGAAATTTAGTTAGGCGTTCAAGCAGCGCCGTTAAGACCAACGCGACGTCGACATTTGTCTGCAGCTTTTCCATTGCATCCAACAGCCTATCAAGATTCTGTAAGTGAAACTCGTCCGGGAAAACCTGGATGATGCAGTCCATCAGGTACTGCTGTGCCATTGAGTCTTTGCAGGCAAGTACAACGTCATCTAGTAGCCGAGGTAGAACCTGCTCAGCATAGACACTGCGTGTGACCCCCTCCATCTGACTGAGCCGCACAAGGCTCGTTCCAACCAGCAGTCGCAGCTCCATCCGCTCTTTTTCTCGAACAGCCAGTGGTCTAGAACCTCCAATCTTCTGGTGTTGCAGTCGGATCCAAAGCTGGTTGGTCTCTCTCAGATTCTGCAACAAGAAATTAATAGCGTCGCTGACAGTGCCCCCACCCGATTGCTCGTACACAGAACCCGTGTCCGGCAGTTTGTCCCGGACACTGAGCGACAAATAGTGTCTCAAAAAGAGTCCTCGCAGCGGATATTGCACCCCTTTGGTCATCTCCACCAGATCCGTGAGTACGTCCCGAGCTGGGGCCTCCCGCGACTTGATGTACACCGAACCCACCGTCACCAACAAGTAGCTGCATCAACAACAAAAGCAATAGTAATATAAGTCCCTAGATTGACAGTAATAGCAGTGTTTCCGTGCGTACAGCCTTGGCAGCACGTTGCCGCTGCTCTGGACGCGCTCGTAGAGCACCCGCATGGAAGCTCCCGCCTGCTGCTGCTCCTCCACGTAGCTCTCAAAATGCCGCAGTTCGTCCATCACCTGCATGTCTACAGCAATAGTATCAATAGTGTATGAGTTCTAATGTACTACTGCAACACATAGTGTAGTAATGTTACCGTCGTACAGAGCTGATAGTAGTTCTTGGGGGAGAGTAGACTCGTGCGCAACTCGCGCAGAACTTCCGCCGCGTGTTTAAGCACAGCCGGCTGGTCACCCGCGTCCGCTGCACGCTGCATGCGGAAGCCCTGGTCACGTACGGTCTGCAGCGCCTCGCGCAGAAGGTCCTCCTCGCCCTGCTCGTCCAACACGAAGCCCCCGAGTGTCATCTTTTTCGAGTCAAAAAAAGATTCTCAAGAAGAAAATGTTCTTTAGAAGGATGTTTGGGTTTCAGATTTGGAATAGTTACTGTGTTCTAAAAAAAAGAGCGTCGATAGTTTAGCCTTTGCGTTTTTAGGTACAGTACGGTATGATTTAAATCAGCAGAAATTAGATCGCAGCCGACCAAGGTGATGCGTGGGTTCGAAAAAAAATGTTCGATAAATAAGTTAGGTCTCCGACAAAAAGCGGCTAGCGTCTATGCTGTTGCTGGAGGTTGGCTCAGATCGAGTGGGCGGGTGATACGCGTCGATGGCGATGACGACGTTTTGCTTCGTGCTGCTGCAGACGGGTCGGAGGTGTCTTGACTCGCGACTCGTCGAGTGGGGGGTTACTATCATCGGCTCTAAATCTTGGGAGCGAACACCTTGACCATGCGGCTGCGCAACGCAGCGAGCACGACGGCCTCCTCGCGCTGGCGCACGCGGTTAAGCTCTTTGGTGAGCGCGGCGATCATGCGCTGCATCTTGCTGTGTGTGTTCTTGTGCATCTGCAGCATGGCGCGGATGTGTGCAAGCAGCTCCAACTCCTCTTGGTGCTCCTCCTCCAGTTCCTCGAGCTCTTGCTGGCGTGCGGCCAGGCTGCCGTCGTCGTGCGAGGGCGGTAGCACGCGCAGCGCGTCGATCTCCAGCTGCAGCTTGGCCATAAGCTCCTCGATCTCCTGCAGACGCGCCGACGACTCGCTCACGTCGTCCTCGGACGTCAGCACGGCCTGCTTCTCGACCACCACCTCGTCGCGGAGCCGGGTGAGCTGCTCGCGCAGAGCCCGCGAGTATAGCGTCAGTTTCCGTGCAGCCTTCTCCAGCTGCGCCATCGCGGACAGACGCGGGTTGTTCTTGCTGCTCTTGGACGGCGACGACATTCTTCGGTTGGTTATCTGGGTATCTGAGCTGGTGTCGCTGTCACGGGGCGGATTGAATAATGGGGCTCAACCGTTAGAGCGCTGGAATCAGCGGCTGATGGCACGGCTCGGTCCTGTCATACGAGAGCAAGCCGCGAATGATGTGGCGACCGCCAGCTGCTGAACCGCAATCACGCGACGACGCTGATTGGCCCGTGCCTTTTCGGAAAGCCTTTTCCCTGGAAACGGTTTCTGTGTTTGTTCAGAATTCGGGATAACGGAGGCAGAGTTTCCTACAACGACCTAAGTGCAAGCAAATATGTACATACAAGTGTCGAGTCTTTCCAGTACGAATGAGAGCCTGTATTAGCGCTCTACTGACAGTCTCGCCGTTCGCACCGCCGCGCGATTGTTGCGGCGGTGCAGCGTTCGCGGAAGGCGTTGGCAACGACCGAATCAGTCTTGTGTGCTGGCCCAGCACTGCTGGGCGGACTAAAAAGTCACTCGTGGCGACCCTCTTGTTCCAAGGCCGAATGAATGATACAGGCGCAGGCACACATATATCCACGCTGCGGCAGCCAAAGTCAGCTGCCGCAGGCATCAACCGCTGTCACCGGGTTGGACATCGACGTAGATACCGGTACTGTACACCCGCCAGGCGGCGGCACCTGCGCTTCTTCGAAGCGATGATTTATGACAGATTTCTGCCGATGCGGCGAGGATGCCGCGCCCGCAGCTGGGAACGCGGTAACATTACAGCTCTCTCTGTGGTGACGCTTTCTGAGCGCAGTTGGAGGTGGCGTTCGCTAGCTTTGGGCGTTCAACGCCCCGCCGACGTGTTCAGTCGCAAATGAGCCTCCGATCGTAACTTCGGGCCGCACGACACCATGAAAGAAGCCCACACCACCGGATAGTTATCTTAAAGCACTGCTCCGAGCTCGAAGCTGCAGCAAGGAGTGCTTCAACCCTGCAAACTCACAAGATGTGTAACTTTTGCGCTGAAATACGGGTTGTGCGGTTTTACAAAAACTATCCTGAAATCTGATGTGGATCCCTATCATCGATGCAGCTCATCTATTTTTTTCGGCGTAGGGGCACATGTCGCCTTTAATTGCTGAGAGCTGTCCAACCAGAGCTCGTCACAAAGTGAGCTTGCACGCAGCCCGCAGGTCTCGACAATGGCCGCGTGGCCTTTTTGATAAGTGCGCAGAGGGCGGGGTGTTGCCGTCGCGACTTCACCTGCACATCGGCGTGCGAAACAAGAAGGCGCTCGCCTTTCGATCAGCGAAGCAGCGTCTGTTTTGTGCCGAGCCGAGCCCTACCGTTCCTGCGCATGCAGCATGTGAACACCATCGCCCGATGGCGGCCGGCAGAGAGAAGCGAGGAAGACCCGCTGCGATGGGATCACCACGGCGTTGAACTGCTGTCTCCAGATCGACGACCTGCTGCCCGATCGCGGCGATCAAGCCATCATGACAGGGGCGGAACTAAATCAGCAGGCGTGCGGGACAAATTTAGATTGGTCTAAATCTAAATCGAAGGGGCGCTGGTCTAAAAATCTGTACAACTTGCACCACCAGCATGCCAAACGGAGTCAATACGATTTTTTTGGGAACTAAAAGTTCTTGAACGAACGTATTTTGCAGGGCAATACAAGCGATCTAGTGCTGAACACGAATACCGTGATGTATCGATTCTGGTGACCCAAACTAGATTGCTGCAAGTTGTTTTCTTGCACAGAACCATTTGTGTTGTTACCGTACATGTACTAGTATCGAGGTCACGCGTGTGTTGTGTGCGGGTGCGCCAGAACATCTCGATTCCGAGCGACCGCAGTGGCTTCACCCAAAGGATCCGAGACCAAATTTCGGCGCAGAAGATGTACCTCAACTAGAATGTAAGCATCGTGGCACTTCTCCTGGTGCTGAAGGTTCTGTGTGTCCTTGTATTTAATTTTTTTTTTTTTCGCTTCAGGAACTACTTAGTAAATTGTGGCAACCTTGGTGTCGCGTTTTCCTTCAAGTTTGATGCTGCGTCATGAGGGAGGATATTCGTTTTCCCAGATTTGATGGTTGAATCTCCAGAAGGGGAGAACCACGTGAGCGACAATGGTCTTACAAGCAGATCCATCGCTTGCCATACTTCTTCTGGTGCACCGTCCAAGCCGACATGCAGCTCGATATCTACGGACGGGTCCTGAAGAACATTCAGCATTTGTTTACAGCCTGGGTGTGCTGCTAAAGCCTGCTGGAGTTTCCTTGAAGAGCGCAGTTCGCTTTCTCGTCCGCGAAAGTATGCGTTGTCTCCATAAAAGACGACACCGGTCGAGAATACCCCAGTCTGCGATCAAAAGGGCAAGTAAGCAATGGTTAAGATCAGGAAGAAGTCCAGGCCTGCACACACGTAAACGCTCAAGCGGCGACTTACCGGAAACATGCGGAGAGCAACGAAGAGCTCGCTTAAATCTCGGACCGATAGATGATTGAATTTCACAACGACAGCGGCACCAGCGTTGTTATTGTTGTCATGGGCGAGCTGGGTCAATACAGGTGCACTCTCATGTAGTGCTTTGGCAACGTGCTTGATTAGCTGTTGGATCCTTGCACTCTTGTGAAGGTGATGCAGTCTTTGGGAAGCTAAGTCATGATCAAAGAAGCTGCCGTCTGATCCAGGGAGTGTCGAGTACACTTCATTTCCGGTCTCAGCGTTCATGACAAATCCTCGTGCCAGTCGAATAGCTGAAGAACTTTGTGCCATGATGGCTGCTCCATCGTGACTCCAGGACACGAGCGAGTTCTGGATGCCTCGAGCGGTAATCTCCATTACGAGACCAACAAAATCGGTCTGGAAGGCGATGAATTCGTCCAACGTGCCATCACAGCCATCCTGAAATCCGTCCAGAGCGCTCGTCAACGTGTACTCTTCCGCCTTCAACTTGGCTTGTTCAATACTCTCCGCTGCAAGACGCTCGATATCACCTCGGTAGCACCGCACGAACTCCTGCAAGATGATCAAGCTCTTCAATCGTCCCAACTGCAGTGGCGCAACATCTGCAGAGAAGTCTCCGTTGTCCTGGATTGTTGGTGGAGTGTCACAAATCACGGCAACCGAGACTTGTGCTTCTACGTCTGAAGAGATCAGCACCGTGAAGCCCTTTTGCAGCTCGAGGTGACTGAATGACTGTGCTTGGGCAAAGTGGAAGAGGCTAGCGAGCAGCATAGCGAGTTGCGGATACCGGAATGGCAGTGTGTCGTCTTGATCCCATAAGAGGAGAATGCGTCCCGATGTCGTTACGACCAAGCATGCAACAGCAGAGGAGTTGCTCTCGGGCATTCTGCCGGACGGTGCGCTACTGGTAGTTCCTCGTCAAGAGCAAGACTGGCAGCAGCACATTCCTTGCGAGACTAAGCAGTGCGAGAAACTGCAACATCCTCGTGGACTCGCTATTTCTGCGGGGTTGTAAAACGCATTGGCAAGCGGCATTTAGATTGCATTGGTGTAATGAACAGCTCTCGTACCAGCTCTCGATGCATAGGCTGGTACTGGTTGGTAAGAAATGCTTCGCTTGGTTCTTCATGATTGTCTGCACATATCGTTGCTCTGCGGGACTTCAGTACGAGCGGTCGGACTTGCAGTGCTTGAGGAAGTGTCATCTAAGGAGCCGAATCGGACTGGAGTTGTAGTGTCTTTCGTCGTTGAGACTTCCATTGAGCATCGTGCAGACCAATGTTCACCTGTGGCGGGGGTGGAATTGCATCAGCGGGAGCGAAATCATAGGCATCGACTCGACTAGCTGCAGCGATGCTGTTCAGGTTTGGAAGTACCATTACACGGCGATCGTTGTCTACGGGAGCTTGAACAATGACAATTTAAAACGGGTTTCTGCGCCCCTGGATTGTATGAATATTGAAAGTACCGTGCACCCAAAACTAACCCCACACGCTCGCGTTAATAGAGAGGTCCACGCACATGTACGTTGTTAACAGTAGAGGTTGCAAGGTTGTGCGCGATGACCACGAAGGGTAGGTAGTTTCCCATACAAACCACCCCACAAGAGAGTTGCAGGTAGGCATTCTAAGTCGTGCAAAAGATAATTTGTAAGGCTCAGGGTCTATTGGGCAAGAAACATGCATTCAGCGAATGCTTGATATGTACTGTGGTAAGTTTAATGCCACACAACTGCGCGTTCGTGACTTGATCAGCAGAAACCGCAAGTTATCGATAACGAAACCGTTGCTCAAAATAATTTTATCTCCATATAGCCAGTTGTTCGTGTGGTTCAGGAACAGATATAGATTTGACCCATACTTCATTTTTCAAACCATTCTGCAGAGTTAATTTCATTCGTATTAATCTTTCGCCTTTTACTAAAGATTACCGTGGAATTGACTCATAAAATGCGGCTTCAACCAAATTTATGGATCCCTCCTTGTGAGGGGAACGTCCCTTATTTTTTTAGAATTCTTACTTCCCATCTTATTGGTCTTTAGCACGATCTCGCTTTAACGTTCGACGCACTCATTGAATTGTACTGATGTCATATGTGCTCATCGCTGAGCACATGACGCCTGTGCTGCCTGCCATTCGTCTGATTTGCGCTTTGGGGTAGCTTCTTTACGCTAACTGTACATATATAATATTGGCGACCAATTCTTGCACCGTGTTAACATTGCATTAAAGTGCACGCAGCGCCCAAGTCTTCCCAGAGGTACCATAAGAATACCAGCATGGTGAACGGACGGGTGCTGCCAACCGGAGACCTACACCCCGCGCCACATGAAATCGCGCACCCACGATGGTGGCATTATCTCTGTCAGTTTTTAGAGTTAGGTTGTGCTATTTGGATATGTTGCCCGTGCTATTGTCCCGAACAGATTACACGCGCTAATGGCCGCGATTTGGCAGTATACGTTATGTCTCCCATACAAATAATCGATTTTGGGTTAAGGTACAATATACTTGATTTCAGTATACTAGTGGCGAACTACCATTAGTATACTGAAATCAAGTATATTGTACCTTAACCCGATTGCTGCCAAATTTATACTTGGAATTTGTATACTTCAATTTCCATAGTAAAATGTAAAACATGCATATATGCTTGGTTTTACTCCGCATCCCGCAGCACAATATAGCATAGTGCATGGGTTTACCAATAATTATTGCAATTATTGTAGTAAAACCAAGCACGTTGCATGGCTTACCGCAAGTGACATGATTGGTCCAAAATGAATTTGGGGTACTTTGATTTTGCAGGGTTTTGGGGCAATCGGGTTAATGATTGCATAGCCGTGCGCACGTGCACGACATCGTATGGGTTTGATGGAGGTGCTAGCGTGGGCGCTGCCACTGTGAGGGCTACAGTACCACTGAGCTGCACAACACACCTTGTAAATGCGTACGAATCATCCATCAGCTCAAGTAGCTTTTAGCCCGTTCGCTTGCAGTCTGAGAATCCGCGCGAGCCTGCTTCAACTTCAGATCCATCTTTTCCGCGGCTTGGTGGGCTCGAAGGTATTCCTGGACAGCTTGCTTTTTCTTCTCTTTGAGTGTATCGCGTGCCTTACACAACTCTGCAAAAAAGTGTTGCTTTCCAGTGTGATATCGCTTCAATTCAGCCTGCAAAGCTACCTCGGCCTTTGTTGCGCGTTGTATCATTTCTTCCAGTTTAGTTTTTGAGATTCTACGCCTTCTTTTTTGCCCTCTCCTCGCTTTTTTCCGCCTTGGATTTTGCCTTTCGCAGGGGCGCAGCTACTTTTTCCCCTGTGCTTCTGCTTTCTTCTCTGCAGTCTCAAGAATCCGGATGTAATGCTTTACACGTTCCTCAGCAACGTTGTAAGCTTGATCGGCAGTCTTCTCCGCCTTCCGAAGATCGTGAACTAGGCTGTCACGCTCTCGCTCTAGTCTCGACACGCGAAAGCTCTCGGTAACAGCATCTACCGCACCACCACGATTACTTTGCGGCTTCATGCTCGTATTGCTCTATTCGCCAAGAAGGGGTCGAACTGGTCGTTCAGGGAAGTCTTCACGCATTTGTGCCCCCATTGTACCAAGACAACGGTACGTCACGCCTTTTTATGACGCTCATAAAACCGGTTAAAAAAGACAGGGCGCGCGGTTGTCGCCACCTCCAGCATGGTCGAAGAAAAAAACACTTTGTTTTTTGTAAAAATGTTTAATACATGTCGGAGGTATGTCGGATGATTTGGAATATGGATTTGACGCAGTAGCACGAGTCCACAAGAGAACTATACAAAACACAAGTCAAATATCATGTCGTATGTTCCGACGAAAAATCGTATTGGCATTTTGAAACACGGATTGAAAGGTTAATGCAATGTTAACATGGTGCAAAAATTGGTTGCAAATGATATATATCTATATATATATATATATATATATACGCATATTATGTGTCCACCGCTGGCCACAAGTGCTGTCAGTATGAATCAGCGAGGCCTTCGAACGTTAAAGTGAGGTCACGCAAAATACCAGTGGGTTCAGAAAATAAGAATTATTAAAACAAAATAAGGGACGTTTCCCTCACAAGGAGGGATCCATAAATTCGGTTGAAGCCGCATTTTGTGAGTCAATTCCACGGTAAATTGGGTGTATTACCTCTATCGTTCTTCTTTCTATGATTAGATTCTAGATTATGTCGAGGCTCGGTCCGTGGAGCTGCTGGGTTTCTTCGGCTGTGTCCGTCATGGATAGTGCCCATTTGGTCGTCGGGGGCCGTGAGGCGGCGTGTATGTGAGGAGTGGATTTAACCCACATCCCGTAGTACAGCCGTTGATGTTGATTATGGGTATTTGGCAAGTCTTCTGTCGTCGATCGGGTGGTGGCTTGGATGGCTGGTGTTCCTAGTGTGTATTTTGTTTCGAGCCGTTAGTATCTTGTTTTCTTGCGTTTCTTCTTTTCTGTAGTTTTTGCTTTCTTTTGTTCTCACTTTCATTTATTTATTTCTTTGTTTGTTTTTGCTTGACATGTAGATATGTACTTGTGTCCCTAAGGCCGTGGTTGCGGCTAACGAGCACCCCACTGTCGTACCCCAGGTCGCCGTGCAGCGCAATGCTGGCGCCAAACGCTGTAGCTGCTCTTGATCATGCGAACGGACAGCGCACGGTCCAGTGTGGCGGCCTCACGTTCCGCAGCTTGAGGTCCTTTCACATGATGTTGAAGTTACCCGAGGTCGTGGAGCCGAGTACGCCATAGTTAGCGCTGACATTCTGACCGCCCAGCCATCGACCTCAAGCTGCGACTTGGTCGCAGAGTATTTTGATCAGCTTAAGGTCACGCACGCACTGCAGCGTGGAGGTGACGGAGTCGTTCTATGGCTGCCTCTCCACGGTGACGGCGAGGTCGGTGATAATGGCCAGCTTGCCCTCATTGCCGTCTCAGCTGCCTTGGCACTCTCTTCAATGTTGTCTTCTGTAGTCATGTCCACATCGCCGGAAGGGGGTGGCACGGCTTCTGCTTCCTCAGCCTTAGCCACCTCCGTCTCCACTGCAGCAGCAGCAGCCACAGCAGCATTTGATGTGGGAGTGGTATTTTATGTCGATTCAAATATTACGTTCGTTGTGGGTAGATATTGTGCGAGGGGGAGGGGGGGGGGAAGTATGGAAGCTAGTATGGGTCGGAAATTGTTGTGTGTGGAGGTATATATAGTCGATGTGGGAGTGATAGTATATGGGGATTCAAATATTACATATCGGGTCGCAGTGCCGGGCCCATGAAACCTTGCACGGTTTGGTTGGCTTTAATCCGTCTCGTCCTTTTGGACTGCTTGTCGGAGTCGCTGACTTTGTTCACAATCTTTGCCAGTGCCGTATCATGTCGAGCTCGCACCGCCGTCTCGTTGCCAGGGGATTGTGCTAATACGTGGGGTAGGGTATCTGTGTAGGAGCATGAAGGGTAGCGGAAGGTTGCGTTGCTCCGCTGGTGCTGGCGCTTCAGCGCCGCGCGGGTATTCCACTGATCGAGTCGGGCATGAAGCGCGAACCGGTACCCATAGTCATCGTCTCAAAGGAGGTGGACAGCTGTAACGAACGCACTGCCCTTGTTCCCGTGAGCCCTCATTGTTAGGCCCTGGTTCTCGAGCTTGGCCCAAGTTTCAACTGAGCGGGGCTTCACATGCAACTTGAGTTGTCGTAGAATGGTGTGGTACCCCACCGGTTCGTCGTCATGCGGCATGTGCAGCTGCAGGGCATATGCGCCACGCTGTCTGCTGAGGTTTCACAAGTTTCCAATTTGAGTCCCAGGGTTAGGAGTTGACGTTGCATATATACCCGAAGTGATCCAATATCGTTCACGGTGGTCATGTGCCCCATTGAAGCGTCGGAATCCTTTTTGTGCGTTGGTGAACCGATCGCTGCGACCCATTCACTTTCAGAAGCGTTTGGTATGAATGTTTGAGTACAGTTTGTCAATGCAAGGTTGCGGGAAAATAGGTCTCCGGTTGGCAGCACCCGTCCGTTCACCATGCTGGTATTCTTATGGTACCTCTGGGAAGACTTGGGCGCTGCGTGCACTTTAATGCAATGTTAACACGGTGCAAGAATTGGTCGCCAATATTATATATGTACAGTTAGCGTAAAGAAGCTACCCCAAAGCGCAAATCAGACGAATGGCAGGCAGCACAGGCGTCATGTGCTCAGCGATGAGCACATATGACATCAGTACAATTCAATGAGTGCGTCGAACGTTAAAGCGAGATCGTGCTAAAGACCAATAAGATGGGAAGTAAGAATTCTAAAAAAATAAGGGACGTTCCCCTCACAAGGAGGGATCCATAAATTTGGTTGAAGCCGCATTTTATGAGTCAATTCCACGGTAATCTTTAGTAAAAGGCGAAAGATTAATACGAATGAAATTAACTCTGCAGAATGGTTTGAAAAATGAAGTATGGGTCAAATCTATATCTGTTCCTGAACCACACGAACAACTGGCTATATGGAGATAAAATTATTTTGAGCAACGGTTTCGTTATCGATAACTTGCGGTTTCTGCTGATCAAGTCACGAACGCGCAGTTGTGTGGCATTAAACTTACCACAGTACATAACCAGTACTCGATCAATACTACCGATACGTGTTTCTTCTTTCCTGATGCAGCATATTAACCCGATTGCCCCAAAACCCTGCAACATGCTTGGTTTTACTAATTTAGCCCAATGAAAGTCCCCAAATTCATTTTGGACCAATCATGTCACTTGCGGTAAACCGTGCAACATGCTCGGTTTTACTACAATAATTGCAATAATTGTTGGTAAACCCATGCACTATTCTATATTGTGCTGCGGGATTTGGAGTAAACCCAAACATACCGAATTTTCTTTGTTGAGAGATACATGCTCCCGGAGCAGTTACGACTATGTACTCGCTATGTTCATAAAGCAAAACGGATCGGACAACGGCATTGTATTTAGTAAAATTACTAAAATGGCCATTGCTGAACAACCTCAACTCCGACACTATATGCAACGTCTTCCTCTTCCTTGTCGAAGTCTCTATCGGGTCTAATTTCTCCGACACGCTGATCGATACAGCCTAACTTGGTCAATTCATTAACTAAATCAACGACAATGTCAGGCTCCGGCGATATATCCAAACCGCATTTACGGTATCCACCCGAAATGACGGAGGCTGTCATTTCTTGCCAAGCTGAGCTCACCCAGTTTCATATCATCGGTCTCGTTGGTTTTTTTAGCGTAAACGTTTCTGTAGTATCCCGAGCCAAAAGTTGCTTTCGCAAATTATCCACCCATCGCCCACGCAAACGAGCCTTTAGAGGCCCGTTCCAGGTTGCGTCGGCCGGCTGGCAAACCGAGGTGGCACCTGGCGGCACCCTCATCAACTCCACCTTCAGGTCGTTAGCGCACTGGGTGCCTTCCTCGGACCAGTGTCCAGAGAAGTCATCCCAAAGCAGAAGTACTGGCGTGTTGATGTCGGTTCTAGCTCCAAAGTGGTATCGTAGAAATTCTACGGATAAAATAGAATCCCACCAGCCTTGAAAAAATATTAGCAGCAAATAAATACAAAATATTCAGGAAAAGATCGAGTGATACCTTTGCTGTTCCCGTAAACTTGAACATTCTCGTTTTGCTGTGCAGGCCCAACTTGATTCCACATGGCTACACTAAACCTATGGCGTAGCCGCGCATTGGCCTCACGACGCTTTGCGATTGTAGACGGCTTTGCCTTAAAAACCAGGAAAAGAGGAAACTTGGTTCCATTTGAGTCACCCAAAAGCATAATTGTAGCTCGCTCCTTGCTTTTATCTCCACAACGGTACCCATACCGTATTTTCTCCTGTCCGATCGAGGGTCTTACTTGGTAGGAACTCAAAACAAGCTGCTGCAGTTCATAAAGTAAATGTTATTAGTCATTTTGTGTTTAGCGAGAAAAAAACAAAAATAAATTTCCCACCGAATTACCTGTTTGATCTGCATTGTATATAACAGATACTCCCAGTTCAGCTGCTTTAGCTTGGACCTTTTTCGAAAAGTCGGCGGCCACTCTGGCCAGCTCTGCTGGACTAACTTGACCTTGTCGCGTCCGCGGCCGGGGGGAAAGACGGTGTCAGCGCTTGAAGCGGTGTTGCCAGCTTGATGATGCTCGAAACTCTTGAATGCCAAGGGTCTTGGCGGCGGCTAATGCTTTTAGCTCCAGCATTAAAGCGGTGACGGGAACACCTTGCGCTCATAGGTCGTTGATCCAGCACAACAGCTCCTTCTCAGTGTCAGCGAGTAATATCGTTGACGATCCTTTAGCCCGATATTTTTTCTTATCGCCACCGCCAGTTGAAGCGCAGGTAGCGACAATGTTGTCATAGTTGCGCGCCCACTTGAGCACGAGGATGCGTCTGCCTTGGTATTTTGTCTCGGGTAGACCAGGGAAATACGTGTCAATTGTAAAACGAATATTCTTATGTAGGTGGAGGTGCTCGATGACAGCCTTCTTCGTCGCGGCAGGGTACGACGTGAGGACATGCTTATTTATCCACCTTCCTCCCCCATCCGGCAGGCGAGGCCGGCCAACCGGTGGCGTTGGGGCCATTTGAAGAATGAGAAAATTACTGGCTTTTGGCTGCTGTATCCCTCAACAGATAAAGTGGTGTTGGATTTTGATTGGTTGATTTGTGCCTGTATCCCATACGCGGGTGTGTCCCTTAACAAAGGAAATTCGGTATATGCACGTTTCACATTTTACTATGGAAATTGAAGTATACAAATTCCAAGTATAAAATTGGCAGCAGTCGGGTTAATAGTTTACAGGTGATCTGCTAGTTGTAATATGCGACGTCAAGTACAGCAAAGAAGTCGCGTAACTGCAAGTACGCTTCAGCTGGGGAGCCGCCTTGGCAATTCACCGAGCCCTTTCACCGGTAGGCGTTTTGACCTTTACCTCACCTGTACCCCACCAACTGTAGGACCCCTCCGACACCCCGGAGTGACCCGGCAGACTTTCCCGCAGCATTACAGACCTCCAGAAGGCGTTTGGACCTGTACCCCACCAACTGTAGGACCCCTCCGACACCTCGGAGTGACCCGGCAGCCTTTCCCGCAGCATTACAGACCTTCAGAAGACGTTTTCACCTGTACCCCACCAACGGCACGACGTCGGAGTGACCCGGCAGCCTTTCCCGCAGCATTGCAGACCTCCAGGAGGCGTTTTCACCTGTACCCCACCAACGGTACGACCTTTCCGACACCCCGGAGTGACCCGGCAGACTTTCCCGCAGCATTACAGACCTCCAGAAGGCGTTTGGACCTGTACCCCACCAACGGTACGACCTTTCCGACACCCCGGAGTGACCCGGCAGCCTTTCCCGCAGCATTACAGACATTCAGAAGACGTTTTCACCTGTACCCCACCAACGGTACGACGTCGGAGTGACCCAGCAGCCTTTCCCGCAGCATTGCAGACCTCCAGAAGACGTTATCACCTGTACCCCACCTGTACCCCACATGTATCCCACCTACGGTACGACCTTTCCGACACCCCGGAGTGACCCGGCAGACTTTCCCGCAGCATTACAGACCTCCAGGAGGCGTTTTCACCTGTACCCCACCAACGGTACGACCTTTCCGACACCCCGGAGTGACCCGGCAGCCTTTCCCGCAGCATTACAGACCTTCAGAAGACGTTTTCACCTGTACCCCACCAACAGCACGACGTCGGAGTGACCCGGCAGCCTTTCCCGCAGCATTACAGACCTCCAGGAGGCGTTTTCACCTGTACCCCACCAACGGTACGACGTCGGAGTGACCCGGCAGCCTTTCCCGCAGCATTACAGACCTCCAGAAGACGTTATCACCTGTACCCCACCTGTACCCCACATGTATCCCACCTACGGTACGACCTTTCCGACACCCCGGAGTGACCCGGCAGCCTTTCCCGCAGCATTACAGACCTCCAGAAGACGTTATCACCTGTACCCCACCAACGGCACGACCTTTCCGACACCCCGGAGTGACCCGGCAGCCTTTCCCGCAGCATTACAGACCTCCAGAAGACGTTTGGACCTGTACCCCACCAACGGTACGACACCTCCGACACCTCGGAGTGACCCGGCAGACTTTCCCGCAGCATTACAGACCTCCAGGAGGCGTTTTCACCTGTACCCCACCAACGGTACGACCTTTCCGACACCCCGGAGTGACCCGGCAGCCTTTCCCGCAGCATTACAGACCTTCAGAAGACGTTTTCACCTGTACCCCACCAACGGCACGACGTCGGAGTGACCCGGCAGCCTTTCCCGCAGCATTACAGACCTCCAGAAGACGTTATCACCTGTACCCCACCAACGGTACGACCTTTCCGACACCCCGGAGTGACCCGGCAGCCTTTCCCGCAGCATTACAGACCTCCAGGAGGCGTTTTCACCTGTACCCCACCAACGGTACGACCTTTCCGACACCCCGGAGTGACCCGGCAGCCTTTCCCGCAGCATTACAGACCTCCAGGAGGCGTTTTCACCTGTACCCCACCAACGGTACGACCTTTCCGACACCCCGGAGTGACCCGGCAGCCTTTCCCGCAGCATTACAGACCTCCAGAAGGCGTTTTCACCTGTACCCCACCAACGGTACGACCTTTCCGACACCCCGGAGTGACCCGGCAGCCTTTCCCGCAGCATTACAGACCTTCAGAAGACGTTTTCACCTGTACCCCACCAACAGCACGACGTCGGAGTGACCCGGCAGCCTTTCCCGCAGCATTACAGACCTCCAGGAGGCGTTTTCACCTGTACCCCACCAACGGTACGACCTTTCCGACACCCCGGAGTGACCCGGCAGACTTTCCCGCAGCATTACAGACCTCCAGAAGACGTTATCACCTGTACCCCACCAACAGCACGACGTCGGAGTGACCCGGCAGCCTTTCCCGCAGCATTACAGACCTCCAGAAGACGTTATCACCTGTACCCCACCTGTACCCCACATGTATCCCACCTACGGTACGACCTTTCCGACACCCCGGAGTGACCCGGCAGCCTTTCCCGCAGCATTACAGACCTCCAGAAGACGTTATCACCTGTACCCCACCAACGGTACGACCTTTCCGACACCCCGGAGTGACCCGGCAGCCTTTCCCGCAGCATTACAGACCTCCAGAAGGCGTTTGGACCTGTACCCCACCAACGGTACGACACCTCCGACACCTCGGAGTGACCCGGCAGACTTTCCCGCAGCATTACAGACCTCCAGGAGGCGTTTTCACCTGTACCCCACCAACGGTACGACCTTTCCGACACCCCGGAGTGACCCGGCAGCCTTTCCCGCAGCATTACAGACCTCCAGAAGACGTTTTCACCTGTACCCCACCAACGGCACGACGTCGGAGTGACCCGGCAGCCTTTCCCGCAGCATTACAGACCTCCAGAAGACGTTATCACCTGTACCCCACCAACGGTACGACCTTTCCGACACCCGGAGTGACCCGGCAGCCTTTCCCGCAGCATTACAGACCTCCAGAAGACGTTTGGACCTGTACCCCACCAACGGTACGACACCTCCGACACCTCGGAGTGACCCGGCAGCCTTTCCCGCAGCATTACAGACCTCCAGGAGGCGTTTTCACCTGTACCCCACCAACGGTACGACCTTTCCGACACCCCGGAGTGACCCGGCAGCCTTTCCCGCAGCATTACAGACCTCCAGGAGGCGTTTTCACCTGTACCCCACCAACGGTACGACCTTTCCGACACCCCGGAGTGACCCGGCAGCCTTTCCCGCAGCATTACAGACCTCCAGAAGGCGTTTTCACCTGTACCCCACCAACGGTACGACCTTTCCGACACCCCGGAGTGACCCGGCAGCCTTTCCCGCAGCATTACAGACCTCCAGAAGACGTTATCACCTGTACCCCACCTGTACCCCACATGTATCCCACCTACGGTACGACCTTTCCGACACCCCGGAGTGACCCGGCAGACTTTCCCGCAGCATTACAGACCTCCAGAAGACGTTATCACCTGTACCCCACCAACGGTACGACACCTCCGACACCCCGGAGTGACCCGGCAGCCTTTCCCGCAGCATTACAGACCTCCAGAAGACGTTATCACCTGTACCCCACCAACGGTACGACCTTTCCGACACCCCGGAGTGACCCGGCAGCCTTTCCCGCAGCATTACAGACCTCCAGGAGGCGTTTTCACCTGTACCCCACCAACGGTACGACCTTTCCGACACCCCGGAGTGACCCGGCAGCCTTTCCCGCAGCATTACAGACCTCCAGAAGACGTTATCACCTGTACCCCACCTGTACCCCATGTATCCACCAACGGTACGACCTTTCCGACACCCCGAGTGACCCGGCAGACTTTCCCGCAGCATTACAGACCTCCAGAAGACGTTATCACCTGTACCCCACCAACAGCACGACGTCGGAGTGACCCGGCAGCCTTTCCCGCAGCATTACAGACCTCCAGAAGACGTTATCACCTGTACCCCACCTGTACCCCACATGTATCCCACCTACGGTACGACCTTTCCGACACCCGGAGTGACCCGGCAGCCTTTCCGCAGCATTACAGACCTCCAGAAGGTTACCCTGTACCCCACCAACAGCACGACGTCGGAGTGACCCGGCAGCCTTTCCCGCAGCATTACAGACCTCCAGGAGGCGTTACCTGTACCCCACCAACGGTACGACCTTTCCGACACCCCGGAGTGACCCGGCAGCCTTTCCCGCAGCATTACAGACCTTCAGAAGACGTTTTCACCTGTATCCCACCAACAGCACGACGTCGGAGTGACCCGGCAGCCTTTCCCGCAGCATTACAGACCTCCAGGAGGCGTTTTCACCTGTACCCCACCAACGGTACGACCTTTCCGACACCCCGGAGTGACCCGGCAGACTTTCCCGCAGCATTACAGACCTCCAGGAGGCGTTTTCACCTGTACCCCACAACGGCACGACGTCGGAGTGACCCGGCAGCCTTTCCCGCAGCATTACAGACCTCCAGAAGGCGTTTCACCTGTACCCCACCTGTACCCCACTCCCACCTACGGTACGACCTTTCCGACACCCGGAGTGACCCGGCAGCCTTTCCGCAGCATTACAGACCTCCAGACGTTATCACCTGTACCCCACCAACAGCACGACGTCGGAGTGACCCGGCAGCCTTCCCGCAGCATTACAGACCTCCAGAAGGCGTTTTCACCTGTACCCCACCAACGGTACGACCTTCCGACACCCGGAGTGACCCGGCAGCCTTTCCCGCAGCATTACAGACCTCCAGAAGACGTTTTCACCTGTACCCCACCAACAGCACGACGTCGGAGTGACCCGGCAGCCTTTCCCGCAGCATTACAGACCTCCAGGAGGCGTTTTCACCACCCCACCAACGGTACGACCTTTCCGACACCCCGGAGTGACCCGGCAGCCTTTCCCGCAGCATTACAGACCTCCAGGAGGCGTTTTCACCTGTACCCCACCAACGGCACGACGTCGGAGTGACCCGGCAGCCTTTCCCGCAGCATTACAGACCTCCAGGAGGCGTTTTCACCTGTACCCCACCAACGGTACGACCTTTCCGACACCCGGAGTGACCCGGCAGCCTTTCCCGCAGCATTACAGACCTCCAGAAGGCGTTTTCACCTGTACCCCACCAACAGCACGACGTCGGAGTGACCCGGCAGCCTTTCCCGCAGCATTACAGACCTCCAGGAGGCGTTTTCACCTGTACCCCACCAACGGTACGACCTTTCCGACACCCCGGAGTGACCCGGCAGACTTTCCCGCAGCATTACAGACCTCCAGGAGGCGTTTTCACCTGTACCCCACCAACGGCCGACGTCGGAGTGACCCGGCAGCCTTTCCCGCAGCATTACAGACCTCCAGAAGGCGTTTGGACCTGTACCCCACCTGTACCCCACATGTATCCCACCAACGGTACGACCTTCCGACACCCGGAGTGACCCGGCAGCCTTTCCCGCAGCATTACAGACCTCCAGAAGACGTTATCACCTGTACCCCACCAACAGCACGACGTCGGAGTGACCCGGCAGCCTTTCCCGCAGCATTACAGACCTCCAGGAGGCGTTTTCACCTGTACCCCACCAACGGTACGACCTTTCCGACACCCCGGAGTGACCCGGCAGCCTTCCCGCAGCATTACAGACCTCCAGAAGGCGTTTTCACCTGTACCCCACCAACGGCACGACGTCGGAGTGACCCGGCAGCCTTTCCCGCAGCATTACAGACCTCCAGGAGGCGTTTGGACCTGTACCCCACCAACGGTACGACCTTTCCGACACCGTCGGAGTGACCCGGCAGACTTTCCGCAGCATTACAGACCTCCAGGAGGCGTTTTCACCTGTACCCCACCAACGGTACGACGTCGGAGTGACCCGGCAGCCTTTCCCGCAGCATTACAGACCTCCAGAAGGCGTTTGACCTGTACCCCACCTGTACCCCACCAACGGTACGACCTTTCCGACACTTCGGAGTGACCCGGCAGCCTTTCCCGCAGCATTACAGACCTCCAGAAGGCGTTATCACCTGTACCCCACCAACGGCACGACGTCGGAGTGACCCGGCAGCCTTTCCCGCAGCATTACAGACCTCCAGGAGGCGTTTTCACCTGTACCCCACCAACGGTACGACCTTTCCGACACCCCGGAGTGACCCGGCAGCCTTTCCCGCAGCATTACAGACCTCCAGAAGACGTTTTCACCTGTACCCCACCAACAGCACGACGTCGGAGTGACCCGGCAGCCTTTCCCGCAGCATTACAGACCTCCAGGAGGCGTTTTCACCTGTACCCCACCAACGGTACGACCTTTCCGACACCTGGAGTGACCCGGCAGACTTTCCCGCAGCATTACAGACCTCCAGGAGGCGTTTTCACCTGTACCCCACCAACGGTACGACGTCGGAGTGACCCGGCAGCCTTTCCCGCAGCATTACAGACCTCCAGAAGGCGTTATCACCTGTACCCCACCTGTACCCCCACCAACGGTACGACCTTTCCGACAGAGTGACCCGGCAGCCTTTCCCGCAGCATTACAGACCTCCAGAAGGCGTTGTCACCTGTACCCCACCAACGGCACGACGTCGGAGTGACCCGGCAGCCTTTCCCGCAGCATTACAGACCTCCAGAGGCGTTTTCACCTGTACCCCACCAACGGTACGACCTTTCCGACACGTCGGAGTGACCCGGCAGCCTTTCCCGCAGCATTACAGACCTCCAGAGGCGTTTGGACCTGTACCCCACCAACAGCACGACGTCGGAGTGACCCGGCAGCCTTTCCCGCAGCATTACAGACCTCCAGGAGGCGTTTGGACCTGTACCCCACCAACGGTACGACCTTTCCGACGTCGGAGTGACCCGGCAGATTCCCGCAGCATTACAGACCTCCAGAAGGCGTTTTCACCTGTACCCCACCAACGGCACGACGTCGGAGTGACCCGGCAGCCTTTCCCGCAGCATTACAGACCTCCAGAAGGCGTTTGGACCTGTACCCCACCTGTACCCCACACCACCACGGTACGACCTTTCCGGACGGAGCACCGGCAGCCTTTCCCGCAGCATTACAGACCTCCAGAAGGCGTTATCCACCTGTACCCCACCAACGGCACGACGTCGGAGTGACCCGGCAGCCTTTCCCGCAGCATTACAGACCTCCAGGAGGCGTTTTCACCTGTACCCCACCAACACGCACGACGTCGGAGTGACCCGGCAGCCTTTCCCGCAGCATTACAGACCTCCAGGAGGCGTTTACCTGTACCCCACCAACGGTACGACCTCCGACACGTCGGAGTGACCCGGCAGCCTTTCGCAGCATTACAGACCTCCAGGAGGCGTTTGACCTGTACCCCACCAACGGCACGACGTCGGAGTGACCCGGCAGCCTTTCCCGCAGCATTACAGACCTCCAGAAGGCGTTTGGACCTGTACCCCACCAACGGTACGACCTTTCCGACACGTCGGAGTGACCCGGCAGACTTTCCCGCAGCATTACAGACCTCCAGAAGGCGTTTGACCTGTACCCCACCAACGGTACGACCTTTCCGACACCCGGAGTGACCCGGCAGCCTTTCCCGCAGCATTACAGACCTCCAGAAGGCGTTTGGACCTGTACCCCACCAACGGTACGACGTCGGAGTGACCCGGCAGCCTTTCCCGCAGCATTACAGACCTCCAGGAGGCGTTTTCACCTGTACCCCACC